>OX637553.1:5501074-5546411 GCA_951800025.1 Oligia strigilis
GATAATGATAAATGATAAATGATTTTATTTCTGTAAGTAGGTTTGTACAAACACTTTTACACGTCAATCATATTTTTTTTTAAACTAGATGAGGTCGGCGTTTCCTAACTGACTATTCTGAGAAGAAAGGCCGAAACAAACTCAGAAGTCACAGTCTCTTTTAAAGTCCAGACAAAAACTTGGTCAGATCGTGTGAAGACCATGTAGATTGGTGTCTGAAGTGGTCTTTTGAGGAAAGAACCACACAGATTGAGCGGACCTGTCCAATCAGTGCACGCATTTGTCAAAAATCGTGCAGCTCAACTCAGAACTTGAGGAGCTCAACGATTCGACGAACAATACCAAAGACAGGACATTTGGGTAGGCCGCATAAAATACTCAAACTGCCAGATCATGATTAAAACTAAGAAGGAAAAAAAGAAATGACCCACATAGTCCTCACATTCACAATAATTAAAATAAAAAAAAAAATAATAAAAATTACTTACAAAGTAAATATTCATGTCATTGTCTAAATAAAATTCATCAATGTCAATGTGTATATAAAAAATCCGGACATAATCTTTGAGGACCATGTAGATTAGTGTCTGAAATGGTCTTTTGAGGAAAGAACCACACAGATTGAGCGGACCTGTCCAGTCAGTGCACGCATTTGTCAGTAACCGTGCAGCTCAACTCAGAACTTAAGGAGCTCAACGATTCGACGAACAATACCAAAGACAGGACATTTGGGTAGGCCGCATAAACTACTCAAACTGCCAGATCATGATCAAAATGAAGAGAAAAACAAAAAATTACCCACATAGTCCTCACATTCACAATAATTAAAATCATATTTTATAATACTTTATACAGTAATGTACATGTCAATATTTAAGTAAATAGATACTTAAAAAAAAAAAAAAAGAAAATGATTAAAGTGTAAAATAGCAAAATAAAAACAACTAAACCTATTGGAGCAGCTCAATCCCAAGCCTTTTTGTCCTCAATATAGTCTTTTACAGTATAATAGGCTTTCTGACATAGTTTTCGCTTTATAAAAGATTTGAATTTATTAAGGCTTAGTTCTTGAATGTGGCTAGGAAGTTTATTATAAAAACGTATACATTGGCATCTAAACGAGCCACCTATTTTTTTGAGCCTTGTTGTAGGAACAACAAATTTGTGTTTGTTCCTAGTATTTATGTTATGGATATCACTGTATTTTTTAAACAGATTAATATTTTTATGTGCATACAAAAGATTATCATAAATGTACTGAGAAGACACAGTCATTATATTAATCTCTTTAAATTTGTCTCTGAGGGAGTGTCTGGGACTTAATTTATAAATGGAACGAATTGCCCTTTTTTGTAAAATAAAAATTGTCTGAATATCGGCGGCATTTCCCCACAACAGAATACCGTACGACATCACACTATGAAAATAACTAAAGTATACTAAACGGGCTGTCTCTAAATCAGTTAAATCACGAATTTTCCTAACGGCGTATGCTGCAGAGCTAAGCTTTTTTGACAATTTATCTATATGGGGGCCCCATTGAAGCTTGGCATCCAACGTTATGCCTAGGAATACTGTGGTATCTTCGGGTTTCAACTCTTCATCCTTAATGTGAACACTAGTTTCTACTTGTCTAACGTGGGGTATGGTAAACTTAATACATTTCGTTTTTTTTCCGTTAAGAAGTAGGTTATTGACATTAAACCAGTTAACTACTTTTGCAAGGGCGTTATTTACATTGTCAGTTACCAGCTGCTGACGTTTGAGTTTAAATAAAAGTGAAGTGTCATCAGCAAACAACACTATATCATGTTCATCCCTTATGAGGTAAGGCAAGTCATTTATATAAATAATAAATAAAAATGGGCCGAGAATTGAGCCCTGGGGGACCCCCATTCTTACTACAGATCCGGGTGACCTTTTTCCGTTAACATCAACTCTCTGAATCCTATCACTCAAGTAAGAAGTAAGAAGATCCAGAGAGGCGTTCTGGATTCCGTAGTGGTGCAGTTTCCTGATTAATGTTTCATGAAGAACACAATCGAATGCCTTGGACAAATCGCAAAAGATGCCCAGAGCATCGCATTTGTCCTCCCATGCATTATAAATATGTCCTAAAAGTTCAACTCCTGCATCGGTAGTCGAGCGACCCCTTGTAAATCCGAACTGTTTGTTATGTAGTAATTTATTTTTATTAAAAAATCTTTGCAATTGATTTAAAATAAGTTTTTCAAAAATTTTACTAAAGGTAGGTAGTACTGAAATAGGTCTATAATTAGTAGGGTCTGATGTACTACCCGATTTAAACAACGGTATTATTTTACTGTTTTTCATAAGATCAGGAAACTCACCACGGTCAATACAATTATTAAATATAACAGCTAAAGTAGGTGCTACAATGTCTATAATCGACTTAGCAACATCCACAGAATTACCCCATAGATCTGCGGTCTTTTTAACATTTAACGTGTGAAAAGTTTTAATTATATCTTTACAGGTTACATATTGGAAGTGAAATTCAGAATCGCAAACTGGAACGTTTTCTTTAAGTAAAGACTCTGCAGCAATGGGTGATGAGTTAAGAGATTTAGTAGTTGATACGGGAATCTCTGCAAAGAAATTTTCAAAGGCCGCGGCGACTTGACAATCTGATTTAATTATATTGTCATCAATAACAAGGCTGTAGTCACTACTTCGGGTGCATGACCTTCCCGTTTCGCTATTAATGACATTCCAAGTCGTTTTAATAATGTTACTACTATTTTTAATTTTTGAACTCAAATAACGTGACTTGGCAATACTACAAACTTTTTTAAATATTTTAGAATAATTCTTAACATATAAATTAAATTCAGCAGTGTTTATACAAATCCGTTCTTCATATAATTCATAAAGTCGTTTTCTACTTTTATGTATACCAATGGTGGCCCAGTCACTGAAGGAAGCAATACTATTAACCGATAATGTTTTTGGAATAAATGTGTTATCAAATTGTGTGCAATACATATTAAAAAAATCATTATATTGTTGATTAGGGTCATCATTAGTGAACAAAAGTGGTAATTTACCCATGAGTTTAGTTTTAAATGTTTCCAAGCGATTAGTTGTTTTTGGATTAACAGTGATATCTTTTTTAGTAACTTTTTTGTTTTTATTTGGAATAGTGATTAATTGTCCACAATGATCTGAGTCTATTAGGTTAATAATGTCTTTGTGGGTTGGTATAACATCTGTATAAATGTTATCTAGGCATGTGGCACTAGTAGGAGTTATTCTAGTGGGCTCCAAAAATTGGTTTGCAAGATTGTATGACTGAAACAAACTTATAATTTTAGTACTTAACCCAGAATTTTCTAACAAATTAACATTAAAATCACCACAAATGATGATGGACTTGTTTGTATTACAGATTTTGTGCAACACTTCATCCATAACTTTTTCAAAACAATCATACAATCCTGAAGGAGGTCTGTACACACTTAATATAATGAACTGCTCCAATTCTATACAGGCTATTTCAATTGTCCGTTCAACAGAGAGGCTCACAATATCCTTTCGGTCTTTAAACTTAAGCTGGTTATTTATTAAAATTAATGAGCCACCATGTATAGCATTTACTCTGCTGAATGAACTACCAACCTGGTGATTACTAAAATTGAACATGAACTGGTGACTTTTTAGCCAATGTTCTGTCATACAAAGAATATCTATATTGTAACAATTCAGGAATAATTCTACTTCTAAGTCTTTGTTTGAAAAACCTTGAATATTTTGATGCACCAGATTGATACTATTTAATTTTTTTACACTTTCATTTGACTTATTTACATTTTTGCAAGAGGTTGCCTCTGTTGTCTTAATTTCTAATTTAAATGATTAATGTCAATAATTTCAACCAAATTATTAGCAGAGTAATTTAAAAAGTCATTGCATTGCTCAATAGGAGCAATTTGTTTAGCCAAATGTTTGGCTGAAATAGAAAAAAAATATGATAGCGACACAGCTATCTGTCTTTTTTGATAGTTAGAAAGATAGTACATAACAATATTATATCTATCTTTTGTCAAATATAAATTATTACCAACATAACAGTTAGTATCAATTAACTGGAATAAGTTATCATTATATGTCAAATTGTGCAATGTCATGTTCATGTCAAATCTTAAGTTATTTTCTTCCTGTGGCAAACTGTTACTGTAAGGCAATGTAAACAAAACAATTTTTCTTAAGCTAAGGTTGCACAATGTTCTATGATATTGGAGTAATTCTCCTTTATTTAAATTACCCCTATTTCCCATAAATATTATTAAAGTTGTTTCCGGCTTAAAGTTACATTTAATAATTTCTTTCATAATATCAAATAAAGAACAACCAGGCATACAGTAGTTTATTATTGAGTGTCCCGGATATTCATCTGTCAGCAAGTGACCTAATTCCTTTCCAATCTCATCACAAAATAATACAATGTCATGATTTACAATTTCTTTAGATGGTATAATGGTACTATTAACAGAGGGAATTGTCAAATCAACACAAGGATGCTGTAATGTGGTATTGCATGCCGATAACGAATGGTCTGGTGTAGGTACATTGGATGGTGTTTGACAGCGCTCACAGCTGTTTGTTTGCGAATTCACCAGCTCATTCATTGCCAACACATATTCCCTCATTAGATCTTCAGAGGTATTATATTTGTTAGTCATTGATCTTAGTTTCTCCTGCAGCTGGTCAAGTTGAGATTGCAATTCCTGTGTGTCATTGTTGTATTTCTTGGTACTTTGCTCCAGATTAAAAGAATACAAATCTAGCTGTTTAAGTAAATTTAACCGTTCCCTATTAAGTTTTACATTTTTGATAAAGAACTTTTGTCTTTTTACCATTTTTTGGGTTTTAACAATGTATTTATTAATTTTAATGTACTTTTTAAGTTTATTTTTACTAGTGACTACCCTCACTGAATTACATGATTTTGATTCATCATCACCTGTCAAATCAATAGTGGGGTTTATGGCAGAAACCATTGACGGGGCAATAGACACCAACTCATTGAACAGACTTTGATTCAGGGAGGCGGTGATGTTAAGGTTTGTAGTCTCAAGTTGTGTAATCTGACTTTGAGCCTCATGTAGCTGCTGTTGTAATAAGTGTTTGTGGCTAAGAGCTTGTTCATACTCTACGCTACACTGGCTGAACCCGTCCACAACAAGCTGAAGTCTATCCCGTTCTTCTATGGCATCAGTGTATTGAGTATATATCTGAGCCATTTCAATTTTTAACTTCCTATTCTTTTCATGGGCATCAAAGAGCACCCTTTCATTGTCATCTATTTCCTTAATTAGTTGGTCACAGGACTCCTTTGACGCCTTTAAAGCGCTCAAAGCCTCATTGAGTTTGGACTCTCCGAGGCGAGCACGGGCGCTGCGAGTCATAATCATGATTAAAAACTAGTAAGGAAGCGACAAGAAATTAGGAGAGAGAAGGTTGTTGTGGCAGCAGTTGAAAAAATGATTAGTTTAAAAGGAAAATAGGACAGTGAGTCGTCTTAGGGGCGGATTTATATAAGTCAATGGGAAAAAAAAAATGAAATTGAGATGTAAATAAAAGGAGTTCTGTCACCAAACCTAAGTAAGGTTATGTTTACGTTCAAAGGTCATTGGCATCAAGTAGCCTTACTAAAAGTGAACAAAGTACGTAATTGCTGGTGAAATTGTACTAATTGTAGTATGTAAACTAACTAACAGCAGTAAAATATAAAGTATTGTACCTGATATCAAGATGACAATGCAAGTTCCTTTGTGCCGGCAACTGTCACCGATTTACATTGAATTATTTACACTTAATTTGCACGGCCTATGTGAATCTAACACAAAATACACATTATTATCCCATTTACTTGAAGAGTAATTGGAAAATAGGCCTAAAAAAACAATGAATTTAATATTTAATATAAAAATTTCGAGAACAAATTTTAAACAGCTGTTAGCTGTAGTGTTGCCACAGGAGAAAGAAATGGTAAGGATATTGTCCATCATCGTGCAGCGTGCGCCATGCGCAGGTCTGGCTGACGATATACATCCTGCCGGCCTTTGTTGTGCTGCTCTCGGGATCGTTGGCTATGTAGTCCAAAATTCGTTCTTGAACTCTGGTAGGTATTCGACTCACTCCTCTATCTACGGCTGTCGGAGGCCGAAACGTACCATAGTCCCTTGATCTTTGAGTGGCGGAAAGCATTGTGTTCCACGACACTCGGATACCAAATATTGTTCCTCGTATCGCCGCACTGCCAGGGATACGTTATCACCACAAACCGCTAGTGTACGCACCATTTCGGTGTACTGAGCATTTGAGTACGCAAACGACATGGTACACAATCACTTATTACAAATAGGTACACACTAAACTATTTCGCGTCTCGCGTTATGTCGCTGAGCGCAAGAACAGATAACTATATACCATTACTTTACTCTATGCTATATACTAGTCCAAGATAATACGTAGTATCTCTAAGTAGTTTGTGTACTAGTCAAAGTGACACGTGCGTATGCGACTGTTGCAACGGGGCGACTGAAGGGGTTGGGGGGAGCGATAGCTCCGCCCCGCTGCCCCGCTGCGCGTAGCGCTGCCCCGCTGCGCGTAGCGCTGCCTGTGCGCCGTGCGCGTCTAAAGACGCGATTACATTATCCAATTTTAAGCAATGCTAACTAGGAAATCGGAGCTAGTGATTAGTGACTTTATCTTATCAGGGTAAAATGCTAAAAAATATGCTATAGGCTAAACAATTTTTTCGTGCTAAATCACTGGGGAATGTGCTAAATTTAGCCAAAAAAATGATAAGTTGGCATCACTGCGGAGGTTTCAGTCAGGGTTGCCAGATGCCGATTTATTTTTCTCGTACAGGTCTGCCAAATATCTCGTACTTTCAAAACATAATCTCGTAAAAGTATACATTTTAAAAATCCTATATCCCATAATTTACACTATATTACTAGCTAGCCTGGGGTAGGTATATTCCTTATGTTTGAGACCGCCAAATGAAAAATATTTTTCAAATAATTTTACCAAAATCTAAGTGTAAAAAATAGTACAAATTAAGTTTAACTTTTGGAATATATTTGTACAGCTACTAGTACATGATTATTATTAAGGTTTTCTTTGTTAGTGATATGTAATGTCAGGCAGGGGTATTGGTAAAATCAACTTCGTTTCTATTCTATAGTTTTTCACACGTTTTTCAGCTGTCATTCTGGAATACATTTCCTGAGATGGTTCGAAATGTATATATACCATTTACTGTATCTATAATAAAACGATTTCATAAATCGATGGACCATAATGGAAATTTTAACCGTATTAGCAACATTGTTAAAATCTCGTAAAAAAAGTGTACGAGATTTTTTTTTTCTCGTTTCTCGTACGGAGACTGCTGAATCTCGTAAAGTTACGAGATTTCTCGTGCGTCTAGCCATAGAGTAAGTAAACATGTACCTAAACATATATAAGAGACGGAACTCCCATAGAAAAAGTTGAAACACGTCGCTTGTATGAAACGTGCACTAAATTTGTCATATTTTATCTATGATTAGTGCACGTTTCATAGTTTATTTTTATTTTATTTTTTTTTTTCTTCTTTGGCTTCGCACGGTTTTAGTTTATTTTTTTATTAGACAGTTGCGATAGTTTCTTTTTTTATTAGAGAGTTGCGTCACAGACGGAACTCCCATAGAAAAAGTTGAAACACGTCGCTTGTATGAAACGTGCACTAAATTTGTCATATTTTATCTATGATTAGTGCACGTTTCATAGTTTATTTTTTTATTAGACAGTTGCGATAGTTTCTTTTTTTATTAGAGAGTTGCGTCACACTGCGTCTGGCAACCTTTTCAGTTCAGTCTATCAAACTCTGTGATCAAACCACAGATAACTATAGATTAGTATATTCCTTGCAATATCAACACTTTTTTACAAACAGCCGTCGAAAGAATAGCGGTGATTTTGGACTTGTGAATAGCGTTTAGAGGACTCCTTCGATACGGTACGGAAGCGTATCGAGTGGTTGTGAATAGCTATGCAGGATTAAAAAGGATAGCACAATATAGTCTCGATGAAATTTCGGGTTTCCTTTTTTTTCGGAGAGCTGTCTCCCACTATTTTCGTCTTTTATCAACTTTGGCAAATACATGGGTCCCCGTATTTTTGCAGTCAATAGTTGCGCAACGGGCCATATTGATTAATTATGCGTAAAAGAAAGAAGTTGTTTGTCACAGAGTACACTATGGTTTTGTTGTTTGTTCACAAAGTGACAGCTAGCTGTCAAATTCTTGGACTAGTGATAGTAGCGACATCTGCAGTTAGCAAGTGGCACTTTTTTCCCCATTAGTACGTACTCGCACTCAGTAGAAGATTAGCGATGTCACTGGCTACCAGATACTTTTCATATTTGCAACGATTTAATCACCGCATCGCAAGCGACAAATAGTTGCTTCCCAAATGTATATGTCAATGTTGCTTCCACTCAAAATAGCATTCGGTAAGTACTGTATTTATTACATACTCCGGAGTACCTTTGATTTTGCATCACAGTGATATATTTTTATTTTGTTTAAGGTTCAACATTCTATTTTTTGTAACATGTCCAAATTACTGTAGTCGCTTCATGTCATGGTGCCGGTGGTTTCCCAAAAGTTATCCCTATAATTTTTGTGAAACCACCGGCACCATGACATGAAGCGACTGACCTGTAATTCCAGTTAATGTGTTAAGGACATTAACTGGAATTACAGGCCGCTTGGCCTGACAAAAGCACAACAATCATTAATAGGCTTTACATTTAAAATATATTTTTTTGTTATATTTTAGTCGATTTGTTAAGGTGTTTTAAAAAATAAAATGACTTTATGGTTTACATCCCGCTCTCGTCGAAGTCTTGCTCGCTTGTCTACTACTACTAGTGGGAATAATATGGCGGACCAAAATAACAAGGGCGCTAAAAGATTATTTTGGATGATTGTGATTTCCAATAAAGCAGTGACTGGTTAAGACTTTGCATTGCACTTGTTATGTTTGAGCTTTATTTTTTATTTAAAATATCGCATGAAAGTGAGTACACGAGACAAGAAATGTATTTTTAAGTTTGATGTTATTTTTCTAGCGTAGTACCGTGCATTTAGAAATCCATTACGAATTAGTATTTATTACTATTTCAGGTTCAGAATGTCAGCAATCAAAGTAAATTTTGAAATCGGACATATAGCATCTTTAAAATCGAAAAAGACTCCAGAAGGATTTACTCATGATTGGGAAGTGTTTGTGCGCGGCCAAGAAGGGGCTGATATAAGTCACTTTGTAGACAAAGTGGTTTTTCTTTTACATGAAACTTTTAAAAAGCCTAGAAGAGGTAAATATTATGTTAGATTACAAACTTAAATGCTTAGACTTAGAATATTAAACAGCTTATGTAAATTATGTTGTGGGATCAGCTTTCCATAAACTGTTGTTTATCTCTATATTAATAATATTTGTCAAATAAATTGCTTTTTCTTTTTTACAGTATTAATATGTGTTAAAACTCCATCTTTATCTCCATAAGCTAATATTTTTTTTTTTTTACAGTTATTAAAGAACCACCTTTTTGCATCAACGAGTCTGGCTATGCAGGTTTCATCTTCCCCATAGAAATATATTTGAAAAATAAAGATGAACCTAAGAAGATAAAGTTCACTTATGATTTTACTCTACAGCAAAGTGGTTTTCTCAAAGACCGCTACATTTTTCAAAATCCAAACGAAGAGTTTAGAAAAAAGCTTTTAAAGGGTGGTGGCATACCTATTAGCAATAATGCATTTTACACTAATCCTGATCAAGAAAGTAGAAGTAGAGATTCATTCACAGAAGACAAACAGCAGCTTGTTAGTAAGCCAAAACTATCATCTGAAAATATTAAGAAACACAAATCTAAGGAACACAAAGAAGAAGTACCACATAAAACTAGTACAAATAGTTTTGAAAACTTATTTGGACCTCCTTTGCAAAAACCACCGAAAGTATCTCCAGATCCTAAAAAGATTGAAAAAAGTGCACCTCCTGTAAAGTCAGATAAAAAAGAAAAAGAAAGGTCTAGCTCTGACAAAAAGCAGAAACATGAGCACAAAGAAATTAAGCTAGATAAAGTAAAAGTGAAAGAAGAAAAAGATAAAGTAAGGCCAGATAAGGTAAAGAATCACAACAAGGAAGGAGAAAAACCAAAAGATAAAACCAATAAGAGGCCAAATGACAGACCTCCATCACCAGATGTTGCAAAGAAGCGTTGCTTGAGTCCAATTAGGAGACCACCTAGCCCTCCTCGCTCCAGTAGTGCTTCTAGTATTAAAGAAGAATATAAACCAACAAAACATAGCTCTGACAATTCAGAACAAAAGAAACCCAAAATAGAAGAAAAATCACTTGATATCAAAATCGAAAAAGATTTGAAAGAAAAGAAAAAAAAGGAAAAGAAAAGTCACGATAGAGATAAAGAAAGAAAAGAAAAGAAAGAACACAAAAAGGAAAGCCATAAATTAAAAGAGTCGCCGAAAGAGCCTCCAAAAGAAATTCCTAAAGAGGTGCCTAAAATGAGAGAAGTTCCTAAAGAAAAGGAGTTGGTGAAAGATTCTCCAACAGTCAAAGAAAAACCTATAAAGCCTGATAAGACTATTAATAAATTTTCTTTGGAAAACCTCAGAAAATCCCCTCCTGCAGATAATGAAGATCGTCCAGAAACTCACAAATCAAAAGAAAAAAGTGACCCTGAAAGAAAACACAAACACAAGAAGAAAGATAAAAAACGAGATGAGTCAAGAGAGAAACATAAAGAATCAAGTAAAGAAAAGAAACATAAGCATGAGAAGGTGCGGGACATACCTCCTGAAAAAATTGAAATAATTGAACGCAGAGAAACTCCTATACCTAAGGAACGTCCTCTGCCTGAACCAGCATCTCCCATATCTATAGATACAGCATCTCAATGTAGTTCTAAAAGTGGTCTGGCCAAATCATCTCATATTGGAAATGAAGATGTTAACAGTAGTCATTCAGATTCGGAGAGTTCCGTTATAGCAGATGAAGAGGACACCAAAGTTAAAATTGAAAACCCATCACCAGAACCTATTAAACATGAGCCATCCCCTGAACCAGAAATCGAACCCGAACCGGAGTTGGAACCAGAACCAGAGCCATTGGTAGAGCCACCACCACCACATAAGGAGAATAAAAAAAAGCACAAAGATAAGTCCGCCAAAAGAGAAGAAAAACGGCGCAAGCGGAAAGCAGCAGAAGAAGAAAGAGAAAGTTTAGAAAGCATAGAACACAGGAAAGTAGCGAAGACATCAGAAACGGCACCACCATTCAATGATACAGAACGTGGTGAAAGCAGTGGTTCAACATCTGCAGAGACGAAAGTCCAAGATAATGGAGTCTCTAGTAGTCTTGGGGAGGATGCCGAGCCTGGTGACCTCTCTCCTGATTACATGGTACAACTACGAGATTTACAACAACGAATCATGAAAATTAAAAACAATGAAGATTTGGAGAGAGTGGTAAATCTCATTGCAGAAACTGGCCGTTATGAAGTAACCACACAGACATTCGATTTTGACCTTTGTTTGCTAGACCGCTCCACAGTACAACAGCTTATACAATTAGTGGGTTGTTAGTTAGCAGTATGTTACCGAGTTTTTTTTTAATTGTAAATAACACCTCAAAAGATTGCACTAAGGCATTTTGTACAGGTACTTGTTATGTCTTTCGTGACAAATATGGCAGCGAAGCAGATTGGAACTGCTTTTATTTACGACGTTGCATAAATTAGAAATAATCTCATAAAGTTTTATCTATTGATATCTTCACATTACTCGACACTTGAGTTTTAAGTGCAATACTGTATAGATATATAAAGTTATAAGACTGTTGAAAGATTGTTAAAAATAATGTATATTTTGTACATTATTGTATTGATGCATTACTAAGTAAGTTAATAAACTTAAAGTTTTTGATTAACCTCCAGTGGCCCAGGAAGGGATCAGAGAGGCTATGTTAATAATATTGTATAATAGTTATAATGTCAAGTCTAATGTTTTAAATTGTATTTATAAGAATTTTATTTTGTGCACTTCATTCTGTTTACCGTTTAGGGTAAAAATTGGCATTGCAATATTGCATAATTTTTTATTCTAAGGTATCTCCTGTAATTTAAAACATCACTATTTTAGACAATATGGAACTTGCTATCGATTTGATGTTAAACCTGAATTTCTGGGTTACTTCAAAATTTCTTAAAATTAATAAGTGCTCAGTCTGTTTATCTTGTACATTGTATTTGTTACATAACTTATTTTTTTATTTATCGTATTTTAGGAATATTATAAAGAATAATAATAAATAGAGTGTACACTAATATACATTGTTTCGTTCCTTATATTCATCAGCAAGTGGTGTAGTTTGTAAATAAGCTTTTAAAATTGAATGAGAAAAGTATGTGCTTAATTTAAAGAGGAACTTGGCCTGCATTTAATACCTCATTTTTAACTAGTGAAGCATTTCTTCTGGAACAACAGTCTACTCGCATTACTTCAAAATGTTCTTGTAAAAAAATTGGTAAATTAATTTCAGTTATCATGCTCTCACAATGTTTATGAGTATGTCATGAGATGAGTACCTAAAACCTACAATTTATAATGTTATTAATTACTTTTATATTACACTGTTATGCGGATTGATGGGATTAAAAGGAAATACAAGTTTTTGCAATGATAACACTTTTATTCCAATGAAAAATCATACTTTAGAACAAGAAATATTGTCAGGTCAAAGTAATTTCTAGTGAACAGTAACTATCGATAAATGAAATATAACATCAGAATCGCATCTGAAATAATTAAAATAAACGAATGTCTATGAATAGTGGTAATGTATATGTATTCCCAAATGTAGGTATAATGATGGAGTAAAAATATTATGATTAATGAAAATGTGAAAAATGTTAATATCTTAACTCTGTAGTAAAGACAGTATGTAATAGCAAAGAGAAATAATAGCCCGCCATGGGTGTCCCTTGGATAGTTTATCGAGGACGATTTCCTTATGACATAACATTGATTGTAGCCGTTTTAGCGTTCGTAACGCCCATAATGCATCAATCTATCTTTCTCAATAGAGATGTATCATACTTTTTATCGAAACCGAAGAACGTCTATGTCCATCCTTTCGTTGTAGTCGAATCCTGAGTTCAATGACAACATGTTCATCTTTTTTTTCCATTTTTATGAACAGTTTGGCGCCACTTGGTGTAAAAGTCTCCAATGTATTCAATAGAAATCCCAGCCGAGTGTGCGGCTCCCGTCACACTAAATTCTTTATACTGTTCCTCTTCACTGCCAGGTTCATTGCCAACCAGCAAAATCAGTAAAGGTGTAGATTTTCCTTGCAAAGAACTATCAGGATCACCATTTCCTCCTTGAATTTGTTTTTCATCAGCTATAAAGTGGTTACAAAATTCCATAATTTGTATGAAGCTATGAACATGCGGCGGAGCTTTGCGAGGATATTTCAGCAGTGGTAATGGTTTCGATTGTCCCGGGCGTTGTGCTCGTAAGAACCTAGACCCGCTGCGCAACTGAACTTCAAGCCAACGAATCGCGTCACGAGCAGTGCTTTCATCACGCTTTAGGTTATCCAACTCCTGTAGCACTGAAAGGTACATATAAGGCATAAACAAACAGGAATAAATACAAAAAACCGGGCAAGAGCGAGTCGGACTCGCGCACCGAGGGTTCCGTACCATCATATTTTTAAATTTTCACCGGCGAGCTACTTACTAGATCTCGTTCAAACCATTTTCGGTGGAAGTTTACATGGTAATGTACATCATATATTTTTTTTTAGTTTTATCATTCTCTTATTTTAGAAGTTACGGGGGATGACGACACACATTTTACCACTTTGGAAGTGTCTCTCGCACAAAGTATTCAGTTCTGAAAAAAATTATATTAGAAACCTCAATCTCATTTTTGAAGACCTATTCATAGATACCCCACACGTATGGGTTTGATGAAAAAAAAAATGTTGAGTTTCAGTTCTAATTATGGGGAAAAATACCCCCAAAATTTTTTGTTTTTTTTTTTCTATTTTTTTGTGAAAATCTTAATGCGGTTCACAGAATACCTCTACTTACTAAGTTTCAACAGTATAGTTCTTATAGTTTCGGAAAAAAGTGGCTGTGACATACGGACGGACAGACATGACGAATCCATAATGGTTCCGTTTTTGCCATTTGGCTAAGGAACCCTAAAAAGAAATTATTAATTTTAGATTCTTACCAACAGTAGGGATAAGGAGTATGAAGTTTCGTGCGCGAAGCAGTTGTTTGACGCGGCGCAGGTGTTTGTGTAGGGCATTTGTATCAAGAGCCAGTAGTGCAGGCACGGGTGACTGGCCACTGCGTTCTAGCTCCCGCACCTGTGACGCCAGCCAAAGGCGTCCAAGTCGTCGCAATAACCCTCCTTCACTTGATTCAACCTATATATCCGGAAATATAATATATAAATGTAGGTATCATCTCTGGAATGTCATTAGGATTAAGACATTGGGTACACATACACATAATCAACTTACATGTGGTTTCTTAGAGTTATGCCACTCCTTGCTTCTCTTGTGATTAATTTTTGTAGTCACTTTAGGAGGAGGAACTTTTTTTAAGTAAAATATTTTCAATGACCTGTTGAATCTAATCCGAGGTATTATTGTGGCAACCTGATTTCCAAAATCTACAAAATTCAATATCCTTACTATATTTTCCTCATAGAATGACAGTTTGTATCTATCTAACATTTGCCACTCGGCAGCATCCTTGTCATATTTGCAGATATTAGTTCCACGTAGATTAATATCTTCAGGTAAAGGAATAGTTTTATATTCCAGTTTCAATTTTTTTGCAACACTACGGGCATATTCCAATATATGGCATTCCTTGTTTTCATTTGTTTTTGGATTGAAATAGAATGTCAAAATGTTTAGCAAATCTACAACACATTGAAAAAGTGAGTCTCCACTGTCCCCACAGGATAAAATTAAATCTTTTTCATTGAGAGCCCAATCCTGAAGTAATTTAATACTTGACAGAAAATTATCACCAAGTAAAAATTTCTGTAACCCCTGAACATCTAGAACATTGTTGTTGTAACTATTGTGTTGGAAATCATTTTCAGTGCTAATTGGTTTAACATCCAAGTCACCATTCAAGGCTGTTTCTTTAGTCACTTCTTTGTTGTTTTCAATTTCTGTTTGACCATTATTTTTTACAGTAATTTCTTCATTATCAGAAACATCAAAACATGAGTCCTCACTGACAGATCCATCTGTGTGTCCAGTAGAATCAGATAAATCCTCCTCCTCAGAACATGACTCTTCTGTGAGGTCATGAGCCTCTATGTCGCTACTTTCGGTATCAACATCACTCATATCAGAACTGTCAGTGGAGGCCACACGCCTGCGTCGGCGGCGTTTTGTTAAAGCTTTCTTAGCATTACTTTTAGCATCACCATTTGTCATTAATTCTTTCTCTTCCAATACAGTATCTTTTGATGTGCTATCAAGACTGTCTTGGATGTTATCATTTACGTTTACTGAGGGTTCGTCTAACACAGGGGATATATTAGTTTCAACTGCTTCTAAAATTTTATCATTTCTTGAAATATGCAGTGTTGCACTTTTTGATTTATATTTATATGCTGGATTTTTAAGTCCAAGGGATTGCAGCTGTTGTAACAATTTTTGTAGAAGTTGTGATAAAAGTGCTAATGTGAAAGCTTTGCATGCAAATGCTTTCAATTCATCCATTTCTGAAACTTTTGTTATAGTAAACAAACAAATCAGTACAATTTTATGCACAAGATTTGCATTCAAACAAGATGGGTTTGAGCCTTCTTCCTCAACTGCCTGTGTGTATTCATTGTAATTTTTGTCTACATCAGGCAATGGAGGTTTAATAAAATCCATTGCAACTTTTAACTCATGAGCAATAGTGCTGCATCTCTGTGGAATATTGGTATCATTCTTATTAAGATACCAAATTTCTATTAAAGAGAGAAAGTTGGTTATTGCATTTTGAATGTGTTCCGTTTGTGCCAGCGATTCAGGATTATTAAGAGAATCAAAAAATTGGGCATTTTTTTCAAAAATTTTTGTTAAGTTCCCAATTGCTCCTTCAAATGGTGTTGTGCAACTCAAACAGTGAATATAGTAGCATACTGAATCTAAGTTATAATTTTTATCATTGTATAAATTGCCCAGTTGGTTATAAGGCATCCCTAAAGACATATCGACATGTGCAGCTTGGAGATAATATCGAGCTGCTATGGATGGTTCAAAAGCATGAAATATTTCTACCTGGTAGCGGCTTAGGTCTCCAAGGAAAATGAGACATGAGTGAACTGCTGAACGACTGAACTGGATTTCCTCATCCGAAGGTGTCTCATTTTTATTAAGATATTCACCATCTAGGTGGAAGGATGTATAATCCAGCTCTTTAATTTGTACCTTCATTTCTGATTCCATCCTTGAAATGAAATGGTGAAAGTGGCCGATTCCACAAACAATATGGGTAAATAGATAGCTATCATTTTCACTGTCTGTTTCTCTTAATTTCTTGGCTGAAGAAACAGTTTCATAGTATACTTTTCTCCAGAGTAATTCAAGTGATTTTTTGCCATAATTGATAGGATCAAGAAACACAAGTTTCTCACAATTATCTCTTAGTTTTTGCCTTTGAACTTCAAGATGGGTAGAGAAGAGGTCAGTGATGGACCGACTTGCAGTTGTCATATCACCTACGCGTCTTGCTACATCGCTGACATAGCTGAAAATTGTAGGAATCATACAAATTAATGTGTATAAAATAATGGAATATCATAAATCTAGAGTTTTGTGCTAAAGTATTTCCACAGTTCATGCATACACTGGAAAATGATATACCTATCTTAAAGGCCACAATTAATCATGTTTCATTACTAATTATTGGCCTTTTTTTCTGGTCATTGAAGTAGGTATACCTACAGGGAATGTAATTTAAAGTAAATTTCTCACCGATATAGTTTTTTGGCACGTTCAGTGCGCTCGGCAACTTTAGCCTCCAAAATTTCATTAGATCCCTCCTTCATTTTCAAGTCATTTTATCAACTTTTGAAGATGTAGATTGCAAAATTACTTCTTTAGCCTTTCCCACGTTACCAGTACCCACAGAAATCATTTCGATATCACCATTTTTCACATAGATAAAGTATTTTTTTTTAGGTCTCTGCGAATTAATGACAATGACATGACATGGGACGGGTCATGACATGGGGTGCGTTCCGAGTTGCGCTGTAATTGTTTTGAGCGTGCTTACCCCGTTCCGAATTATCGTCACGTGAGCGCGATAACGATGTCCTGTGGAACGTCATAGATGACGTCTGGCATGCACCATCTTGCGATAACGCCGACCATGCCATAAAATAATATTATCGTGAGCGCTGTCAAAAATGACAGTCGTGCTGTTTTGTTTTGAGTCGCATCATATCTTTATACTAACGTGGCATTTTCTAAATTGTGCTTCTGGCAAGAAGAAGGAATGTGGTGTATGCACATCAAGCTAGTACAATCTGTCAAATTTCTTTAATAGATTTTCAACTTTATCGCTAAAGTATAAGGTTCAAAGTTGATTGGGAAAATTTGACAGTTTCGGGTAGCTTGATGTGCTGGCGTCTGTACAACAAAGAAATATTGTAATCCAACCATGAGTATTCAAGTTAATAATTATAGTTTTGACGTTGAGCGAGCACTGTGAGCGCGTTCTTGAGCGTTCCGAATTGTTGACCGCTGTCATAATAGTGATATCTAAATCGGAACGCAAATTATTGATGTGATCGATTATGGCATAATTCGTAATGCAGCCTACGTTTTAAGACAATTTATCTTGAAATGAATGCCAATGATCTCTGTTCATGAAAGTACTACTCCACTAGATTGTAAAAATCGACTAAACTTTTAAGCGCATTCTCTACTGGCTGCTTTCTGTCTATTTGTCTCTGGTAAAATCTCTTGGCATTTTCTCTCCCTCTTCAACAGTGTGACCATTTGTGGCAGATTTCTGCCATTTTGGCAGATTTCGTTCCTAATTTTTGTCTGTGGCAGATCATGCTGACGATTTACAAAAGTGGTAGATTTCGGCAGATTTAGAAGATTTCAAGAAAATTCACGTCATAATTTGAGTTTCCATGAATTCATCTTTTTTAAAAGTAATTACATCAGGTTTTGTATACTAAAATTAGATTACAAATGACCTTATCGAACTGGCAACTTCTGTATGGCCAAATTATACGGAGATTTCCAGCTTATTTTGTTTTTAAACAAGTACGTCTTATGATCATGAATAATGTAATAAAACCGGAATAGTGTTCATATTCTTTTCTTCTATATTGATTTGGTTTCCAATCAACTTTTGATTTTACCTTATTCTCTTTTGATGTGTATCGTGTGCGATCTGTGTAACGAATAATTAATTATGAGGAGAATGCAACAAAAGAGGGAATTAAGGAACACAGAGACTGTGTCTCCTTTAAACCAATTAAAAACATCATCAAAAAGATGTCGTCAAAATCTGTACACCGAAAATGACGAAAATTTGGAGGCAAATGCGGATACATAGAGTAAATAGTGTATAGGTTTAATAATGCCTAGGAAAATTGTTAAATATTTTTGTTGATTAAAGAAATTTCATTGAGTTCGTTGTGTATTTTTTTCCGTTTCCATGAAGGCAATTTTGGCGCCAAGTGTGTGGCAGATTTTCCATTTATAAGATGGTCACACTGCTCTTCACTCCTATACTATCTCCTTCCCATAGACTCCTTCCTATCTATGCTCTGCTCTTGTCTTTGGTATAATGATGACGGGCGAAAAATCTAATCAAAATACAAAAGTAGACAGCTGAAAATAATCTAGAAATAGTAAAACATACATCGCAAATAGTGTGTCTAATAAAAAGTAGAAATATAAGCGTGGTATTCTAAAGCAAGACAAAAGTATACGACAACACGTGTAAGTTCTTCTTCATTCTTTTAGATTAACGAAGAGTTTTATTTATTATGGTTGTATTGTACCATTCAAGCTCACGAAACCTAGTAAAACTAAAAATGTGATAAATACACTATTTAGGGAAACGAAGATTAAAGTGTCGTTACACATGGTGGATAACTTCATTGTTGTTGTTGTTGATTGTCCACATAAATTATTATCCAGTACCTTTACACTCATAGTCACCAGTTACAGATTAATGAAGTCACCCTACAATCATTGACTATCTCAATGTTTCAGGCTACCTCATTGTTAAAAAAAAATGTAACAACCTACACAATAAAGGAAATAAATCTGTCTTAAATAAATTACTGTTACATTTAAAACATTCCAGGTTCATCTACATTTCTCAGCCATGGACAGTCAACCTTGCATATTTCTGGGCATCAAAATAAAACCCGGGCCGATAGAGCGCCACAAAATTGAAAATTTTGCATTGGATAATACTGTGGATAGTCTCAAGTCTGAAGCAGAAAAAAAGACAAATGTCCCATCAGCATCCTTGGGTAAGATTGATGTAGAATACTCTGATATTATTGACTGCATTAAAAAACTAATAACTTTGTTTGTTTACATAGGTACTTACATTGAATTTGTATCCTTATAGTTTACTGTTACTTTGTTTAATTTAAACCATAAGTCTGTTTTGCTTTTTTAATTTATTCACTTGCTCTTTTGAATGTTCTACCCTTAGCATAACATAAGCATAATCAGCCTATAATGTTTACACTGCTGGGACACAGGCTTCCTCTCAGTGAGAGTTGTGTTTTACTTTTTTTTTTGGGTGGGTATTTATGAAATAACTTCGTGTCAGACTTTTACTCACTAAAACCAATCCGTGGCCCACGCATTGATGCACAATTGTCCATTTGAAGGACTAAGTGTTCCTTCAGTTGCCTGTGCCAGGGGTCACAGTAGCTCTTTCAAACAACCTGTGACCCTGGCAGTTATGTGTTATGTTCTACCCTTAGAATCTGTTTTTGTAAGGGAAAAAATAACTTATTCTTTCGGAATCTAATGGCTGTGCTAAGAATTTCTATGCTATTTTACAAATTATGTTCTCAGAACTAATACACCATGGGAAGATCTTGAAGGATGACCTCACTCTTCAAGACAGTGGTGTTAAGAGTGGGGAGATGGTGCATGTGGTCAAAAAGAAGGTGCACACAGCACCTGCACCGGCTCCTTCATACTCAGATGCTGAACTGCAGCAACTTAATACCTCTCTGAGGACACTGGGATGCACTCCTAATGCTCCTGGGTGGACCAGGGCGATGCAGGTAGCCAGTATTACTCATGTGTTCATTAACTACTACTTTATACATATACATAAAACTTACCATTTACCTGGATTTTGGCTGTGGTGGTTAAGTGAAACAGCTGTAGATTAGCTGGGTCCACACCGGACGTTCCAAATTTGAATCGGCGCTCTGCGATCCATGATCATGGAGCATCGATGATAGATTGGAGATTTTTTCGCACATTCCGTTTTAGGTAACCCGTCGTCCACAGCGGGCGCTCCAAACAACTGAAGCGCCTTTGTGCATTGTCAAAAATTTTGTTTCGGTGTGGTGAAAATATGGCAAATGAAAAAAGTTCAAAAGAGGCTTCGCCCAATAGCAAAAAAATATTTTGTAAATCGGCGAAGTATAGTTCGGTAAAATAATACCTATGACACATGATACTTCGATGATCACACCGAAAAAAAACACGTTTGTTGTATGGGAGGCCCCCCTTAAATATTTATTTTATTTTGTTTTTAGTATTTGTTGTTATAGCGGCAACAGAAATACATAATTTGTGAAAATTTCAACTGTCTCGCTATCGCGGTTCTTGAGATACAGCCTGGTGACAGACAGACGGACGGACGGACAGACAGCGAAGTCTTAGTAATAGGGTCCCGTTTTTACCCTTTGGGTACGGAACCCTTAAAAGATGTCAGTCAATAGTTTTCGGTAAAATGAAATTCGAACAAAAAAAAATCGGAAAAGTGATCGGTTCCCCTAGGACAACAGGTACAGAAACAAGGAATACCGGTACTGTAAGGCTTGGGGTCCTACCACCACCTCCTATAGCATAGCAGTGTTTAATATTATTTCAGGATGGGAAAGAGATGGGGTTATACAGGGCGGATAGCGCTATCTCTTTTACACAATATGTTCAATAAGATTGTTCAAGTAAAATTAACTTTGGGAGGTTGTGTTAGGATTTGCTATGAGGGGTAGTGGTAGGCCCCCTGATAATGTATGCTCTCTCAGTTAGGACTTTTCAACATGGTGTAACTTCATTTGTAGCTGTTAAATGACGAGTCTGCAATGGCTGAGATAGTCGAACAAGCGCCCTGCATTGGGGAGGACTGTGTGGCTCTGTCTATTCTACACGAGGTAGAGTTGCTTGCCGCGCTGGGAGCTAACATACACACTATGAGACGAGGAGCTAACGCCCATCCTGAGCTGCCAGCGGCCCTGCGACACCTAACGCGGCTTGTGCGCTCGCGCTCTAATACTACATCGTCTACTGAGAGTGGTTAGTATTTACTGCAGACCAGATTTTTTTTAATATTTATTATAATTTCTTTAAACAGAACGAAGTTTAATTAATTATAGAATGAGAGGTTATCAATAAGAATTCGTCATTTCACCCTTCAGGCATTAGGTATGTAATATCCACTTGTAAGAACATCCTGTATGTAGAAAATTTAAATCAAATGACGAATGAATTCTGCAACATCCTGTGTGTAGAAAATTTAAATCAAATGACGAATGAATTCTGTTTCAGTTCCAACTTCAGGGTTCGCGTATTCATTAGAAGCGTTGTCGGAGGATGAAGACGCTGATGAGGAAGAGAACGAGGATGGTGAGAGGAACCCCATCACTCATGAGCAGTTCGCTGCTGCCCTGCAGGTTAGTTTGTCGACGCTTTTGTTGTAAGAACATAACATAACATTCACGCCTGTAATCCCCGAAGGTTTAGGCAGTGGTGTACGCCCACATTTCGCCAGTTATTCATACTAACATTATAAATGCGAAAGTGTGTCTGTCTGTTAACTCTTCACGCTTAAACCGACGATTTAGATGAAATTTGGTATAGACATAGTTTGAATCCCGGGAAAGGACATAGGATAGTTTTTATCCCGATATTCCCACGGGATCGATACTTATGCGGGTGAAAACGCTGGGCGCTGCTAGTAAGAAATAAGTGCTTAATACCTGGAATACTCCATGCAAATCGAAAATCATAACTATCTTGATCCCTCTTCTTCTAAAAAATGAATTTAGATAATCTCAAACACCTACTACCACAATATTCATATTTTCCGGATAGTAGTGTAGGCCCATGGGGAGTTATAACATCGGAAATAGATGATTCTGAAGGAATATGTGTAAAACTTCTGGATTGTGTTTTTTACATGAAATACTAAAAAGTTCACCAATGGTTTTTCTGAGAAATTATGTTAGTACACTGTCACGCAAGTAACAAACAAACGTCGACGCAAATGGTATAAAACATGGTTTATCTCAATGTGTTAATATGACACTAAACAAAAAGATTATTCCAAACACATCTTCATAACAAAGGGTTTGTTCAAAGCTACCTTCAACAACAAAATCATTGTTACTGAACTCCCTTGCTGTACTCGGGAATACTAAAGTACAATCCTTCGTTACACTGGGGATTGAATATAGTTCCCGGGACATAAGTCACTGCTTTATTCCCTTATTGAATAACGATGTATTATATTTTAGGCAGCAACAGAAGCCGTATCATCTTCGAGCAGCCGCGGCGCGGGCAGCAACGACAGTTTGCTGCGGCTGCTGCAGTCCGCCGGCGAGTCCAGCAGGACCACGTCCTCGGCCACTGAGTCCGGCACGCCTACTGGAGGTGCATTCACACACTACTATATAATACCAATCTATTATTTTCCTACTGTAGGGCAAAGGCCTCTTTTCATACAGAGAGGTGCGAGCATTGATTACCACGACAACGCTTGTTCAAGACGGGTTGGTGATTTCAGACTTAAATTATGTATAAGTCCTCACGATGTTTTATATGAATCAAAAAGTCACATTAATAATAATAACCCTAACCACCGGTAGCTTGGACTCTGCTCCCGACACCGGTGGATAACTATTTTTTTATATTTTTAAATGTTTTTTTTATATTTTAAGAAATATTTTAAAATGTAGTAAAATAAGGCATGTAAATTAATAAAGGAAAATAATAATAAACCATTTATTATCAGGTAACAAATACCCATAGATACATACCTTAACCTAAGTATACATAATAACTATGTTAGTATCACTTAGTTGCACTAAGTCGTGCGGTCTGGTGGCACTTGTCCGCGAAAGCGGCGGAATACCACATCCTGCGGCTAAAAGCTACTTGCTGCTTGGCACATTGGTACTTGCCCGGATTTGAAACGTCATGTTCTAGGAAGTTGTCATAAAAGATTGATGAAAATCCTAACTATATTCTAAAATAATAAAAATTACTATCGCAAAGTTTTAGTTTATTTAAGTTTTTTACTATTTTTAACTAATTTTCTTTTAAGTCTCAATTTATTTCAAAAGAATACCAAAAAAAAATAGGTCCAGATGCACTTTAGCACTTTCGTAGCCAGCGAAATTCAAATTTTCTTACGTTATCTATCTATATAAATAAAAAGAAAAGTCCTGACTGACTGATTGACTGACTCATCAACGCCCAGCCCAAACCCTTGGACCTAGAAAGCTGAAATTTTGCACAGAGGTTCCCTATATAATGTAGACAAGGAATAAGGAAGGATTTTTCGAAATTCAACCCCTAAGGGGGTAAATGGGGAGAGGGTGAAATTTCACGCGGACGAAGTCGCGGGCAGAAGCTAGTTTGGAATAAAATTTGAATTTCGCAGGCTACCCTGACGCTTGCGCTTGCGCCTTAGGAGAGTGAAGATATTAATAAATGCTTATTATATTATAAAACACACAGGTCCATCACGCTCCTTAATAACGCCGGAGATGTTCAGCGAAGCCATATCAGAAGCTATGAACAGAGCTGGCAGCACCAGAAACACTGCTGGCACTCCTATGGAACAGAGCACGGCTGGTATACCATCACATCGCTTTCTATTTCTCGAAAAGTCTTACTTATGCCATATAAATAGACCTAGACCCAGAACAAATGTAGCAAAGTGCTATATACTACTAATAATAAAGCTGAAGAGTTCGGTTTGTTTGAACGCGGTAATCTCTGGAACTACTTGTTGGATTTGAAAAATTTTTGCATTTGATAGTACAATTCATAAGGAAGGAACAGCAGGGCTATACAGGGTTATTGGTAAAACATTAACAACCTCTTAAGAGGCCATTGTACTCATCATTATGAACAACTTTTACTATGGGACCAAACCTGAAATCGCGAAAAAAAAATCAGCTGTTACATTTATGTTCGTATAACTCGTCAAAATTTAGGGAACAGCTGATTTTTTTTTTTCGCGATTTCAGGTTTGGTTGTTCATAATGATGAGTACAATGACGTTTTAAGAGGTTGTTAATGTTTTACCAATAACCCTGTTTAACATCACGCTAAGACCGTAAGGAGCCGTGGAAAAAGAAAAAAGTCAGAAAGAATTCTAAGCGAAAATGAAGTAATAGCGCGGGCTGGCGATGCGATGCGACGAGGTAGGTTGTAGAATAATTTCACGCGGACGATGTCGCGGGCAGAAATTATCTAGTACAAGATAAGCGCGCACCGCCTAACAAGTGCGAGACTGACAAAAAAGATTTATAGGCCGTCAAAAGAGCCCAACTATACACCCTCAATCGAGCATAAAGTAGAACTTCAGGCAGTTTTGATAGCATAACTATTTGAATGTATACTACTAGCGCAGCGTATTTACTAATCGTAAACTTGCAGCATCATCATCACAAAGCCCAGTGGCCAGGGAGGGTAGCGAAGATTTCTCAACGCAGCTGAACCACATGCACGAAATGGGCTTAATGGATGACGCTCTCAACATACGTGCTCTACTTATTTGTTCAGGTGAGGATATAATATGAACTATTTGCACAACATGACTACTTTTTGGGCTCCCATACAACAAACGTGTTTTTTCCGGCGTTTTTGCCTTGTGGTACGGAACCCTTCGTGTACTAGTCCGACCCGCACTTGGCCAGTTTTTCTATTTCGTGTAACTTGTTAAGTATGTGGAATAGGGATTTAACGTTTTGGTATAATGTTTTTTGACTCTTTGGTCTAGTATCATGTAAAAGGAAAACACGATTCAATGATATATCTTGATACAAAAAAAAATGCAAAGTTATATCTATTGTTTTACTTTTTTCGACATCATGGTTACGCCATTAGGAGTTATTCAATGGGCGGAGCACCGCCGTGTCCTCGTAGAGGCGATCGGCAGCGGCGGCGACCTCTCGCGCCCGGCCCTGGTGCAAGCCATGGTCCGGGGCGAGAGGGAGTGGGAGGCAGTCACCTCCTTCTGCGAAGCAGTCATGCTAGCGAAGGAGGTGGCGGGACGGCTCAGGGAGAGAGCCTCTCGTCCCAGCAGACGCTCCGTCGGGAGCCGCGTGACGACTCCCGGCCACCGTAGGCGCGGGCCTGCGGGCGGAGAGTAATGGGTAGCTCACTGTCCGATCAGGACCAGGCCCGTGCCGGACGGCGCGTACGTGTTCCACGCGCGCCTCAAAGATATGTCAGCATCGAGGAGGGGCCCCATAGGGCCGAAGCCTGCCGGGTCAGCGGGATTGTCCGAAAGGGTTACCGCTGGCCCGGAACATAAAGGGCTAAGGAAGGAACACGGGTGGGTTTTAGTCAGTAAGAGTCTAACACTCCCTTCCGCTCCACCCACAGCGGGAGTCATTTGATGATTTCCCATTCGCAAAAAAAAAAAAAAAAGAGTTATTCAATGGAATTTACTTTAAAACATAAAGAATTATTATATCAAGTTTACTCAAAGTAGTTTTTTTAATTCAATTTTAATTTAAAAAAAAAGAGTAAATTCGTTTTGGCACGTATACGTCGTTTTATTCCGAGCGCATGCACATTATAGCAATCTCTCTTCTTTTGCGTTTCAAAAGTAATTGCATCACTTTCGCTCGCTTAGTAGATCAGTCATCATCATCATCATCATTTCAGCCAAAAGACGTCCACTGCTGGACATAGGCCTCCCCCAAGCACTTCCACTTCGACCGGTTCTGTGCTTCTCGCATCCAACGGGTTCCTGCGGCCTTCACAAGGTCGTCGGTCCACCTTGTGGGAGGCCTTCCAACTCTACGTCTTCCGGTGCGTGGTCGCCACTCCAGAACCTTTCGGCCCCATCGGCCATCTGTTCTGCGAGCAATGTGCCCTGCCCACTGCCACTTAAGTTTGGCAATTCTGCGGGCTATGTCGGTTACCTTGGTTCTCCTGCGGATCTCCTCATTCCTGATTCGATCACGCAGGGAAACTCCAAGCATAGCCCTCTCCATTGCCCTTTGGGTGACTTTTAGCCTTCTTATAAGGCCCATTGTGAGCGACCACGTTTCAGTGCCATAAGCTACACTCGAAGTCGTGGACGAGTATGTTTACCTAGGACAAACTGTCCAGTTAGGTAGGTCTAACTTCGAGAAAGAGGTCAATCGTCGAATCCGACTCGGCTGGGCAGCGTTCGGGAAGCTACGCAATATCTTCTCGTCCCACATACCGCAGTGTCTCAAGACGAAAGTCTTTGACCAGTGCGTGTTGCCAGTAGATCAGTCGCTACGATTTATTTTCGAGGTAGCGGCTTAACTGTGTGTATAGGTATAGATATTATTATTTCATCGTAATTTTGTTTCCGCAACACCCACATTCTGAAAATATATTACAGCTCCCTGATTTAAGGTGGCCCTGCTGGGGGACTCTCCAGATCGGCTACCTATAAACCCTTATATCAAATTCAAATTCTGATGTTTGGCGACAAATTTCGCGACAAATTTTTTATGTTATCAAAATTAAAATCCCTGATGGTGTCCCCGCCAGAGTCAGTGACACTAGATTGACGCCATCGCTAGTTTGACGGCGAGGCGAAAGGCAATACGGTGCCGATCCCTTTCAGATTTGATACGTGTGCTATGACCTTTATAGCGGACTTCTTTATGTACTTGAAAGATTAGCACTTACTCTTTTGTTTCAGGTGATGTAAATGCGGCTATAAACTTGGTTTTTAGTGGGGCTATCGGTGATGATTAGATATTTCTATTAAATTGAATGAATAACAAAGAAGAGTAGCGCGTCATTCTTTATGAAAGGTGATATTTTTCTCAAATGTACCTAGTTATTTTCTAGTTTGTGTTTGCAAAGACTGAGAAATCAAAAATGTTCTCGCGAAAAATATTATTCATTGTCATTGTTGTTGTATGTATGTGATCACTGTAATAAATATTAAAACATAATTAATTTTTTTAATTTATTTATTGTAATACCTACTAATTTTGAAAATACTGCATTAAATTATCACGGGATGCGAAATCCATAAGGGCAAGCATAATAAAAATAGGATGTAAACAGAATAACATGAACTATGTTAGTGTTCATCGACCAGTTACATAAAATTCTAAAATGGAGATTTACCAAGCAAATGCATGTGTTCACAATACCTACTAAAAGTTGCAAAGCTTAAGTTATCAAATTTACGTACGTACACAATCTAATAAAATGGTGTAGATTGTAACTTGACACAAAGATAGAAGTGAATTCTACACAATGTGATAAATATCAATACAATAATGTATCTAAAATAAAAATTATAAGGTGGAGAATTGATTCAAATCCCAAAGTTTGGTGTAAAGATAAAGCTATACATATTTGTAACAAACTATTTATGCAAGAACACAGTAAATTTTAAAACTACCATGTTTACATGTGTAGTTAGTGGCGCAATCCCTGTCTGCGGCAAAAATATCGCTCATACGCGATCAAACATTCAATAAACCAGCTTTTTTTCTGTTTTTAATTATGTAGCTAGGAAAAGTTAAATATTGAAAAGTCAATAAATACAATCTATTATAATGATGTGCAGATAATTATTGGATCTCATGCCAGCGATAAATTGGAACCAGGTTTGGGCCACTTTCTAATCTAAACAACTAATGGTGAGTGTTAAATTTTTTTATGAATTTTATATAACAATAGTACAAACTACTAATGTTTCATTTTAAAATTCATATTTCTCCTAGAAAGCTTCTTGTGAGTGCTGTTGTCTGCCTTAGCGCGGCATTGTTCCCGTCTTTGCATCCGTCGGAAGTACCAACCAGCATTATTGGGACTAGTCTCACCAAATAGCTCATGTTCCAGTCTCTTTCTAGCTTCTGTTCTGAGGATGGCTCTCTTGTCATACCAGTTTACGTCTTCATTTTTTTTAGTCTTTCCACCAGCTTTCTCATCTTTAGAAGAATGTTTTTCATTTGTCTTCTCAATATTATTTTGACTGTCATTTGTATCTGAAAACTGATTAATATAGTTCTTCTTCTCAAATTCTCGAGTAAAGATATTACGATCAGGTTTATTCAGCATGTACTCATTTTCTTGAGATGAAGATATCGAGAATTCATCAAAGTCTTTTAAGTAACCACCCTTCATTTCCCATTGTTCATACTTATTTCTTCTCTTCTGTTTCTTGTGTAATTTTTGTCTATCACGTTTTTTCTTATCTTGTTTCATCTTTGGTCCAACATATCTATCATCTTTTTTAAATTCTTCTTCACTCAAAATATCAAATGTTGCATCATGCTCTTTTTTATTCTTTCTCTTAATCACATGATCCTTGTTGTCCATGACTGTGCCTAAATTTGCATCTGTATCTCTCTTTTGTATATTATGGGCAGATTTCAAAGAATCAGCATAAGTAATTTTTGGAGCAGGTGGTGATTCATTCAGGTTGACATCATTAAAAGGATTTAATTCTAATTGAACCTGTTTTGCACTAGCTTCAGATTTCAATTTATTAAAATGGCTATCTGGCTGATCTTTTACATTTTCATCTTGTAATACTTTTTGTTCTTCAATTATACTAGATAATGGTGTTTTAATTTTTTTTAATTTTTGTTCTTCTGCTTTCATTCTTTTCGCAACTTCATCATCAAGCCAACTTTTATTTTGTTGATAAATATTCTTTAATTTCTCAATGTCACTTAGAAATTCTTTTTCATATTCAGGTTGTATCACGTGACTATTAACAATTTTATCACTGTTGATATTTTCATCATCTATGCACTTTGTGATCCTTTCTGTATTTTTACTGTTGAGTGGCTCTTCATATACCTTTTTGCACCTCTGTTGTTTATATGGTATTTTTTCTGCATTCAGTTTTCTTTGTTGCATTTGTATACTGCTCACAAGTGTAAGTTCTTTTAATTTGTTTCGTAGATAAGCATTCTCTTCTTGCAATTTATATAAATTGGACAATACTTTGTTAATTGATGGTGTTGTGTGCATTGAGCACTCATTTCTAGCACCCCACATATGGCCAATAGCCACACCTGCAGCTGTGATGACACTTCCCAACATAATAATGTTAAGTACTGTGCTGAGCCTTTTATTTCTTCTGTGCACATAAGTTTTGTGTTTGCCAGTATTTTCTCCAAGAAAGTCATCCTCACTCCTTATGGATTCATGGTGATTCTTAATATTAGGAGGTAGTGGACTAACTGAAATAAATTGGGGATTGGATAGTTCTGTTGGACGGCTCTCAACTACAAGACATTTCTCATAGTTAATTTCACAGGGAGTTGGTGATTCAGGTTCACTGTCACTTATGACAGATATCCCATCTGTGTCTTCGTCTTTATCAAGATGTGCCTCAGTTGTTACTCTGTCAACAAATTTAATTGCTATGAACATGTTTTATTTCATCAAAATAATGGGAAAGGTTAACAATCACATTAAAATACCATGAAATGTTTAAAACTATCAAGAAAAATGTTCCACTGTGTTAATGAAACAAGTAATATTAGGCAAGCTAATTAAAACCTGTAATTAGTTATATATTAATAAAATTGTCATAAAATCTAAAATACCACAAGCAGTAAGAAATTGCCTGAATTGTCAAGGATAATTATTGATACATATATTTCAAAAGTATTAATGGTGTCAAGAACTTGTGAGACTTACTTTTCGAGTGTTTGATTATTTTCTGCGATCTCAGGGGCATCCTCTGCATTCGCAGGACTGTGTTCTAAAAGGGTCCAACTCTCTCCTGAATCTGAATCGCTGTGGTCCACCGTAGACCCGTCCATTTAAATGATCTAGTAAATAGTAAAACACATCTAGTTATCTATATCTAATCAAGGTCGTGCGCACTGGAGAAATGAAAAATTATGCCCATAGCAAAGTTCGCCTAGTTAACAATTTGCGCATCAGAATGTTAGCATACCTTAGTGCAACACTCCAAACAAAAATTTTACGTATCAAATATGCTTGGAACGGTCCAGTTACACTGAAATTCAGCTTTTTCAAAAACTATGAATTTTGTGACATGTTTTATATTTTGTTTTTTATAAAAATATGTCAGGCGTCACGAAAGCGACTATGTTTTGTTTTGCTAAAATAAACCGGTCCGAAGTAGGCAACAAAACAAAATTATTTCTGTCGGCTGTCATTTAATGACATTAGTCGATAGTGTTGCCATGCCTAGGGACACGAAAAAAGTATCGATACTTTGTGGTATCGAGTACATTTCCATTCGATACCGATACTTTGTACTCAATGAGTACTTTTTGGCAGGTATCGTATCGATTAAGAAATTAAGTTTTAAATGGGTAATCTTAGAAATTACCCATTTAAAACTTGCGATCTTTACGGCTTATGTTTATGGTTATGGCAACGCCATCTAGTGATTGTACGGAGGAGGAATGGGAACTTTAATGTATATGCCTAAAGTACTAAATAATTTAATTTTGTTTCTATTTTTTTTTAATTGTTGAAGTTACAGTTTTCTTTTTCTATTATTGTATTAAATTTGTGTACCAATACCATTTGTTTTTTCATGTCCTGCTCTACTGAAGTTAAACTGACGTTATTTACGGACTGATATTGACAGATGCTCTATAATATAAAATTATAATTGGTTTCCTTAAATATTCTATATGTTTGGATGTGGTATACGTATATTTTAATGTTCTAACAATTCTAATAGGTGTTATAATATGTAATTTTATCTTTTTGTTTGTTTCAGTCCAGTACTTACCCCACAATATCTACAAAGTTCAACTGTATCATATTTACACATAATTATTATTATTTTTTTTAAATTATTTTTTATTATTACATAATGCACACTTGCTTTTCCAAGTCACGTTTGACATTGGCAGAATAGTAGACAGCGGCTTTACTTGCCTTAATTAAAAATAGAATAGAATAGACCTATGCTCTATGCGAATTAGGCACTAAGAAAAGTACTCGATACCTTGAAGTATCGATACTTTTATGAGTAGGTACGATATTTGTTTTTCGATACTACTCATGAGTCGTAGACAGAAGATTACTCTGTCTACGTCATGAGTACAGTATCGATACTTTATATCATATATGTTTACTTACTTTAAGTAGTTATTCAATAGGGATAATATGAACTCAGGTTTTATTAATGATTTAATTTTGTAAATACATACTTGTTATAGTCGCACTCGCGAATCATATTTTGTTCAACATACAACCTAGCACTATCCTACAAATTGCAAAAAACGTATAGTTCAGTCAACGAATGGCCCAGAAGAGGGAGTACCTAGAGTGCGTGAGCTGGGACCTAAGCGATTCCTTCAGAAAATTGTTCAGCAGCATGCTTAGGAAGTGAACATACTAAAAGTCCTGACGTCTAAGTAGGAGGTGACCCGGAGTGGGGAAGGCGGCACAAAGATACAACGACAATGCTAGACGAACCTAAAATATTATCTATGTAGAAAAATATTATTAACTATTGAATATGAATAACTATTATGATTCCTATGACTACAATCTACGATAATAATAACGAATTTCATTTTCGGCACGAGCCAATCGCCCCAATGCTAACCTACTTGCGGCAATGTAGGTATACAGTTTAGGTAAATAAAATCTTCAGCCAACAATAATATATTACGATTTAAATACTCCATCGCCACATTTAGCACAATACCTTCCCGCCAGATTTTCCTGGTCATACAGTAGCACCTAGTTTTTAACCGACTTCAAAAAAAGAGGAGGTTCTCAATTCGTTTTTTTATGTATTTCCGGGCATAACTCCGTCTATAGACGAATTTGCAAAATTCTTTTGTTTGTTCGAAAGAGGTTTATTTCGAAATGGTCCCATTTAAATTTCGTAAAGATCTGATGATGAGTTTCGGAGACAGACAACGGAACTCTTCAATAAATGCCAGCAAATCAACCGCGATTGCTGCTATCACATACGTATGCATTGTTTACGCAATCACACAGCATAACATCACGCCTATAGTAAAGGGGTACGCAGATGTGTTCAGTATACCACGGTAATGGGCGCATAATAGATCATAGTGAACACCACAGTCGGGTGTCAAAAAACGAAAATGCGGAACCAACGACACCGAATTAAAGTTATTATTTTTCACTTTGTAGTGTCTTTTGTTTGTAAAAAAGTTTTTAAACTGTATATTTTTAAATATTGATTGACCTATTGTTTGACTCAATGTAGGTACAGACGCCAGCACATCAAGTTACTACAATCTGTCAGATTTCTTTATTAGATTTTCGACTTTAATGCTAAAGCATAAGGTTCAAGGTTAATTGGGAAAATCTGACAGTTTCGGGTAGGTTGACCTGCTGGCGTCCGTACTTGGATTTATTTAGTTGCTTAGGAGGATGTTAGTTTCTACAAAAATAAAGTTAAAGTCTGCATGGAAAATCTATGAAAATGAAACAACATCTAAGATTGGAATGTTAGTTTATATATTTTTTGTACTAGGATCCTCAATAGCATACTGCTTATCACAAGTAAATGAAATTGTCATTGCATATCGAATGCCAGATGTTACTTTTTCCACATAGTGAAAGTTTTCACCGCCACTGGTAAACATGCTTAGGCGAGCTTTCCTTGGTTCTACAGTCCTGTTGAACTTCTCATCAACAAATACAAATCTTCCACCTTTGAAGTCAATGTTGTAATCACCAAGATACAGTAGTGTTGTGTAGTGAAATGATTTATATGTCTCCTGAAACAATTAGTTGTGATGTTAAATTATTAATAGGGTGATGCAAAGCTTTGCCTAATTACAAAGTGCGCGGGGCGGCGTACTCAAACATAAGAACTTCATTTGAGTGTTCATAGTAGGCACGCAGGCGCGGCGAGCGTGCGGGGAGCGCGCGGGTAACTCACGCAATAGCTCGTTAACACAAGTGGAAGCAGTGGGAGCGCGGGCGGCCCGCGCGGGGACCGGGGTTCAAACTAGTTGGAGCTTTTTTCTAGTAAAAATAAGTCTTCTTTTGACAAACACTGGACACGACAACACGCAGAATGCAGCCGCGCTCGACTGCGGACAGGTAGATCGCGCGCGTTCCCGCATCCGCGCCGCTCCCCGCCCCGCGCTGCCAGTCTGGCCGAGCACTTACAGTGCGGCTGACGAGAATGCATTCTACACGGAGTACTTATCGATAGACTGCATTCTTTCAACAGCCAGATTGTAGTATGGTGTATTTAAAATATGCTACCAATGATATTAATATATAAGTCAATGGATGGCCACATTATCTTATCTCTGCAACAAGGTGATCCAACAGAGAACCAAAGTTGTTGACATAGCTCACAGAATAAGCATAGTGGCAATGGGCCGGCCGTATTAGCCATAGAACCTATGACCGTTGGGGTAGAAGTGTTCTTGAGTGGAGACAGCAAATCGGTAAATGTAAGGTGGGACGCCCTCAGGCTAGGTGGAGCGACGATCTTCGCTGATGGATGGCTGGTAGCAGCTGACGGATGGCTGGTAGCAGCTGGATGAGAGTTGCCGAAAATCTAGTTGAATGGTGTGCAATAGGAGAGGCCTTTGTCCAGCAGTGGACTGCTATAGGCTGATGATGATGATGACATTATCAGTCTTATCTTACTAAGGCCAGATTTTTCCAATGCCTAGATAACTATAATGGAGGAATAAATTTGTCGTAGTCATTTGTCAAGACGTTATTTTTCTTCCATGAATAAATATTATCAGTCAATTGAAAAATCAGGTATATTACCAAATTATGACTTCGACATAAAAAAGTAAATCCCTACAATTTCTAATATTTTAAAGTTATTTATTTCTTATACATACTTTGTCAACATGAGGATGCCAATATTCGTCATGTACAGTGACTGCTTTTTTGGATGTGATTTCAGAGAAAAATGTTGGATGTGTCAGATATATTTTGTTTGGTTTCACTCCAAAGTGATGAGCTACAGCATATTTAATTTTCTCCTTGACCACCTGTAATCAATAAACTTTTTATACTAAATAGTTGAATGTATACAGGCTGGCAGGGTCAATGATGCATAATGATGAATGATGGATTCAGTACATGATTCTGAATCCCTGTAATGTTTTTTTTTATACACAAATTTAAAAAAAAATTGCTGTTCCATACATTTTGACCGTATACGTAATGCACTGTTTTATGAAACAGCCGATTTTATTTTTGATAACCAACAAACAATTCAATTAATAATCCCAAATTCAATCAACTCAAAGTAACATAATTATGTGTAATATGAAACTAACAAGCTATTTCACTTGGTTGGGTTATATTTTAGCGATATAAAGCACTGTTGTTTGTTTTGTGGTACTGGAATGTGTCAGACTCATGGAATTTAAACATTTGGGCTGCCATTTTAAGGTAAGTTCACGCTGACTCTGTCAATGCTGCAGAATGCAGATGCGGAATACTCAGAATTGTCTGATGACAGAATTAGATGTTTGTTAACATAATTATATCCCTCCTATATAAAAATATAACTTATTACAAAACTGTTTTTTTATATTTGAACGAAAGGTTGCAAACCCCTGAGTGTGATTACAAAATTATAACTTCTCGTGACGGGGACTTTAGAATCATGTGCTGAATTATTAATGGTTACAGTTTGTGTGTTGATTTCCGTGCAACCCTGTATGTATAAGGATTTTTTTTATATACATAAAATGGACTTACTCTATACATGTTGAAATCTACTTCAGTGAATATATTTTTAGCATCTTCATGTTTATATATATTGACGAAGTGTTGTCCCAGAGAAAGTGCACCACTGTGTAGGTCTAGAATTGAGGCTCCACCTGATGATCCACCTAACTTTAGACCTTTCCTAGCTATAGCCAATAGTTCTTCTGCTTCTCTTACTGATATCACTTTATCAGTGACAAATCTTTTACATTCCTTAGGGACACACCCTTCATATTTGTCTACTTCTTCTTTGTATGATTGAGAACACTCTACAACTAAGCCTTTGCCATGCAATAATTCCGATTGTTTAGCAAAAGTTTTTAATTTATCATTTTTTGTCGAAAAGTACACTACTATGAGGAGTGAAAATATAACAACCACACGAGAAATTATTCTTAGTGATATGTTTCTCTTTGATGTCCTGGAAACATAATTAATTTTATAACAAACATACGAGGCTCGTTCTATTCTATTGTAATAATAAGCCTCAACATTGTTTACAAGAATTTAACTCACGGTCCTGTGTCATTTACAACAACATTATTTTCATAGATTTTACTATTGTCTCTTTCGGACGTATTATTATCCGTACTTTTGCCTCTTCTCCTGACTTCTTGCATGATTACTGTTGTTTAGTTTAGATTGATATTGTTTTCTATTTAAGTATTTATCAAGGCGTTGGGTGTTGTTTAGTCTAAGTACCTAAAATTTATTAATTAATTGAAATATAATTTTTCCGAAATACTGAATGAAAAATGATAACGTCAATCGCTTGCCTTGCCAATGAATGTCAAGCAAGGCAACGTCCGTCAGTGTCATGGTGATTTTTAGTGGTTTTTTTTACGTGTCAACCGTGTCACATCATGGAATTAGTATGTACTACATATTTTGAATTCCACAGACTAAGGGTGCTTACGCAAAGAAGCGGGTTTTCGATCTCGAGCTTCCGGCTCCCGGTAAGTTGATCTTCGGAAGAAAACGGTTAAATGTTTTACCTGTTTCTTTAGAGTGAGCGCATAAGGTAACCTAAAAATTAATACCTGCACCGATCGGTACCGATTACCGATCCACCCGTACCGGAAACCTGCTTCTATAAGTAAGCACCCCTTTTTATTTTTTGGGTGGGAAATCATCAAAAATGACCCCTCCCGCTCTGGGTGGAGCGGAAGAGAGTGTCAGACTCTTAGTGACTAAAACCCACCCGTGTTCCTTCCTTAGCCATTTATGTTCCGGCCCAGCGGTAACCCTTTCGGACAATCCCGCTGACCCGGCAGGCTTCGGCCTTAAGGGGGGCCTCTTCAATTTATGCTGACATCTCTTTGAGGCGCGCGTGGAACACGTACGCGCCGTCCGGCACGGGCCTGGTCCTGATCGGACGGACACACACGGACACGGTCCACAGGCCCGCGCCTACCTACGGTGGCCGGGAGTCGTCACGTGGCTCCAGGCTTCCGGCAAACAGGAAATATGGAAAAAATATATAAAAACAATCGGAAGGAACTATTATAACTTATAAGCGGGTCGCGAGCGTGGCATTCAGACTCGCGTTCCTTCGTCAACTCAACACAGTCACCAAGTCACCACCATAGAGCATAATGCCGCATTTACATGCCGCATTTACACAATCGCGCGAACCGCGAGGCGAACCACGAGGCGAATAACGAACCCGCATGTGTAAACAGTGGGCTCGCTATTCGCCTCGTGGCTCGCCTCGCGATTCGAGTGCTCGCGTTGTGAAAATACTTCACCCCGCGAATGTGTGAACAGTAGTTCGCGAAGGCCCATGGTTCGTCGAATCGTTCGTCGAGCCACGAGGCAAATAGCGAGCACGATTGTGTAAATGCGGTATTATACATACGGACAGTCAACGCTGTTGGTAGGCCGGCGGCGCCAGGGGGGCGCGTGCGGACTCGGAGGGGTCGTCTTCCGTTTGAAGATCGAACTCGTACGCTACATAAAGCACGATATACACGGTTTGAAACGGTGGTTTCAAACCTAAATTTAAAACAGTGTAGACAGTGATTTGAAACCAAATTTCGTATGAACTTTAAACGTCCTTGGTAGAAAGGCCTGCATTGCAAACCAGTGGCAGAAGAAGATGTTGGTTTTAAACCGTGTATATCGTGCTTTATGTGTGCGCAACAACAACTACAAGGTCACCTTGGTTTGTAGACTTGTTTCAAACCGTGTATATCGTGCTTAAGTCAAAACAAATTATCATGTTTAACTTTGGATGAATAATGTCAAACAGTGGAGTAATACTCTCCCGAAAGTATGGAAAAAATATCGACTAGTAACACCTTAAAGTGTAATATCTGTTCCAATTAAGTGTCTGGTAAAAGTATAATTATACAAACCCTGATCGTTAAATTCTTATGCAAATCAATCACTAAAAAAAGAATTAAGTAATAACACATCCATTTGTATTAATTTGTATTGATGATTATAACTTTGTAAATATACATGGGTAAAAAATCCCTTAGTTGCAGTAAAAAATATCTCTGTGAGAAAACCCCGCACCGAAGTGCGATACACACTATAAAGGCGCGCGTAATGTAAATATCACGTCCATAAACAGATTTCGACGATTTCGAGATTTTGAAATCACCAGCAAGTTGTCGACGGCTAGTCATGTAATGCATGTAATGTATTTCATACATTACAATGCGATTTTCAAACTATGCACGATATTCATGGTTTAAAACCAGTCTACAAACCAAGGTGACCTTGAAGTTGTTATTGATGCGAGAAGCCTGTTACACGGCTTAAAACCAACATCTTCTGCCACTGGTTTGCAACGCAGGCCTTTCTACAAGGACGTTTAAAGGTCCTACGAATTTGGTTTCAAACCACTGTCTACCTACACTGTTTTAAACTTAGGTTTGAAACCACCGTTTCAAACCGTGTGTATCGTGCTTTACGAGAAGATGATATTCTCAGCAGGGTAGATTCTCTGTCTCAAATATCAAGTGAAAGAAAATAAAATGGCAACATTGTTTGTTAAAAAATAACACGGCCGTTGTATGTTGACTGCGTTTGCAATTATCAATTTTATTTTGAGTATTTACTCCAAATTTTCTGTGTTTCTTTATATTTTGATGATATCATGTTCGATTATTAATTGTTGTTAGCAGACAGGTTCCAGCTGCTGTTTGAAATAGTAAGCTAACGCCATGTACTACGAAGAAGAGGAGAGATTTCTCAATCCGGATTTACTTCACGTTGTTCGTCGCGAATTGTGTATGTATTTATTTGCACCTAATACATTGTTTCCAATATGTGTTTGCCTTGGGCTTTAATCAATAATCTTCAGCCGTGGTGCCCTGTGTAACGTTTGTCAATTTTAAAGATTGGAATTTTCCTATAATAGATCCATCAAATTTGTGTAGCTCACCTGCTGGGTATCCAGGAATCCAGAGTTACCCAAAGACCATTGAGGCAAACATAGTTTTTACTGTGTGTGTTATGGGGGGGTTACATTTTGACAGCTGCTTATGCTTTATCAGCACCGCATTATAAAAAAAAAATATGTTTCAGATGCCATTAATTCGACCCTTGAAGTCACACCCTTCGGCTTAAAGTATGTCCCTACTCATACTGAAGATGGAATACCTATCAGAAAGTTATATGTGTCAAATTTACCCCCAAAGGTAAGTTATTAATTTCAATAGAACCAGTATTTAGTGGGAATATGTCTTTTGTTTTTCATAATTCTTCTTTCTATGTGACCGCAAACTAGCCAATAAAGCTGTTGTAACATTTATTGTTTTGTTTGTTTCAATAAGTTATAACCAACTGGCATTATTCAATTCTCAACTTTATAATGACAATAAAGATGGTAGTTTTAAAAACAGCCTAACCATAAGGTCTTTTCCTCTGACTAATAACTGTTCCAAAAGTGATTATGTTTACCCACGCTAATGATAGAAATTGATTGTTTCAGACAACCAGATCTGAGCTGTTTGGTGTGTTTGCTCCATATGGCTTCATCAAGAGTTGTTGGCTGAGGATGGGGGACAAAGGTCCTAACAGATCACCAACCCCTACATATGCCTTTGTCACCTACAGCAATCCAGCTGATGCACACAAGTAAGTTATTTTACATGAGCCTAGAGCCCTAAATCTGGTATTAATCTGTAAAATAATTGCCTAATAGAAGCCGTTAGCATGTAAGCGCTCAGGGATTTTCACAATTATTTTATTTATTTATATATACTTTATTGTACACCAGATAATACATACCAAAAAAATAAATTTAACACTACAAAACATATAATGAGTGACCATATTGGTTTCTGTGATCTCTTTTAGGCAACTTTTTCAATTTTATTGTTGTTTCAAGTTCATACAACATTTATTGTGTTAACTGTTGCAGAAGTCTTTTTGCACCCACAAATCAAGAGTCACAAATCTTTTAAGAGATTTAAAATATAATTACTGATATAAATAAGTTCTAGACTCGCCACGCACAATGAACCACTGAAGGACTAAGTGCAGAAATCAAACCCATAACATACAACATAGATAGGTTCTACACTTTTGGTATGAGTTTAGTGTTGTGGTAACTGGTACAAACCAGAACTCATAAGATGTTTAGCACTCCCTAAACTTATCTTACTCCTTAGAACACACAGTAACAACACTGTATTGAACTGAAACTTATTTTTACCTGACTATGGCGAAGCAAAATGGAGAGTTATGATTTTGATCGGTATGTATCAAACCAAATCATTTATTTGCTTGAATATGGGTAGGTACATGAGGTATGGAGGAGGATACAGGAGGTATGTATGTGTGTTCATCTGTTCCCTCATAACTTCTAAACCACTTGTCAGAATTTGACAAATGCGGTATCATTGGAAGCATCTTCATCGTCCGCTGGTCATAGGCTGTGTGATGTAACATTAAATTGAATATGGCGCATAATCCTAATCTAGCGGAAATAAGTCCAATTTTTATAATTATGGCCCCATCGTTTTATCGATGATTCTGCCAATGTCAAGAAATAAGTCATGACTTAAAAAAATTTTTTTTTTTAATCATGCCGTATCAATTGAAAGGGCTTAATTAGCACATTTCAAAAATATATATATATTGCCAGCTGTTGCTCACGGCTTTGCTTGCATTCACCCGATAATTAGGAATAATTTCTATAAAATCACGCCTCAGATTTGAGCCAAACGTATTTATGTATAAGTTTGTTATATTACCTAGGTACATGTAAAAAAAAATACAAAATAAATAAGAAACCTAAATTAAAAAAAAAAAATGGCTCTGCAAATACTTTATCACGAAATTATAAGCCCAAAATAATTTAAATAAAAAATAACTTTTAAACCAACTACTGAAAAATAACGGCCTAAAAATTATGAAAAAAAAAAATGTTTAAAAACTAAAACCTGACTACTGAAAAGGATGAAACAAGAAAGTACCTTTCCATGGTTGCATGCCGCTGTACTAACATACTTATAAGCCAAGGTAGCTAGCGACCACGGGAAGGTACTTTCTTGTTTCATCCTTTTCAGTAGGTAGGTGGGTTTTAGTTTTTAAACTTATTTTTTAACATTAATTGTGACAGGACTCTAGAACATAGGCTTCCAACCTTTTAACATACATGCCTTACTTTTTTTAGTAGTTAATCCCCTTGAGTTACTTTGTTGACTTATGAAGAAAAGCTTAAGAATGTAAAAGTGACCTCAAAATTTTTGCGCCCCCTCGGATGGGGTAGATTTTCTTGATAATTCAAATAGAAAAAGCATTTACCTTTTTGAGTTAAGCAGAAAAACTCATATGCATAATTGTAAGAACAAGCAAGCAAATAATTTTGCACAATTTCAGATACTTTTTAGGGTTCCATACCCAAAGGGTAAAAACGGGACCCTATTACTAAGACTTCGCTGTCTGTCCGTCCGTCTGTCTGTCACCAGGCTGTATCTCAAGAACCGCGATAGCTAGACAGTTGAAATTTTCACTCATGATTTATTTGTTGATATCCTTTCCTACACCACTTTACACCATTCCAAAAATATTCATTGACACATTTCACAGAGCACTTCAAGCCCCAGTTCATGAGAAGACTCTGAGAGGTCGCAACCTGCGGATATCGCCGGCTGATAGCTGGCACCAGCCCGCCGAGGACGCGGATGGCAGGGGACGCTGGAAGCAGCGTGGTCGCCGCCCCGATGGTAACACCGCTGCCGTCGAAGATGGAGTCCCTGAACTAGGTAACAAAGACACTAATTCATAAAAGACGATGCAGATTTCTGTAAATAAAATGTTCAATCTATATTAGTAAACCATGAGCGCATATTCTGTGGCTTGTGTCCAGTCATCGGAATAGGTAGAGCTAGGGCCAAATGAAGTATTATATGGACATGCCCCCAGTATCGAGATTTTCAATTTATTGAAAAGTTTAGTAGAGAGAACTGGATTACATGTTCGCACTTATTATAATTATGCTGTGTTATATCGCACGCACGTTGCTAGTACGTAAAACAGCTGTATCTATTCCGATCACTGCTTATGTCATTGACATAAAGTTTATATTGCAATGATTGTTGCGCGCATGTGGAACTACACTTTGTGATTTGGTTCAATGTTGTTATTTTGGTAATCTGTTCTATTTACAGAAGTCACCAACTTAGATTTTTTCGCTTCGGAAAACGGAGATGCCGCGGAGGCAACTACAAGTGCTCCTCCAGATGTACCGATGGTGAGTCATTTTCAATTCAACAGATGGCATTCCTAATTTTTTTTTCTTATATTAACACCAATCTTTTATTTGATCGAAAAGGAAAACGATGAACCACAAGAAGAAGTGAAAGATCATGCAGAAATGGACTCCTGCTATACCATACTGGATGTTTTGAACAGAGATTGTTTGACGCACATTCTGGCTTACGTTCCTATTAGAGACCTCATCAGATCAGAAAGAGTCAGCAAAACTTGGCAAAATATGGTCCGTGAATATCTTCAAGGTAAACAAGTATAATTATTATATTTACATAGACATTAATAATAATCCTTCCATGCCGTTTTCGGCTACGGCGACCGTTTCACCATCACCCTACTGGCGTCTATCATGGGCTCTCATGTGGCTAGAAAAACCACCTTTGTTTATAAATATTCTTGCACATAGTGTACATGTGAGAGCACTATTAACATAATTGTAACTGATTGCCGCTGGTGGTCGGGCTTTTAGTTCGTCACGCTTAGAATCTAGTTTTGAAAGCCGACGAGCCTCGAAGTCAAAAACTTTCTGTTGTACAAGTGACCTCCACTCTCCACGGTTAGACGCAAGCTCTTCCCACTGAGATGGATCTACGTCACAACCCTTCATGTGCCGCTTAAGCACATCCTTAAATCATAGGAATTGCCCGCCCTGCTTTCGCTTGCTTACCCATTATAGGGTATCACTGTTTAACTGCAAGACTGTTTTAGTCTAGTGGTCGCAAGTGCTGGTGTTGAGCATGAGGTCCTGGGTTCGATTCGGTCGGTTGATAGCTCACCCCATTTTACATGGAACATAATGGGACTTAAACATAACTGGCGAAATGTTGGTCTTCTGTCTAACCTTCGAGGAACACAGGCGTGATGTTATGTTATGTGGCAGGCATCCGCATGTTCAAGACGTCGTGGTGGCAGCACGTGCCGGTGATGCTGACGACGGCGGTGCTGCGGCGCATCGTGCAGCGTGTGGGCGCGTCGCTGGCGCGCTTGCACATCGACCATCACTGGTCCGCGCTCAACGACCGCACCGCGCACATCGTCGGCAAGTTCTGTCCCAACCTCGAGGAGCTCAAGGTATACACGCCTATGACAATTTTTATCAATTTCTTTTTTATCTAAAAATATATTTTCGGTGTTCTCTCATCATGCCGCACCTACTCGGCTATCAACATTTCGCCCTGCATATGCTTGCTCAAATACTCCCTGGGCTCTACCATTATGAATGCAGAGATGACTCTTTGCAAAGCTGGATTTTTTCTAAAGCTTAATGTAAGTTCGACCGCGCACTTTGACTTAAGGTACATTAATTATTTATTGACAAGTAACCAGCACCCGAATTGCGTAACACACTATCAATCACAATTTGAATCATTTTGAAGGATATTGCTAATCCATTGCTTCCTATGTTCGAAAAATGTGTCTGCTCTACAATGTAAATAACGCAATGAATGGGGTTGAACTGTCAAAATGAAAGCCATTGCTACTAATAGTGTGTTACGCAATTACCCCGCAGTTTTTAACTAAGTGATCGTTTTCGTAAACACCATCTTGTGTATAAACTTTGTGTTTTACACGTCTTGTATCATTAAAAGTTATATTTCGTCATTTTCAGATTGTTGGCATGCACACACGGAATTGGAATCCATTAATTTATGGCTGTAAACAACTGAAAACTTTGTCCTTTGTATCATGCAATAAGGTATTATTTTCTTTAATTATTGTTTTTTCAATTAAGTTGTAACAATAAAAATAAAAAATAAATCTTACTTTGCAGCTGACCGATTCGAGTTTAGTACATCTAGTCAAAAGTGAATCGTGCATAGAAAGCCTTACGGTCGCTAACAACACACATGTGACCGGGCTGTTTCTCACTGGATCGAATCCGCAAAAACTAAACTCGCTCTCGTTTTACAACTGCTACAGTCTTCAAGGCACAGTACTTAGCGCTGCTATAGACACACTTCCTGGATTAACTACTCTTAAATTGGATGTGTGTCCTCACACAATGTGGAAGATCGTACCATTGATTTTGAGCAAACTGCCAAAGCTTGAAGAGCTTTCGTTGAGCGAGTATATTTCGGCAGAGATGTGCTTCTCTCCACAATGCAACGACGCCTTCTGTGATGCTCTCGCAACTCTAAGTGAACTGAAAACCCTGAACCTGAGTCGTAACATCTACATAACGAATGCAGTCCTCAAACGAGTCGCACAGTCTTGCCCTAAACTGGAATCATTGAACATTTCTAGCTGTAACTCGCGGAGAATCTTCCCACACCCAGGTAAGTTCATATACACATTATAAGTATGTATTCCCACCTTCGATCAATAATAGTACTAGATGAATGATTAGGAACAAAAATAAGTCGCTAAAGTGGCCACGTTTGCACACACATAAACATTTATATTTCTTACTACGAACTATAGAAAAAAGTTTAATAATATTAACAACTTCAGATTATTATAAACCTTAACACACTAACATAAAGTTTAATTACGTTTGCAAATGATTAATATTTAAGTCCTTCTGTCATCGAAGCAATACATTTAAAATGTCACTTGAAAATAAAGTCATTTTTATAATAAGTACAAAAATATTTATTCTAAAATGAAACTTAACTTCTAAGCAATAAGGTTAAAAACATTTTGTTGACGATTTCGTACTTACTCGAATTTGGAACTAGACGTAGTTCTTGGAATTACATTTCAGTGCTTCAATGTTTGTTCAATGTTTGTTTGCTTCAATAGTTGGCGCGTTGTCGCAAACATTGGCCAAACATTCATAATATTTGTTAATTGATTTATATTTACTATTTAATTGTGTTACTATTTTATGAAAAACATTTAATGATAAAAACTTACCGAAAAAAAGATATACCTTCCAAAATCTTGGTGTTACGGTGGTTATTTACACAACTTTTGAACGCGTACTGAGGCATTTTGACGTCTTAACATTGGCTATGATTGGACCATACCAATTTGAAATAACAGCACAAAAGTATTCGTGCTCGTATTTTTCGGGCCGTTTTTGAACCGCTTATCGGGCATCTAGTACTATTATTGATCGAAGATTCCCACAGTGTACCTATGCTTACAGTAGTTCACACAGTGGACAGGACAAAAATATTAAAATTGCTGTTACTAAATAATGAAGACACGGCTGTCCAACATTCAACCCTTAGTTTACTTGAGTGTTAGAAAGATGATGTTTTTAAAAGGGACCGCCTACTTCCCTTTCACGATTTGTCTGCGAAAACACACATACACACAGACTTTAAGGAGTTGAAATAGCTAGACTGTGGCACAGGCTGACTTGTAA
>OX637553.1:5546611-5665986 GCA_951800025.1 Oligia strigilis
AAACGTTCAGTACTTTGGAGACATTGTAAAAAACTTCATTTAAAAGAAAATATGAGAGAACATTCAGCCGATTCAGAATTTAGCAAAATTCTTCTTGATGTTGGAGAGGGAAAAATTCCAGAAGTGAGTAGTACTCATGATATAGAACTACCTACCGGTATTTGTGAGGTTGTGGCGGATACTGAAATTTTAATACATAGTATTTATGATGATATTCACAATCTCAATATCAAAGATGATTCGTGGTTGTGTGAAAGATCAATTTTAACACCTATGAACGACCTGCGGGGCGATTGCGTAACACGTTATCAATCGGAATCGGTTTCATTTTGACAGTTCCACAACATTCATTGCGTTATTTACGTGTTGAGCGGACACATTTTTCGAACTTATGAAGCTATGGATTAGCAATTTGCTTCAAAATGATTCAGATTCCGATTGATATTGTGTTACGCAATTAGGGTGCAGGTTACTGCCCTTAATCAGCGCATTTTAGATAAACTATCTGGTGAATCACAAACATACCTTTCCATCAATACAGTTTGCAATCCGGATGAAGTGGTTAATAACCCAACAGAATTTTTAAATATTATAATTGTGCCTGGTCTACCCCCTCACAAACTAGAACTTAAGATTGGCGTGCCCATCATACTGCTCCGTAATTCAAACCCACCGAAACTTTGCAATGGTAAACTACCTATAAATGCAAAAACGAAAAAAAAGAACTAAATGGAGAAATATGTACAAAAACAAAATATCGATACATAAAGTAGAAGAATTTCATTAAAATCAGCATGGTATTTCTTTTTTACGCAGAATACAGAATTAATAAGTTATCGCGTAAACTCTGCGAACTGAACAATAACTTTTTTGTTAAATTCCACGCGGACGAAGTCGCGGGTAACAGCTAGTATTATTTATATTATTCAATCAATTTCTATGGAGATTAAGTAATCTTCACGTATTCATTGGTTTTATTTTTTTTCGTGGAACCCTATTTTATTTTTCTAAAAAAAAAGTAGCCTAAGTTACTCCTTATTACATCAGCTATCTGCCAGTGAAAGTCCCGTCAAAATCGGTCCAGCCGTTTCAGAGATTAGCCGGAACAAACAGACAGACAGACAGACAGACAGACCGACAGACAGACAGACAGACAAAAATTGTAAAAAATGTTATTTTGGTATATGTACCGTGTATACATCCATATGCATTTAGTAAAAAGCGGTTATTTTAATATTACAAACAGACACTCCAATTTTATTTATTTGTATAGATACTCTTAGTAGCATTCGTGCGCGCGGTCGTCCACTTTGCTCAAAGCGCGGACGCCGAGTCGCCGACTAGTCGTTCTACTCGTTCTAAAGCGCAGGCCACACCGCCAGCTAGCGGGCGGGCGGGCTAGGCGGGTGAACATCGTTTCACCTCTTTACATACTTCGGTTCACACCGCGAGCTACCGACTAACCTAACGAGCTAAGCTAATGAAATATCCGACGATTCCAGCGAAGCTACTCGTTCACCTCGTTGGCGCGCCCGCGCTTCGCTAGCTTAGCTCGCCCGCCAGCCCGCTCGCCCGTTTCGTTCGCCCGTCCTCCCCGTTTCGAGTAGACTAGTCGACGCTCTCGTCTTTCGAATAGCAGTGTTTCGCCCGCTTAGCCCGCTCCGCGCGCTCCGCCCGTCGCTCGTCTGTCCGTAGTTTTCGGTGTGAACCCCATAGTTTAGCTCGCCAATATTTCGCGTAGTTTGTATAGTTTCCTTCGTTCGCTTCGCCCACCCGCCTAGCCCGCCCGCCCGCTAGCTGGCGGTGTGGCCTGCGATTAAATCGTAGCGCCGTGATTACACTATCCTAGATCGTACACAATTTAGGAAGTAGAGCGATTGGACCTCCAATTTCCACTAAATTGGATCCAATCTGTTCTAACTGCGATTACATCGGCCGATTTCCTAGTTAGCATTCCTTAAAATTGGATAGTGGACTCCGTACACGTTGGCCGAGCGCGCTCGGCGAGTGCGCTCGGCAGATTTTCGTGGTGCTGTTCACACGTTGGCGTGTAAGTGTTTCATTACTTTTTACTTTCATTCTGCGTTGGTCGCTAGATTAAGATGGACGTTAGGGCGAGGGCGACCGCGGCCGCTGCAATATACTTTACAGCGCTTTCAAATTTTATTTACATGAGCATTAAAGAAGAGTGATTAAAAAAAGATGGCGCAAAAGAAGATGGTGGATGCTAAGTATTCATCGAAACAGAATTAATTTATTGTGATAATAATCAATGAACCTAAATATTTCCTCACTCGATGTTCGTAAAAGATTCGTTGAAACAATCAAGCACGACACTAATCCAACGTGTAACTATGAACTGAACACTCGGCCAACGTGTGATCATTTGCGGTTTGCGCCAAATTTCTTTGATTTGTGCATGAAAAACCGACACTAATCGGGTCGTTGGCGAGTGTTGGCCGCAAACGCCAAATACACACAAAACGGCCCAGTTAGGGCTTGTAAATATTCGAAGTTTTTAGATATTCGAATATTCGATGTTTTTACAGGCAGTATCCGAATTATTCGAATATTTATTCGAATATTAGCTTTTTCCTTTGAAACCAAGTTAAAACCTTGAAGGGACAACATGCATAAACAATTAATACACAAGTTTGAGTTGAGTATTTTTACTATATAAAATTGAATCACCTTTAAGCAACATAGTTTGACATTATAATTAAAAAAAAAACAAATCAAAAATAAGCGCTAAGGAAGCCCGCGAAATTCAAATTTTCTTAAGATTTTTGCAATTTGCTGGTCAGTATTAAGTAGTACATTCATTAAAATATGATTCGCGGTCGTAACAAATATGTATTTACAGAATTTTAATCATTACAATCAGTAATACAACTTGTTAAGTTAGTATAATCCCTAAATGTCAAGATTTCAATAGATAGTCATTCTTGGGGATTACATGGTCTTAAAGAGTTGTGTTGATGACTTTATTGATTATAATTCTGTAAATACATATTTGTTACGGCTGCGAAACCTCGGAGTGGCGGCGCCAGCACTGTGTGTGTACCTACGTGTAAACGCGGTCTGTAGGTAACAACTTGTAAGACAGACGTAGTTCGTATTTTCAAACTTAACTAAAAATTATTCGAATTTTACATCAGTCAATATTCGAATAGCAAAAATGATCGAATATTCGCATTATTCGAATATTCGAATTACAAGCCCTAGGCCCAGTACACGTTGGCCGAGCGCGCTCGGCCAACGTGTATACTGGAGCCATTAGATGCTGTAAGTGTCAACCACATACTTACGCCCGCCCACAGAGCATGTAACCTTTTACGCCCGTCCGATCCGTGAACAACCGGCTTCAGACATTGTTTCAAACTTTAACATCACACATCAGTTCACTTCATGACTTCACCCCTGGATGTCCCGAAGGAAAAGGCAGAGGTGGACAGTGAATCCACATCCCACATTACGCCACCTATATTTATGCGTTGTTCTCAGATAAAGGCATTGGCGGATAGTTTGAAATAGAAATCGTTTATTTGCTTATGCCGTGGGTCCCGGCTGTCATTCGTGGATCTTTGACAGTCGTTACGGGTAGTTAGAAGCCCGAAAGTCTGACAACCAGTCGTACTTAGGGGTATCGTATTAGGTACCCAGTAACTGGGTTGTGGAAGTCAAATGGGCAGTCGCTCCATGTAAAATACTGGTAAGTATTCAGCTGCAACCGGTTAGACTGGACCCCAACATAGTTGGGAAAAGGCAGATGATGATGATGACTTAAGTCCGGGTTGCCCGTTTATCAGGAACTGGATGTGCAGGGGAAGACCTACCTCAAGGGGAAGAATATCTTGAATGAAGAAATTAGTACTCGTTTAATTTGCCATTATTTTATTATTATTACTTCTTACAAACGGTGATATTTTTACGGTGGATCGCCATAGTCATATTTAATTATTACTCGATATCTTCGTTAAGTACATTATCCTTTTCTCGTTGGCATAGAACCTCCGCCTTTAGCTTCTCTCTTTTTCCGTGAAAAGTTGTCCATAAACATTTTTGGCGGCGTTGGTGGCTGGGGTGTAGGAAACTCTGGAGGAGCTTGCCTGACAACCTGCAAGGAACCATTGGACGTGTAAATTGGATAATATATCTTCCTTAGCGGATTTTGTATACGTAGGTATATCTATACTCTATACCTACTAATCTATACTTCTATACTAATATTATAAAGAGGTAAAATTTGTAAGTTTGTATGTAGGGGGTAATCTGTGGAACGGAATACCTACTTTAGTGCGAAAGCCGTATCATCGAATTTTGTTTCTTCGAAAACCTTTCAACGACATCTCTATAGGGGAGCCGGGGGGAATGGGAGTCAGTGGGCAATGAGGGTCAATTCAAAATGAGTTGAACCTAAAGCATTACAGAATACAGCTATGTCGCACGGGGTTTAGCTCTGCACCCCTCACGCACTGACCAATACGCGCGCCAGATAGTCACACTCGCATCACCGGGAGCGACACACGTGTCACAGGAGAGGAGCCGTTGTAAAATTTCCGAAATTGAGATCGAAAACGTGAGTATCTATATTTGTTAATTTTGCGTATAAAATAATCTTAAAGTGTAGTACTGGAACTAAACTTATGTTTATTAATGCAAGTTATTAGATTTTCTGTTGTTTTTTGTGTATTAATTTAAATCTAGCAAACATACTGTCATTGGGGTAATGAGATTCAATTGACCCCCATTCCCCGCTTCGACTTTTATTATGATAAAACTTTTTTGTTCATTTCAGATGCCAAGGAACTGGACAAGAAAGACCTCTAAAGCGACTTGGACTGCAACTAACACCTCTGCCTTGCATTGGAAAAGGTAAAGGCAAAGGAAAGAGAACACAACGATCAGAAATTCTTACTGCCACACCTCTGAAAACTGTTTTTGAAGAAAAAGCTAAGAAACGAAAGGAAAAAAAAAGAAAAGCATACAAAAGGCAAAGTTATGAAGAAGATAAAAGAAGTAAATTTTTAAGTCAAGTTCATCTGAAGAATCGGCTGATGAACAAGTTCCTTAAGATGAGAGTGGTGATAGTGACTTATAAAATATTGAAATCCCGCTTAACATCCAGCAAAACTCCCAGAAAGAGCGTGATCAGTCTGTGTGCACGATATGCCTCGAAGAGGGGAAAACCGAGAGAAATCTGGTACCGTTGCCGTCTCTGTGCTGGATGGGCCCATGAGGCATACATAATTATACAGGATGTGATGATCCAAGTCGCTAATTTACTATTCTTTGTTATGATTCCATTGGGTTATCATTTGTAACTTTCAATTTTGTTATTTCTTATTTTTTTGTTAAAAGAAATAATAATTTTGTTACTTTATTCGTTTTATAATTTTGACTCGTATTACCCCATAGACTGACTTTCATTTCCCTTACATGTGGGTAATTGGAGTCAAAACTACTTTTTTGTTTTTAAATTATAATTACGTTTATGGTAATTTTCGCCAAAAAATATGTTTGTAACTCGATACCTGATTAGTTTTTAAAGTTATATAAATGTGAACAAATTATAAGACTGATCATTAGTGACTACAATAACGAGTTTTCCTTAAGTGACTCCCAATTCCCCCAACTCCCCTACTGCGACGCCTTGTTACTGCGATATTTCGTTACATCGAAAAACTGTACTGCGAACGATTTTACTGCGTAAGTATCATACTGCGAACCCTTGTTCAATCGATGTCACGTTACTGTGATGTTACTTAGGAAAACTTACTTCGGACGACCTTACGGCGATAACCAAGAACATCGATTTTCTTTTCCAAATTAATACCTACCTACATTTTTCACATTTCTATAAAAGCAGAGAGCCTGTGCAAAATTCCACAAAACTGATAATGTGTCACGAATGTACCATGAGTCATAGAGCTCATGTTGAAGCAGTGGATCGCACTTAAGGACTTAAGAAACTTAGTAGCTGTCATACGTGGTGTCACTTTTGTGTTTGCAGGTGACTTTCGCCAGACACTTCCCGTCGTCACAAAAGGGACACGTGTGGACATCATAAAGGCATGTCTAAAATCATCGCCCCTATGGAGTATAATTCAAACTTTTACGTACGAACATGAGAGCCCACCTTATCGAAAATACGGATATCGATTTTCCAAAATTACAGCTGCTCAAAGTTGGAGAAGGGTATTTTTCTTCTCGAACCTTGGGCGCTAACTCTGTGGAAATCGTTATAAATGTGACTCTGGGTCGTATAGTTTACAGTCTGTAGCAGCTTATAGACGCAGTATATCCTGACCTTGTATATTTACTAAATAGAGACATTCATTGGCTTTGTTGAAGGGCTATCGTCTCACCAAGGAACGATACAGTCAATGAAATCAATAATCTAATTTTACAAAAAGTCCCCGGCCAAGTCAAAATCTACAAGTTCATTGATACAGTGTGCAATATCGAGGACGCAGTCCACTATCCGCAGGAATTTTTAAATTCCCTTAAACCATGTGGCTCACGAACTGCTATTGACAATCGGAACACCTATCATGCTTTTAAGAAATTTAAGAAGACTACTAATAAAAGATTTAATAAAAGATAACCTAATTGTTGCAACCATTCTCATCGGACCAGGAGCTGGCCAGTTGGCGCACATCCTGAGAATTCCAATGATTCCCACGGACCTGACGACTCCACTTTCCAATTTTCTCTACAACTTTTTAGACCTTTGTTTATTGCTCATGCGTATGAAGTTTCATTAAAATCGGTTCATTTATTTCGAAAAATATGGGCTTGAAAGTTTGTATGAAATGCCGTACGGCGTAAACGCTCCTAAGCATGGCAAGAGCACTACGGTCATCTTCGGAACTGCTGATTCGATTCCAAAAATTCTTTCACTAATGGGAAGCTACAGTATTGCCGAGTGTAATCTTATGTTAAAACAAGAAATTTTCCGCGGACGAAGTCGCAAGCAGAAGCTAGTATTATATATAGAGGTAAGTATTTGTTTGTTTGTTTGTATGTAGGGGTAATCTCCAGAACGACCAGTCGGATTTGAAAAAATATTTTTGCATTTAATAGCGAGGAAGGTTACAGGCTATTTCACATCGAGCTACGACCATTAGGAGCTGAGAAAAAGGAGGAAAAAAGTCAGAATAGACTAAGCGAAAACGAAGGTGTAGCACGGGCGAGCGATGGGAGGCGACGCGATGGGCCGAAATTTTACGCGGGCAGAAGCTAGTGTTTCTATAAATATGGGCAGTATTTATGCGATGAAATTACCTGTCAATAAATAGGTACTATTACTTAGTTGAAGCAAACTTTTCAAAAATAATATATACTACTTAAAAAAAAACAAATGAATCGACAAAAATAATATAAAAAGACAAGTTATAGGTTTTGACCACTTCCCAGATAGCAATTTAAACTTGTTTCAGGCTTGCAGTAAGTTTGAAATATCAAATGTGATAACTTGCATCAAGTTTGACGAGGCAAAGGACAAACTTGTGGCAAGTTTCTATCAAACTTATATCAAATGTCTAGTTTCCGCCCATCAAACTTGTATAATGTTTGCCAATGCAAACTTGCCAACTCTTTGTCATTGCAAACTTGCCAACTCTTTGTCATTGCAATGTTGCCAAATCTTTGTCATGACAAATTACCTACAAAGTTGTCACATACTTGCTTAATGTTTGTTGCATAAATTGTAATCAATGGTGTATTGCTAAGACAGATGCTTAATAATATACCACAAAGCAACGAGTTTTGGTGTTTTTCAGGAGGCTTACTCGCAAACGCGAACCACTACGATAAAAAAAAATGTGTCGTCGTTTGCGAGTCGGCCTCATGAAGAAACAAAAATCTTGACAGCTTTAAAATATGAAATGAAATCAATTGAAATTAAAATTGAACGGGTTTATTTCACCATTGCACTTCAAAGGGTATTTATTCATACAGCCTGGGTAAATAGATAAAGAAACACAATCATAAATAAGTCGAAAACCAATACGTAAGTTAAAAAAAACGTAGTATGGAACGACTTTTTTTTTATTGCTGCCTGGGCTGGCCTTGATCCGCCTGATTGAAAGCGATGGTTATGCATCGCTTTAGACCTTATGGTCTATTATGGAACGAGCGTGCCCAGAAGATGCCTGTTTATTCTAGACTAGACTCGCATCATGGTCGATTTTGTTTTGTCTCTCGGCCCTGAAACAATGAAATAAAATAGCTGTTAGTCAATAAACACCTGCAAAACTAACTTTCAAATTAATGGTACCATTGAAATACAATACAATTGCAGTCACCCTAAACGAGTCGTCTTGTTATGAAATAAATAAATGTATGCAACTACCTATACAACTTTAAGTCATCGGTGTCAGCGCCGGGGTTCGAACCCAGTACCAGTAGGCCCCACTAGACTATCTACAACGCTCCACAGACTATTATTATAAGAGAGTAATTTTACCTTCTTGACAATCTTATTTTGGCTTGGTTTAGCCAGTCACTGATTATCTCTTTCAGCTTATCGCCGGTAACATTTCCATGCACTTTTTTACACATTTCTGAAAATATAAATAAAACAGCTTTAGTAATGTACTATAATTGACATTAAGCAGCATGTTTCATAATGTGACTGTTGGTTATGTAGGAATTAAAACATGAATAAAAAAACTTGAATTACAATAATACTTACGAAATATTAATTTGCAAGTTTCTGTGTTGGAGTTTTTCATTTTTTTCCCAGTCAGAATATTGCTCAGCTACTTCATCCAGCAGTATTCTTCTAAGCATGTTTGTGACAAAATAACAGAGGTTTTTATCGCCAATACCTGCCAAGAATCGTATCTGAAAAAAGAAATACTGTATATAATGTAGGTAATTAATGGCATATGTAAATGTTGGGTGCATCTTATTTTAATTAATTTTTTTCTCAAATAAAGGTCAAAGCATACAAAGTCAATTGTTAGTTGTGCAACTACTGAAGTAAGTTTTAGACTTACATAAGTCAGTGCTTCATGGGTAAAAAGTAGGCACATAGATGACTATTAATCTGTGTTCCCGCCCACATTTAACCCGTCTGCCTTCAAAGCAAGAGTGAACAGGCATCTTCTGGGCACGCTCGTTCCATCATAGACCTCATCTATCGCTTACCATCAGGCGTGATCGGGGTCAAGAGCGGGCTCATTTAGTAATAAAAAAAAAAATAATAATAATATGAAACATTATTAAATGTATATTTAATGAAATGTCCAATTACCATTTTTGACTTGTTCATTTAAATGACAGAAACTGTCATCGTCATTTACTGGCAGGTTTGTTAGAAACTGTGGCAGTGAAAAGGGATCTTGCCTTCGTGGAGTCAATGGCTCTTCCGGCCACCCACCACCACCCGGTCCACTTTTCTAATAATTTCTGACACTTGTTTCGAAAGGTCAGTCACCATCTGGATGAGATGACTTTGCTGGATTGCCAATTGTTTGCTTGTCGCACAGTCTGTAACAAAAATATTAAAAATAAAATATCATTAACATCCTCTGAATACTGCATAAATAAATTATAAATATATCACCAGATGGACACATTTTCGGTTGACTGGCTGGAAAACATCACAGTTGAGCTCGGTGGGCATCGCGCAATGGAGTTGGCATCCATTTTATTAGTGTTTGACGATTCTGCTGCTTTAGGTTTCGGGGGAGATATTTGATGGTTTTGTTCATCTGAAGAATCTTCAGAGTCTTCTGGAAGATAAACATTTGTTTTCCTTTTTCACTTCTTCATCGGAATCTAAATTTGATGTTTCTTCCGCTTTTCTTAAACGAAGTTGTGCATCCCCATAAGTTTCTAAAGAAAAAAAAGTTGTATTATTTTCACCAGCCAACAATAAGAAAGAAAGTAAATATATTTATATATACCTATGTATAATAAAGATTATTATACCTAATAACAATATACCAATTACAAATAAGAATTTATTGCATACCATATCCTTTAAGAATTTTTATTTTACATTGTTGCTACGTAAGTATGCTTGAAATCTCAAAGCAGCGGCGGTGGGCACACAGTAGTTTCCCTCTCTCTTAGAGGCCCGTGCCCTACATTGGGATGTATGTGGGCTGGTATTATAATTAGGGAATCGTACCACATTACGAGATAGTTAGCAGCCACTGGTGAAATAAATTGTTATTAAATTATTTTAAGTGGGGAATTTTTTTGAGGTTATGTGACTTTATATAATGTTCTTAGGGGGTCTGCATTAGCTCTAATTGATTATAATGATCACCCCACTGTAAAGCCGGGTCCGCGGCGGTATGTTTTCGTGTTTTGCTAACACATAACGTGTTATCCATTGGACTCGGCAAAAAAACAACGCCGAACAATAAAGACACGACCTTCGATAATAACACGGTGTTAGCAATATACGAAAACATGCCGCAGGCGCAGCGGACCTGGTTAGAGAACCAAACCAAACTTACCGTCAGTCACGAGAAATATTCTAATAAGACGATTTAATTAGTCCAACAGGAGAGCAATCCAATCGAGTCCAGTAACACAAGCAAAGTCAAACGTAAGAGAAATCCAAAAACACAGACAGGGTCGTCGATAAATCACAATCACAAACAACACGGAGTAAGCACTTTCACGAATCAAGGAAAGAAACGGAAACACGGAAAGAAACAGAATGAAGTTACATAAACAAATGGTGCCACTTTTTGACAGCTATGTTGAGTTTTTTCATATTTCATACTGACAGTTGACAATTTTATTGCGTTTAGTTTTCCGTTTTTTTTTTGTACCTATAATGTTTTGATCATAATTAATTATAACAAATTTTCCTCAGCCTATGAAAATAGGCTAAGGTTCGAGATGAACACTATAAATAAAGCCTCTCAAATACATTTCGTAATTAATAGCGTTTACCCTTGTATTTTTGTTGTGCGGCGAACGTAACAGCGAGGTGAGAGCTCTGCATGAACTTCTACAAAGGATTTGCGTTCCGAGTAACGTAGTTATTAGGTACATGATATAGAGCAAAAATATAAAAATATGGCCTACCTACGCCTTTACTTAAAGTGGTCTAACTACGTTAATACGTTAAATAACTAGTAGTGCCTAGGTGGAGTGAACACTTTCCATTTTACCCAAATTTAAAAATTATTTGTGTGTTGGAACCATTTCTGTGAATGGAACTGATGGATGATGATTAATGATTATGGTACACACCGAACCCTTTGGTGCGCTAGTTCAACTCTCACTTGGCCGGATTTTATAATGGTTGTTGATGATTCGAGATCGTTTAACGTGTCAAGTTTACAGTATTATTGGATCAAACTTGACAGATCATGTTTACATTAACAATATTGCAACAGTATCAAAACAAACTTGCCATATCATTTTAACATTCACAAGTTTACAGCTAATTTGAAATAAATTTGCCACAACAAGTTTGCCGTAACAACTAAAAATCAAATAAAAAACAAACTTGCAGCAAATTTAAATGCTATCTGGGTTTACGCGCGGAAATTATCAATGAATTCGTAGCGACATTCAATCCTTTGATTGAAGCCATGTTAAAAAATATGAGATTTTTTTTAAAATTTGAAGGTGAATAAAAAAGAATTTTCTGTGCCGTAGGCTTCGATCAATAATCTATTATTGATCGAAGGCCGTAGGCTTCTACCCCGTTCACCTTTTAAACCCTGGTTTTGTCCAGACAGCTGACGTTAAATAAGGCAGCCAGTTTTGTAGTGTTTTAGCTTGTTAAATGTACCTATTTAAGAACTGTCAAACTAAATAAATGCTCTGCAGGTAATTTTATTAGAGTAGAGTCTAATTTATTAAACCGCTTTTAGATAGAAGTAATAACTCAAAACTACGATAATAATGTAATACATAAGTACCATCACATTTGGCTGAAATACCGTAGTTGAGCACGTGATGATGGATAAACGCACAAAATATTCATAAAGTAGGTACTCACCCGATTGGATGAATGGAAAGATTTGCCCAAAATATTCGTTGATGCAGCAAATAATGCTTCAGCGGGTGCTGTCGAAATCAATCCATAATTTGCCGCAAGGCAAATAGCAAAGACCATTAAATAAAACGAGTGGTTCATCTTCACTGATCACTACTATTGACGTCTCACACGTTGGACACATTTTTATAGCCTCTAGATCGCATGTTACCCTGTTAACGGATACCTTTGACAAACAATGCAACAACTTCCTGTGCGATATACGTGTGAGATAAAAGTTAAATGTGTTGATTGTTATTGCAGTGATAAAGTTAATTGTGCTTCACTAACATGTTAGGCCACATTGCAGATGTCAATCCTAGGGCAATTATAACAATTACTAAGATATTATAAAAGTTAAGTAAGCCGCAAGTGTTACTTATGTATTGTTTCTAAAGATCCTAATCGTTCTAATGATATCTTGCGTGAAATTAAATCTGCCCTGCGGTAACACTAATTATTATGTTCATAGTCAAGATCTGTCTAGTAGTCGCCAATTGGTGGCCACTTGGTGGCCACTTGGTGGCCTGGCCACAAAGAGATTTAAGATAGGTAAGTATGTACAATACTTTTCGAATAGGTACTTTTCTTGCTGTGAACTAAAGGAAAGTAGCAACTAGTCAGGCCAGGCAAGGCCAAGTCCTGCCTGGCCAACTGGCCACCCAAAGACATTAAATTATTTACAATAGACGGGGGGACATAGCAAACAAAACCGTGATCCGATACCGTTGTTTAAATCGGGTAGTACATCAGACCCTACTAATTATAGACCTATTTCAGTACTACCTACCTTTAGTAAAATTTTTGAAAAACTTATTTTAAATCAATTGCAAAGATTTTTTAATAAAAATAAATTACTGCATAACAAACAGTTCGGATTTACAAGGGGTCGTTCGACTACCGATGCAGGAGTTGAACTTTTAGGACATATTTATAATGCATGGGAGGACAAATGCGATGCTTTGGGCATCTTTTGCGATTTGTCCAAGGCATTCGATTGTGTTCTTCATGAAACATTAATCAGGAAACTGCACCACTACGGAATCCGGAACGCCTCTTTGGATCTTCTTACTTCTTACTTAAGTGATAGGATTCAGAGAGTTGATGTTAACGGAAAAAGGTCCCCCGGATCTGTAGTAAGAATGGGGGTCCCCCAGGGCTCAATTCTCGGCCCATTTTTATTTATTATTTATATAAATGACTTGCCTTACCTCATAAGGGATGAACATGATATAGTGTTGTTTGCAGATGACACTTCACTTTTATTTAAACTCAAACGTCAGCAGCTGGTTACTGACAATGTAAATAACGCCCTTGCAAAAGTAGTTAACTGGTTTAATGTCAATAACCTACTTCTTAACGGAAAAAAAACGAAATGTATTAAGTTTACGATACCCCACGTTAGACAAGTAGAAACTAGTGTTCTCATTAAGGATGAAGAGAGATCCTAAGATATTCATCTTACTCCTAACATAATCATTCATTGAATATAAAACAGTCAAAACGACAATTACTAAACAAATAATTATGTTTTATTTCAAGGACAATAAATATTTTTAATTTACTACTTAACCATTTATTTAACCATTTTTAAATTATCGATATCTTGTCCACATGTCTAGCTGGTAGAAAAATAGATAACAGGTGCATACGAATATGACATCTATTTCAATGACGTTAGCGTGCTAAATAGAGTAAATTGGTTACAGCGCCCTCTAGCGTTGAGTAGCTGAACTCGTTATGGATTGCTCGAATTTAATTGTTAGATGGAAAAATGGTCTTTATTGATTTTGACATGTAAAATGAAAACAACATTCATGAATTGTAATATACATAAGGACGCTATCACATTTTGACGTAGACAGACTCATGGTATCCGTGTCACCGAAACGGACAAAAAATTCCGGCAATCTTCATCATACTATCATTTTTGCAACTGTGAAAATGTGCAGTGTAGGTAATACCTACACTGCACATTTTCACAGTTGCGCAAAAAAAAAAATCTATTCCGTGGTTGCGCAAATGTACTATTATTGAATTATGCACGAAAAAGATCTTATTTTCCGTTTAATCGCGGTGTAGTTTTTATTATTTCATTCATAAACGTCAAACTTGTTGTGCACATTGATGTGCTTAGCCGACACGCACTAAGGGACAGAAATATTCTTACTCTGTCTCTTTATAGTTCTCTTTTTCTTGTGCGAATGAAAAAGAAGATATGCAGCAGTCTATAGTTTACTCTGTCTACGCATTTTGAACTCGCTCACTCAAGTTTAGGTATTTGAATCGCAACACAACAACATTACGCGCACGCAAACATTGAACCTATTGTCCGCTCGATTTTAACCTAACCTTGGTATGTACTTGAAGATATTATTATTTTAATTTTACTGGTATTTATTGAGTAAAGTTAGTTATTAGTTCGCAATCGAATTTGGTACTTAACTGTTATTAGTACTTACTATGTGTGATAATAATGGGGTCCCGGTCCTTTGGAAGGCGTACGAGGGGCCGAAGCCAACTCGCAGAGGCCCGTTAGACGTTTTCAATGAAATGAGGCACCAACCGACGATTATCCCTGTTCGCACTATGCAAGTGCACCCAAGGACGGCCAAGGACAACCCCCGGTTGGTGTAGGAGTATTGCAAAACATGGAAACAAAAATATTGGATTATGGGTTTTGGTGGCTAAAGTGAATTGGTTATCTAGGACTATGGAAAAACTCGAGCCCCTGCCTGACCGATGTTCTATATAAATTACAAAGATAAAATGGCAGGGGGTGACTTGCACACTCAATAATGGGCCCCCGAAAACAGTCGCTAGCGTATAGTGTCGTAGCGACAAGGGGGGGCAACATGTCCTGAGGTGCTTATGAGGAGTGGAGAGGTATTCCACGGCTATCAGGACAATCGCGGAAGTATAGTCAAGATCCCTACCAGCATCTTACTGGAATACTTCCTTCCTCCGAGCACGTTTGCTCTTGCGAATATCCACTCAAGCCGGCCAATAAAGGCAAGAATGAGGTGGGAGCTCTGTTCCTTGTCATTGTTCACTCCAGCCGGCCAATAAAGGCAAGCCAGAGGTGAGGAACAATAAAATTAAGACTTCTCCCTGGAGATAGGGTCCATGGTGTCGTTACTGCCCAAGGTCGCCACATGCTGCCCTGCGGATTTCTGTATCTCTCTTGGTCTGGCTCCTAACTCTAGACCTGTTCCGGCAAAGTAAACCCTTCCGGCACAAGCAGTGTTGCCACCTCGGTTTCTGAAAAGGGGCAGTCGGACAAGCTAGAATGAGCTAGATTTAGCAAATTTTGCCATGAAGAGTGCTAGAAAGTGAAAAAAACATCAAATGCAAAGGGTTAAAAATTTATTTATTTATTTAACCATTTATGTACACACATATAAACAGACAAGTAAAACAGAACAGAAAAATAGGTACAAAGATTATTTCATAAGAAATCTCTTCCAGCATACCTGCGATAGGACAATTAATAGAGACAAAGACAAAGACAAAGACATTTATTCGTTGGATATGGTAGTTACAAAGTTGGTTGGTTCAAATGGTTCAGTTCAACACATCCGCCGCTAATAGCGGCATACGAATATTTACAATGTGAACCTAATGTACACGTGGGTAGGTATAACACCTAACTTTTAGACTACTAAAAACTAATAATAAACAATACAAAACACTTATATACTATGGACATTTTATACCTACTCTAATAATAATATGTACCTATACAATATCAATAAAAACACAACAATAACAACATTTCTATTTACTAACTAAATAAACCTAGGTACCTTATTATAAAAAAATTAAAAAATATATATATATATTATTTCCTTATTTACCCTTATAATCAAAAAATTCTTTTAGAGTGTAAAAATTATTTTGGAGAAGCCAATTTTTCAATCTTTTTTTGTAAAAATTAAATGGTAGTTCTCTTATCACTTTTGGAATATTGTTATATATTTTAATGGACATAAGGTAACTGTTTCTGTAGTGGAGAGTGCTACTACAAAATTGGTTTTTTAACTTGGTGGGGTCTCTTTTTGCAAATCTATTATTTTCGGTTACTGTGGAGAAGAAGTGAGAGTTTTTCTTGACAAATATGGCTATTTCAAAAATGTAAGTAGAAGATAGAGTTAATAACTTTAGCTTTTTAAAAATTGGTCTACAGCTCTCGTATGGAGGCGCCCCAGTTATTGCTCGCAAGCATTTTTTTTGCGCTATGAAAGCTCTTTGTATGTGGGATGAGTTACCCCATAGGAGTAGGCCGTACCTCAATACAGACGCTACGTAGCCGTGATAGGCGTTGAGTGCAGCTTCTTCATTCGCTGTTTTGCGTAGTTCTCTTAGAGCGTATACAAATCTGTTTATTTTTTTACATAGATTTTCGATGTGTATTCCCCAATTACAATTTTCATCTAGTGTTAGACCTAAAAATTTTATAGTATTTTCTTTATTAATTATTTGGTTATTGTGATTTAAAATAATTTTTGGTGGATTTTGTTTGTAGTTTGCAAATTGAATGAATTTTGTTTTAGTTAAATTTATTTTTAAGTTGTTTTCGTTTAGCCAATTAATTATATCATTGATGGTTTGATTAACTTCTTGTTGAGAGAGAGAGTAGACAGCGTGTGAAATAGTAAAGGAGACCAAAATAATACATGAAATCTAAAACAATGAGAATATACTTACATACATACAAACAAACATACATAATTATTTCTAAAATAAATATCACTATAATTTTAATAAATATAACGTAATCGAATAATAAATACAAACACAACTATGATAAAGTGGTATGGTGGTGGTGGTGGTATTAAATTGTTAAAAATCAGAGTTATTCTTAGAAACAAAGGTTTATTCTTAGAAACAAACTTTGGGAATTCCCCAGTAAAGAAGCAGAAAGAGTAGGTAGGGCCGTAGGGTTACCAATGTTACCATAGCAAAACTAATAACCTCCTTTTTTTGAAGTCGGTAAAAATATACCCAATTAGTGATCATAAAGTGTAAACTGACGAAATCTATCTACATGACACGCATTGTTTCATAACTTGGTAATCGCGGTGCGAAGTTTTCGTCTCGCTTGAAAAGGGCTAGATTGCTCTTTTCGGGCTAAAGCATGAAAAAACGAGTTCACCTACAGTAAACAGTGCTAGATCTAGCCCGAAAAGGGCTAAGGTGGCAACACTGGGCACAAGCCCAGAGTTCTGTCTGAGCGCGCAAGCCCCACCACGACGTCAACGTAGAGATACGGCCGTGGGGTTATAGTTATTATCTCCTTTATTATTATTATTACCCACACAGCACACAATGTCTAAAGAATATCTAGTAAATATCTTTTAAATATTCATACAAACATCTAGGAGACCTCTGCTGATATTTACAAGTACTATAGTAGATATCTAGAAGATGACTCTATGTCCGCCTCCTAAATGTCTTCTAGACATTTTAAATGCACATCTACTAGACATGTCTTCTAGATGTCTACTAGTAAACTTTAGAAGATATCTTCTAGATTATCTACAAAATATCTAGTAGTCGTCGCCGGAGGATTTATTACACAACGTACAGAGTATAATTGAATATATATAGGACGAATCCACACAACCTTTTCCCAGAAGGGACGAAGGAGGGGGAAAGGTGTCCTCTAAACCAAAAAGGACACTAGGTCTAGAGTTAGGCTACTAAGTAGCGATGTCCCGTGTGACTATTCCAAGGTAGGACGTAATCCACGGATGCACCACTAGTTCAGTTTTCTCAAATAAAATAAAATATACTAGCGGAGGTCATTAACCATCGGAGAATCTCGACACCGCGATTCAGAAACGTGACGTTTTGCGTCAGCGCCATCTAGCGTAGAGTTGCGACATGTTGTAGTGTCTCTCATAAGTAATAGGTGGCGTTGGTAGATTAAAAAATAAGGTTTGCTACAGTAGGAATTTAGCAAAATATCCTCTAGACATCTTCTAGATGATTCGAGAGTGTAGTATAGACATCTTCTAGATTATCTGCTATATGTCTAATAGAAAGTATGCTGAATATTTTCTAGACATTTTCTAAATGATTCAAGATATCTACTAGACGTTATGCAATATCTTCTCTAAGAGATGATCAGCTGTAGATGTCTTCTAGATATTATGTAATATCTTAACTAAGAGATGATTTCAAGACCAGTTGTAGACATCTACTAAACGTTCCATTATGATCTTAGATATCTTAGATCTCTGTAGACTAATATTGGACATCTACTAGATATTATGTGCTGTGTGGGTAGATGAATCGATATCGATACTATTTGTTATTCTACCTAACATGCTGCCTGTCATGTCCTATAAACTTACCTATTCCTTAGCTTTATTTCCTTCGTAATAAAAAACAAAATGTGACATTGGCTAAATGCACAAACCGTGCGAAGCCAAAGAAAAAAAAAGTTACCTACTAATCTTTGCTCCCCTGAATTAAATATAGACAATCCGGGTAATTCCATGAGCATCAATGTTCGTGGGGACGATCGCTATGGTGTTGTTATAGGTTTTTTCCAAAATATACCCAAAAATACTTACTTCCGCCAATATTACTACAAAAATACTGATGCTCGGAAAAGTCGAAAAAATATACCCAAAAAGTATTAAAATACTAAATCTGGTCACACTGAGCAGGAAGGTAACTCCAAACGAGAGAGCCACACCTCTAGCATAAAAAGGTGGCAACTGGTGCAACAAGGCATCAATCAACTAAGCGGTTGGACACACAGAGGCGCGGGAGCGGCGCGGCGAACTCAAACATATGAACTTTCATTAAGGCGACTACATGACCTAAAGCGCGGTCCCGTCGGACTGCATAGAAAAGAAAGAGAAGCGCGATGACACAACGCTGGTAATTTATTGCAAAATATGAAGCAATTATCTATTTACAAAAAATCTATTGTTTGGACTAAAAAATTAAAACACTAGTGCTTAAGGCGAAAGCGCCAGGGTAGCCCGCGAAATTCATTTTGTTTAGGTTTTTTACAATTTGCTGGTCAGTATTAAGTTGTACGTTGATTAAAATATAATTCGCGGCCGTAAAAAATATGTATTTACAGAATTATAATCATTAAAGTCATCAACACAACTCTCTCAGACCATGTAATCCCCAAATGTCAAGATTTCATGAAATAGTCATTCTTGGGGATTACATGGTCTTAGAGAGTTGTGTTGATGACTTTAATGATTATAATTCTGTAAATACATATTTTTTACGGCCGCGCATATTTGCAAAAAACGTAAGAAAATTTGAATTTCGCGGGCCACCTTAGAGCTTCCCCCTTAAGTATGTTACTTGTAGAATAATCTGACAAAAAATCATAATGACTGTATGTTTATTAGTATGGTCTTTATTGTAAAAAGAAAGTTTTTAGAGGTATCTTCATGATTTTTTTCTATCGTATCAAATTAGTTGTATTGTGTTTTCAACACACTATCTACCTAGCTTATATCCTGAAGAATATGTCGGCGCACATCAGAATGTCATTTTCAAGAGTGACAGGTTGTCAACGTCACTCTAGCGGAGCGTCGAGTCTATGGTAGCGGGGCGGCCATCTTAGAATTCACTTCTTTGAGAAGTTTGAGAGCGGTCGCCAGCGCACCAAGTTTTCGACGAATCGCTATCCATCGCCTTAATCAAAGTGTATTTTAAAGTGATTAGTGTTGATCAGAATATTATTATTATTTATTTACTTCGAACACATGATTCATATTGTTGTTAGTAACAGTTATAAACTACGTTAGTAACATTCTAAACAAAACAAAACTAAAATGAAATATAAAAACACTAATTCATATACCTATAACTATAACTATGCCCCCTTCCCGCTGCACCCGACCCGCAGCTGTGCACACGGGTCCAGTACCCCAGGAACGGGCAATCTGGCTTATTCGATATCACCTTCAGTATGCTGTTGGTGCTCGCTCGAATCCTGCGCATCAGGGATGCTGTTCTTTTTCGCATAATAGCATGAAAGCCATCTGTCTCTGCTTCCGCAAACATCCCCGATGCGCTACAGAACCGCGGGAGCCCCAACAGCACCCTAAAGGCGTTATTGTACTGGACGCGAAGAACGTTGTAGGCCCTCTGCGTATGTCTAACCCACAGGCTGCACGTGTAAAAAGACTGGCAAAACGCCTTGAACAGAGTAAGTTTCACTTCTCTAGTACAGACGCCAGCAGGTCAACCTACCCGAAACTGTCAGATTTTCCCAATCAACCTTGAACCTTATGCTTTAGCAATAAAGTCGAAAATCTATTAAAGAAATCTGACAGATTGTAGTAACTTGATGTGCTGGCGTCCGTACATCGTGCAAACCTACGGGCCAGCATATTACATCGGACCGACAACGCTCTTCGCTCCCTTTCAATATCACTGTCATCATTTAAGTCCTCATTTACTATGTGGCCAAGGTACTTAAAATGCGACACTCTATTTAGCGGTACACCATACAGAAATACCGGAGGAACTGTCTTAGGCTTCTTAGTACCAACCCTAAACACCACAAGCTCACTCTTCCGTACATTGTACAACAAACCATGAGACGTGGCCTATTTCTCACATATCTCCAGCATCCGTCTGAGTCCATCAATCGAGGGACTCAGCAGCACCATATCATCTGCATAACTTATACTATTAATAACCTTACCATCAATAGAGCATCCGATACCAGTGCTGCTGAGCTCCTCGATCAAGTTATTGACGTATAGATTAAAGAGCGCCGGGGATGTCAAACCTCCCTGTCTCACCCCACATTCCAATCCATACGCCCCAGAAAAAGAACCCGCCCATCTGACCTGGTTGACTTGGTGATCATACCAATAGTCTAAGAGCTTAATAAGCTCATTAGGAAGACCTTGCTCACGCAATTTCGACCATAGGATATTATAATCAACCAGGTCAAACGCCTTGGAGAGATCCAGGAAAGCAGCATACACAGGTGTGTTTCTATCAGTATAGTACCTGACCGTGTGCTTGAGCGCCAGTATAGCAGTTTCCGTGGACAGCCCAGCTCTAAAACCGAATTGTGCATCATGTAGATTGAGCTGTCTGGTTACTCTGCGCTCAAGCACACCGTCAAGAACCTTTGCTGTTACCGTGGCCAACGATATCGGCCTGTAATTATCTTTGTCTGAGACATCGCCGGTCTTGTTCTTGACTATGGGCACAACTATCGTCCTCATCAGATCAGCCGGTAGATACGAGTGCCTCACACAAAGATTATACAGCATAGATAGGACTCTTGGGAGATGCGGACCAGCATACTGGAAATGTTCTATGCTGAGGCCATCGTGACCCGGAGATTTGCCCCTGGTCATCGACTGTATGATATTCCGTATCTCCTTTGATGAGATATTAATCGGATCACCAGACAATCTACTCTCAGCGACACAACCCCGTTCCTCCGACTGAAGCCGCGAGGTTACTCCAAAATGCCTTCTAAACATGTTCGCAATCTCCTCAGGTTCAGTCATGCCATTAACGCTCACCGGAACCGCAGGTTTAGGGCTCAATCTTTGTGTGGCTTTCCAAAATTTTTGAAAATGCTTGCTCCTATGTTCTGTTGCCAAAATGTTCATCTTAATTTGTTCCTCATTATCCTGACAAAACTTTAACTTTTGTTTAAAAACTTTTCTCGTCTATCTCATTTCCACAAACAGCTGCCCTGTGTGAGGTGATATTAGTGACTATCATTTACGCAATTGTAGAATTATTTTAATGTTAAAGAAGTAAAATCGTTTAAGTTTGGAAGACATTACGTTTAATTGAAATTATCCGACTACCCACATATCCACGTTGCAAGATGGATTCTGATGAAGGCCGTCCTGGAGCTTTCAAATATCATTATATTTTTCTGATTTTGTTTGTCGTCGATAATATACTATTATTGTTTCTAAAACTTGCGTTTTTTGTGTTTAGGTCCTGTAAGCCCCTTAAAGTGTCCATCCATAGTGGGCTATTTCAATACTTTTACGGTATATTTTATCGACTTTTCCGAGCATCAGTAATTTAGTATTTTTGTAGGTATATTGGCGGAAGTAAGTATATTTTGGATAAAAAGCTATGGTAACACCGTAGCGATCGTCCCCGCGAACATTGATGTTCAGGGAATTACCCGGATTTAGTCTATTTTTTTTAGATTTCATTCAGATTCAGATAAGATAATATGGCGCCGATTCTGTTGTTCACAAACTAAACTAAATTTAAGTTCAAGCATCTTTTTCTTTCTATTTCATTAAGAAAAGGACAGAAGATAAATATTAAGATGATAAAAGTATCATGGGTAATTATAGACCGATAGCACTTATTCCTATTTTTTCCAAAATTATAGAAAAGGTGATATACAATAGCCTTTCGTCGTTTTTTGAAAAGCATGATCTCATAGCCAGAGAACAATTTGGATTCAGGAAAGGTAAATCCATTAATATGGCGATTTATGACGTGATCAATAAAATTGTTTCTAGTGTTGATACTTGATCTCCAGTGGCGGCCTTGTTTATGGATATGTCTAAAGCGTTCGACCATGTAGATCATGGTATACTGCTAAGCAAATTGGAGCGTTATGGGATTAGAGGAACTGCATTAAACCTATTACAATCTTATCTTTCTAATCGCACTCAAATCACAGCGCTTGATAGGCTCGAAAGTTGTAAGAACATACATGTCACGTCCTAGGAAAACAACTTATGGTGTTCCCCAAGGTAGCATTCTTGGCCCTCCATTATTTAACGTTTACATAAATGATATGCCTAAGGCCAGTAAGCACCAGATGGTCTTGTTTGCTGACGACAGCACTATTTTATTCTCTAGTAATGACATTAATATTCTTGAAAATGACATAAATGACGATCTTAAAAATATAATAAATTGGTTAATTAATAATAATCTAAAAATAAATCTTAACAAAACTAAAATAATGACATTTAATCAAAGAACAAATAAACCGAAACTGAATATAAAATATGGTAGCGTAGCAATCCATGAAAGTGATATCACGAAATTTCTGGGCCTTCACATATATAGTCATCTGACTTGGAAACATCATATCGACGCTTTGTCTAAGAAGCTTAGTCAATTTGCGTATGCTCTGTACAGGCTATCGAAAAAGGTTAACTGCAATACAGTACAAATAGCTTATAATGCTTATGTGGCTTCTAGCATTAGGTACGGAATCATTTTCTGGGGCAACTCCACTGACAGAGACATTGCTTTTAAAGCTCAGAAGAAATGTTTGCGATCGTTTACCAAATTACAATCGATTGATAGTTGTAAACCATTGTTTAAGGAACTTAGTTTGCTCACTCTACCGTCTATGTACATATATGAAATGGGAGTGTTTGTTCGCTGTAACCTGCATTTATTTGAAAAACTGCGCTCTCGCCGTTATCAAAATACCATTCATGTTGCCTCTCATAAAACCGCATTTTTCGGCAAAAGTGTGCTAGGTATGGCCCTGTAGCGGTTATTCATTATGTAAATAAACAATAAAGAAACATTTTGTAAACACTACACAGTACACAAACACATTGTTGACAGCAGACTGCCAACCAACATACAGACAGTTATCGCGTCACAGCCTAATCTTGCCCTCCAGTCTGTTGCAGATTTAGCCGACCGCGTACACGAGATCGCGCCAGCGCCCGCTCCGGCGCTCACATTACCTCCCGCTGTGGCAAACACGAGCACCTGCAGCGAGATCAGCGAGCTGAAACAATGTTTAGCAGAATTAACGAGGCAGGTGGCGGCATTACATACTCGTGGTCAGGTACGCCACTCGCGATCTCCAGATAAGTTTAGGCGTGGAGGCAGGCGTCCGACCCCAAGCCGGCTCAGCAGATCGCGCTCCATAGACGCGTGGAACGAGGAGTACTGCTGGTACCACAATTGTTTCGGCGATAGGGCTACGCGGTGCACCGCGCCGTGCACGTACGCGGGAAATGCCACCGGCAGCCGGAAGTAGCGGCAAATGGCTGCCCCAACAAACCACGCCGCCTATTCGTGACAGATCGGACCACTAAAACCACATTCCTAGTAGACACGGGGTCTGATCTTTGTGTGTTCCCACGCACGGCTCTACAGCAGCGGCGCAGCAAGACGACGTATCAGCTTTTCGCGGCCAACGGTACCGCCATTGACACGTTCGGTTGGGTCGAGCTCCATTTGAACTTAGGGCTCCGCCGTGTTTTTACATGGAAGTTCGTGGTCGCGGACGTCACAAAGCCCATCATAGGGGCAGACTTTCTAGCACATTACGACCTACTAATTGATTTAAAACATTACCGCCTCATCGACGGGCTGACGCAGCTGTCCTCGTCGGCGGCGCCAGTGACCGCTTCAGCATCAGACATTGCCTCCGTGAAGTCAGTTGGGGGTAACACAGAGTACCATGAGCTTCTTCGGCAGTACCCGGAGATCACGAGGCCTGCGGGGAAGCAAAAACAGGTTAGGCACAGTACGGTACACCACATCCGCACCACACCAGGGCCACCTATCTTCAGCCGACCCCGCCGACTCGCACCAGACAAGCTCAAGGTCGCTCAAAAGGAGTTCGAAGCAATGTTGGCAAATGGCACGGCACGACCGTCCGAGAGCGCGTGGTCGTCCCCACTTCATCTCGTTCCCAAGAAAGACAACAGCTGGCGGCCATGCGGGGACTACAGGGCGCTGAATGCCCCCACTGTTCCGGACAGGTACCCTATACCACATATCCAGGATTTCTCCCATCAGCTGGCCGGCAGCAGAATATATAGTAAAATTGATCTTATTAAAGCGTATAACCAGTTACCTGTCCAGCCAGCTGATATCCACAAGACCGCAATCACCACACCGTTCGGCCTTTACGAATTCCCGTTCATGACGTTTGGCCTCAGGAACGCAGCGCAGACATTCCAGCGTTTTATGGACGAGGTGCTCCGTGGGTTGTCGTTCTGCTACTGCTACTTAGACGATATCCTCGTGTTCTCAAAGTCGACTGCCCAGCACACTGAACACCTGCACCAGCTCCTGAAGCGGCTGTCCGACTTTGGAATCCTGATTAACTCAGCAAAATGTGAGTTCGGGCGGACTTCCATCACCTTTCTAGGGCATGAACTGTCTGCAGAAGGTGTACGTCCACTGCCGGAGAAGGTGCATGCGATCCAGGACTACCCAGCTCCCAAGACCGTCAAGGAGATGCGCCGATTCTTGGGTATGTTTAATTTCTACCGTCGCTTTGTCCCAAATGCCGCTCGCTTACAATCGCCGCTTAATGTCGTCCTCACCGGGCCTAAAACCAAGGGTAATCAACAGGGGGGGTTTGTGTTTGCAAATTTATGTTTTGGCTTTCAACAACACGCTTCGCTTGGTTTTGTAAACGCAAACCTACCTTGCCTCCTCCTTCAGAGGTGGCAGGGTGGCGTGGTTTTGAGGGAGAGCGCAGCGGTCGTGTAGATCCTCAAGGCAAGTCTGGTGATGTTCCTTCTCGAGGTTGCCCCCCGTTATTGGTCTAATTCCATATGAATTAGACGTAACAGAAATCACCGGGCGACTTATCTCAGGGGTGGCGAGGTCATGCCCCTGGGTGTCCACCATCGAACAAGAGCAGATGATGGACAGCTTTTGACCTCCCGCGTGTTTGTGCCGTGCGCGGGGACCCGTACGGAGGGATGAAGGAATCCTGGTGGTTGAGTGGAGCAGGTTGCACACAACACACCACTTTGGCCCGGATTTCCTCTTACACGGGAGGTAGTGGGGTAGCTACCCACTATCAATCGGCTGAGGCATCCCATAAGCGGGATGTCAAGCGAGGATCGGCCTAGTAGGGGAGGGCAGCCGGCGTGGCGTGGGGTCTCGGGATGAGTAGCGGCATAGTCTCGTGTCGTATACAGTTCCGGGATCTTCCGTCGCGTGCGGGCTCGTCATTTTCTTACTAGGTTGGTCCTATACCGAAGGAGTAGCTCTGGCGATCGCTCGTTGAACGGGCGACGTCCCCGACTGAGGGCTCCGTGGCGGGTGGAGAGCTCCAACGGTGAACCAGAAACGTCCAAACACATGGATAAAGAGACTAATCTATCGTCAACAACCAAACCATTAGCTGCGTCCCGCTCGTCGGATGCGCTTACAAAAACTAACTTACCAAGGGCTGCGTCTTCAGATGCGCCATCCACATCCAACACAAGGGCTGCGTCTCAAGATGCGCCTAAGCGGCAACTGCCTAAGGTTGCACCCAAGAAGTTTAAACGCTCGGCTGCGTCCAAGGATGCGATGAGGAAGGCAACCGCAAAGGATGCGCCACAACCGGCTGCGTCCCGAGCGATCCCAACCTCATCTGCGTCCACGGATGCGCCCCCTAACACATCCCTGACAGAAAGGCCAAGGACAGCACTCACTCATGGCGACCCGAGGAGTACTGCAAATGTGGATGCGCCCAAAACACGGGTTGCGTCAGCGACTGCAGTCTCTGAGGGGGACCTGACGAGTCTGGCCAAAGCCCCACTGGCAGGAGCATCAAACGCCAAAGAATGGCAAACAGTCACAAACAAGAAGACGTCCCTCAAGGCGGTGTCGGCTACGGCTGAGATGCCAAAAGGCGAAGCTGCCACCAGCGCAAAGCGCAAGCGCAGCGAGAGGCCAAGAGGGCGGAAAAACCCGAACAAAAACAAAACGGAACTACCAGCCAGGGCGCAGAAGCGTTCGCGTCCCGAAGACACCGTCACACCAACTGGGGTTAGCAAGAAGAGCAAGCCTGCTCGCTCCCGGATGGTTGACGGAACTTTGGTGAGCTACGCCGAAGCGGCTGCGTCATTCAGGAGCAACGAGCTATGCGTTGCCGTCATGACCGAGCCCTTTTTGGAAATGACGCAGGAGCAAGCGGAGGGGATCCGCCAGGTCATAGAGAACCAGCTCCGGGCTCTGTTAAAGGCTCCTGAACCAACTGAACCAACGGACACAAACCAAAGCACCGCGATCCATTTTAGAGGCCGGGCACACTTCGCTGAAGGTGTCCTTAAGACATGGTGTGAGGACGACTTCACAATGGCCTGGCTCAAAGGGGTCATAAATAACATACCGTCCCCGTTACCGGGGACCAAGCTTACCGTTCGGCCACAAGCTGACATACCTAAGAAGGTAATGTGCATGTTGTTTGTCCCCGAGAACAGCGAGGACACAACAGAACTTCTCAGGATGCTGGCGAGGCAGAACCCGAACCTTAAAATTAACACATGGACCCTGACACACGAAAGGGTCAGGCAGGAGCCCCCGGGTACTTGTCTCTTCTTTCGTGTGCCGGAGCCCATGGTCAAAACTATAAAGGACCAACAACGGCGAGTATACTACCTCATGGGTAGTATATACATCCGCTTCCTGGAGGAGGGTGGTACCAAGGAGGTTGCCGCCGTGCCAACATCAGAAACAGCCTCGGGTGCGCCTGAGAGGGAGCCTGGTTCGCCGCTTACCGGACGTTCCCCGTCGCCTTCGGCGATGGAGACTGTTGGGGGGGCGGTGGAGTTGGCGACTTCCATGGCCGCGCTAGAGGTTCTCTCAACAGCGGGTTCAACGAGGGATCCACCTTCGTCCGGTCTGATTTCGGACGAGGATTGCTTTCCGCCAGGGGAGAGTAGTGAGGGCGAGGACAGCAGCCTCTGCTCCTCTCCTTTGCGGGACTAGGATCCTGCAGACCAACCTCCAGCACAGCCAATCTGCGTCGGCCACCTTGCGCAGGGTGCTGGAAAAACAACAAGGAAAGACCATCGCCCTCATCCAAGAGCCGTGGATCAGGGGTGGCAGAATATGCGGTCTTGGAAACATCGGAGGTAAGTTGCTACTAGACACCTCCGCTAGTAACCCGCGCACCTGCATCTTCATTCCGAAACATGTACCTAACCTTTTAATTAACGAATTCTGTTCAAGGGACCTGACAGCAGTCAGGCTTTTCAGAACCGAACAGGAACTCCCGGACATTGTACTAGCCTCGGCATACCTGCCAGGCGATGAGGACGTGCCTCTGCCAGAGCTCGCCTCACTGGTTGAGTACTGTGAAAAGGAGAAACTGGAACTAATCATCGCGACTGACTCCAACGCGCATCACACGCTCTGGGGTAATGTTAAAACCAACAACCGAGGTGAGGAAATGCTTGATTTTATTCTTAGTAATAACCTTGTTCTACTTAACAAGGGCTCCGAACCTACCTTCATAAACGCGAGATCCCAAACAATAATAGATTTAACTGTATCAACCATAGGCATATCCAACTCCGTACAGGACTGGCATGTGTCCACCGAGATATCATGCTCAGACCATAGATGGATCCGCTATACCATTAACTTCAACCTAACCAAACCACAGCCAAGAAGGGTTCCTCGTAACACAGACCAAGTCAAGTTTACCAAACTCGTCGAGGCTGAACTAGGCAGATTACCCGCCCTTCCGGGTGAAATACCAGTAACCAATTTAGACGAACATGTAAACAAAATCACATCCATCCTTATATCTAGCTATGAACAGTCTTGTCCCCTCACGGTACCTAGGCAGGGAGCTCGCCATTCTTGGTGGAGTCCTGAACTGGAAAGACACCGTCAGAAGCTGAGAAGACTGTTCAATAGAGCTATGAACACACGGTCGCCAGTAGACTGGGACCGCTACACAACAGCTCGTAAAACATATAAGAAACTTATAGGCCGCAGAGGTAAGAACAGCTGGAGGCGGTTCTGCACTAACATTGAGAGTAACAATCAGGCAATGAGGGTCAAATCCTGTCTTGCTCAAGAGACAGACCATTCAATAGGCTGCCTGAAAAAACCAGACAACACATACACAACTAACGATGCTGAGACAAGCGAACTACTCCTAACCACACACTTCCCAGGATGTCAGATTGCCACCCAGCAAACCTGGGAACCGCATAGGGAGAGGGCCACGGGCAGCCTAGATTGGGAAGTGGCGTTAGAAGTAATCGACAAAGACAAAATAATGTGGGCAATCAACACCTTCCTACCTTTCAAGGCAGCAGGACTGGATGGTATTTTCCCGGCTCTGCTAAGGTGGAGTCAAGACATGCTGGCTGATTATCTAGTAAAGGTGTTCCGAGCGTGTCTGGCCCACCGCTACATTCCCTTGAAATGGCGAGAAGTAAAAATAATCTTTATACCGAAACCAGGTAGGGGCGACTATACCCAGCCAAAATCTTTTAGACCTATAAGCCTCTCTTCGTTCTTTTTGAAGACACTGGAGAGGCTGGGAGATAGGAAGATTAGATCCCAAATTTCGGTACAAAGACCTCTACATCCAAATCAACACGCCTACTGTGCAGGCAAATCAACTGAATCAGCACTCCATAGCGTAGTTTCACGCATAGGGAATGCTCTTAAAGACAAAAACCCAACTTTAGGCGCCTTCATTGATATAGAAGGCGCTTTCGACAAAACAAACTTCGTCAGCATCGAACAGGCACTTGCCACGCACGGTGTTGCGCGAACACTTATAGAATGGATAAATAACATGTTAAAATACCGAGCTATTCAATTTACCGTGAACACCACCACACGAGGTATCGTGAGTAGAGGCTGCCCACAGGGTGGGGTGCTGTCACCACTGCTGTGGAACCTAGTGGTTAATGAGCTCATCGCAGAGCTTAACGCCAGCAGTCTGTACTCGGTGGGATACGCGGATGATATAGCAATTCTGATCTCGGGGAAATTTGAGGGCATCTTATGCGATCTCATGAGGAAAGCCTTCAAAATAATTGAGAGTTGGTGCACGAAGCACGAACTATCGGTTAACCCATCGAAGACAGAAATAGTAATGTTTACCAACAAGAGAACTCTTGGACCCCATAGGCTTCCAAAACTTTTCAACACTGAACTAACACTTAAAGACGAAGTCAAGTACTTGGGGGTGATCCTTGATAGCAAACTGCTCTGGAACAAGCATCTTGACTAAAAACTTAATAAAAGCACAATTACACTCTACCAATGTAAAAAAATGATAGGAAAAACATGGGGGCTCTCTCCGAAGATTACTCTGTGGTTATATAAAGCGCTGATCAGGCCAATGTTGGCTTATGGCGCTCTGGTTTGGTGGACGAGGACTGAACTCTCAACCACCATTACCAGACTACAACGCTTCCAACGACTGGCCTGTTCAGCCACCACTGGCTGCATGAGAACCACCCCAACAGCAGCCATGGAGATAGCCCTTCAATTAACTCCCCTTGACCTGTACATACAGCAGGAGGCGGCGCTAGCTGCCATCAGGCTAATGCATCTGGGCATATGGGGCAAAAACCTTACAAGTCCACACGCTAAAATCCTGGACCGGGCGATTGAGTACCAGCCTCTCATCGCTGCCCCGTGTGATAGAACACCTAACCAACCAATGTTCAACAAAAACTATATTATACAAACAGTTCAAGAAGAAAGGGACCAGTCAGGAGCCAATGAAGTGCGAATCTACACAGACGGCTCAAAAACACAAAACGGTTCAGGTGCTGGTGTACACTCCCTTGACCTCAATATTAACTTCCACATACCGCTAGGCACACACAGCTCGATCTTTCAATGCGAATGTGTTGCCTTAACACAAGCTGCAACAGCAGTAAAGCGCTTAGGCATTCGGAACTACGGAATTAAGTTCCTATCCGACAGCCTATCTGTGCTCAAAGCTTTAGAAAGCAAACAAACTAACAATAAACTAATCTTCGAGTGCCACCTAGCTCTGGAGAGTTTATCGACATCCAATCGTATTACTCTCCAGTGGATCAAGGGGCATAGTGGATCCTTGGGCAATGATGCTGCAGATGAACTTGCGAAGAGAGGCTCTGATATGAGGGTGCTAGGCCCGTACCCACTTCTCCCTTTGCCTTTCTCACAATTTCGTGCGTGGATTCGCCAAAGATCGACCGAACTCCATAACAAAAGATGGTCACGGGCAACAGACTGTAGACAGTCAAAATTGGCCTTACCAATGATTCACCCACGACTAACCAAAAAACTTCTTAGCCTAAGTAGAAATAACCTTAGAATAATAATAGGTTCAATTACGGGCCACAACCTCCTTAACAAACATCTTTTCAACATAGGCGTCACGGACAGCCCCCTTTGCAGGGGCTGCCTTGACGCCGAGGAATCAGCCGCCCACGTCATCCTGGAATGCGAGGCCGTGGCTTCTCAACGTGCAGAAATCCTCGGAACAATGAGGTCGCTCCGCGAAGCCTGCGAAGCTCCCAGGAAGCTTCTGTGCTTTTGGGCGGAGCTTGGCTGGCTCTGTTAGCCAGAATCCCCACGCACAACGGACCGAATGAGAGTCTAAGTGCGGAAAAGGGAGCCCCATCATCATCATCATCATCATCAAGGGTAATCAACCAATTAGCTTAACTCAAGAAATGCAGAAAGCTTTTGACGCATGCAAACATGGTTTGGCCCAGGCAGCTTTGCTAGCACACCCGGACCCCAATGCTGAGCTAGCTATATTTACAGACGCGTCAGACACCTCAATAGGCGCAGTGCTCCAGCAGAAGGCGGGAAGGTCATGGCGACCACTTGCATTTTTCTCCAGGCGATTGTCCGCGTCGCAGAGGAAGTACAGCCCGTATGACAGGGAGCTCTTGGTCATCTACGACGCAGTACGTTATTACCGGCACATGGTCGAGGGAAGGCACTTTACCATATACACCGACCACAAACCCCTGTCATACGCGTATGCACATAGCCGGGAGAATTGTTCGCCAAGGCAATACCGCTACCTCGACTATGTAGCACAGTTTACTACGGACATCCAGTTTGTCGCAGGCAAGGATAACATAGTCGCGGACGCGCTGTCGCGTGTGGAGGCAATCAAGTTGTCAACGCTCGATTACACGGCTCTAGCACATTCCCAGGAGCACGATCCAGGGCTGCAGGGTCTCCTGACGAGCAACAACACATCGCTTAAGCTACAGAAGGTGCACTTCCCTGATGCTGATACGGAACTGGTTTGTGACATGTCCACCGGTAACACCCGCCCTTATGTTACAGAACCTTTCAGAAGGCAGGTGTTCCAGAAACTTCACCAGCTGAGCCACCCTGGCAGGCAGGCTACGGTCAAATTGATCTCCACTCGCTTCGTTTGGCCTGGCCTGAAGAAGGACTGCAGGGCCTGGACCAGAGAGTGTATAGAGTGCCAGAGAAACAAGGTCTCGCGGCACACATGCTCTCCCACCTCCCCATTTCCTGTTCCTTCCGAGCGTTTTTCCCATGTTCACATGGACATCGTAGGGCCACTTACTCTTAATAATGGTTACAGATATTGCCTCACCGTCATCGATCGCTTCACCCGCTGGCCTGAGGCATATCCCATTGCTGACATCACGGCTGAGACATGCGCCCGCACCTTCATCGCTGGTTGGGTGTCACGCTTTGGGTGCCCACATCGCATCACTACCGACCGGGGCAAGCAGTTCGAGAGCAAGCTGTTCCACTCCATCGCAGCGCTCCTCGGCAGTCAGCATCGACCAACCACGGCGTACCATCCAGCCAGCAATGGCATGGTCGAACGCCTACACCGTCAGTTGAAGGCGGCTATTCGATGCCACACCGACACCAGCTGGTCAGAAGCACTTCCCCTGGTACTGCTGGGCATTCGCAGCGCCTGGAAGGAAGACATAAACGGGTCAGCAGCCGATTTGGTCTACGGGGAACCCTTAAGACTCCCGGGCGAGTTCATCAATCCAACACTCACCGGCACCGTAGACTACACAGACTTCGCGGCGAGACTCCGGCATCAAATGGCGAAGTTGTCGCCAGCTCCATCAAGCCGACACGGCGAGAGGCCATTTTACGTGCCCAACAGTTTGGCGTCATCAACCCACGTCTTCCTGCGTCAGGATGCCGTGCGCCGACCACTCGACCCGCCGTACACGGGGCCATTCAAGGTGCTGCAGAAGGGCGACAAAACATTTAAAATCGAGGTTAAGGGTAGAGAGACAACCGTCACGATAGATAGGTTGAAGCCCGCTTACCTTAACAGCGAAGACGACAACGCTCGCGACTCGACGGCAACATCATCGGCTACAAACACAGTCCCGCCAACAAGCATCACCGCCGAGAGAAAAACCCGCACCGGGCGAACTGTACATTTCCCGGATTACTATCGCCCGTAATTTTGTAACTACGGTCTCAGGGGGGGAGTAATGTAGCGGTTATTCATTATGTAAATAAACAATAAAGAAACATTTTGTAAACACTACACAGTACACAAACACATTGTATCATAATTCATAACCTTACATAATAATTTCTCGTTCAACATGTCAACTGTCACATGACAGTTCAACCATCATAGTCAACGAACGAGAATGCAAGCAAACATTATCTATGGATCTAATCTTGACTAACAAAATAATATATTATATCCACGACGATTTATTTACTATATTTACAACAAACGTAATACTTACAAACATATTTAGCTATTTTAACAATTATTTACACTTCACATCTATTTAGTTAGATAGGTTCATATGTTGTAAAAAGGAATGGGCATTGAACAAGTGAAATGGATCACACATGATGATTTACTATAAAAGGCAACTTTTGTTTTTCATCGCTCCTTATTCCAACGGTTCGTTATAGCTTCTAGATGGCTTCTAGTTCTAGATCCTCCCATTTCTTTTTCCTTCAAGAATATTCTGAATTTTGTTATAAAATTCATTTTTACTCCTATCTATAAATTGAAGCACTGACCTAGTTTTTATAATGTAGTAGTGTGTCGTAACTTTTGTTAGCTTATATATATTGTAAGGAAGTGCCGAGGTAGGCAGAAATACAACCGATTATTTTATCTGAAGTGAGTTTTTATTTGATATACCCGTGACACTTCAGCCCCAAAAATATATAATAGTATACCCGCAGCTATTCGAAATAAAGAGTGTCTAGGGTCCTTTAAGAGGTATTTGTTTAAATTCCTTTTAGATAGATGCTACTACTCCATCACTGAGTTTACTACCGATAAACAGAGGTATGACGATTCCGACCTGCTAATTAAGCATTTATGATTTTATTTACTTATGATTTTATTTGTTAATTATCTATGAATTCCTGACATATTTTAAATTGAATTATTATTTTTTATTGTAATCTATTGACATGCCACCTTAATTGTAATTGCTTCTGTTAATTTTGTACGCCATATATATTGGCAAGCATAGTGCACATATTAAGACAACAAAATATCTGTAACCATACGGTCTATGTTAATAAAATAAATGATTGATTGATTGATTGATTAGTTTAGTCCTGTCAAATTAGTCAGCGCCGACGTATTTTTAGTAGCCAACTATTTAATCTCGTCTAAATTGTCTATGGAGTATCTTAATTTGACAGGACTAAACTAATATTTATCTTCTGTCTTTTTCTTAATGAAATAGAAAGAAAAAGATGCATGAACTTAAATTTAGTTTAGTTTGTGAAGAACAGAATCGGCGCTATTCACTATTTTTTGAGGTGCCTCGGTTTTTTCGTAAAATTTAATCTGGTCACACTGCACTGGATACGATACGACAATGAACACGCAGAACGCACAGGCAGCCGGTAAAGCGCTTATTACATTATCCAATTTTAAGGAATGTTAACTAGGAACACTCTAACTAGGAAGTCGGAAGCTAGTGATTACACTACACTAAATTGGATTCTAAATCGGACAGATGACTCATTCGTGAAGAAGGATCGTACTGGGTTGCACGTTTCGACTTTTCTATCGACGGCGACGACGGCGCCGTATTTATCAAAACAACAGAAGAAATGTCTTTTAAAAATAATAAAAAATGAAAAGAAATAGTTTTTATCATTTTTATTATAAAGATCCCATCATACATTTCTAATACTTTAGTTAAGACTAGCAGCGCCCCGCGGTTTCACCCGCATAAGTGTTGATTGATACCGTGGGAATATCGGGATAAAAACTATCTTATGTCCTTCCCCGGGATGCAATCTATCTCTCTGCCATCGTAATCCGTTCTGCATTCGTGCGCGCGGTCTACTCGTCCACTTTTCTCAAAGCGCGGACGCCGACTAGTCATTCTAAATCGTATTAATCGTAGCGCCGTGATTACACAGATTGTACACAATTTAGGAAGTAGAGCGATTGGACCTCCAATTTCCACTAAATTGGATCCAATCTGTTCTAACTGCGATTACATCTGCCGATTTCCTAGTTAGCATTCCTTAAAATTGGATACTGTAATAGCGCCTTAACTTCGCAAGTCTTTGCACTTTAGGGTATGCACGCACTACGAAAATAAATCGTTGCGAAAAAAATTCGTCAATCTGTAGACTACTAGAGTCCGCGCACTGCGGAAAAAAATCGCATGAGAATTCGCTTGAAAAATTTTCGTGTTTGCGATTTTATAACTAAATCGCAACGATTAAAATCGTAGTGCGCGCATACCCTTTAGTCTTTGGGTATGTTTTATACATACCATTGGGTACTTACCACCATAGAGTTAAAACTAACATAACGTTTTTATCTGAAGTACCCAGTATTACAAAGCATGATAATTTGATTCTTAAATTCCTAATTGCCATCAACATTGAGTATATATAGTGTTGATAACAGGCATTTCACTTAGAGTGAATTTATTACGAGGATTGGACGTGAGAACGTGATTTAAGTCTGTTCCAGCCTTCATTTACTTAGGCGATACTTCGTCCGTCATCCACAAAAGTGAAAACTGTGAAAAGTTGATTAATTAAAAACAGGCATAAGTACCCGCCATTTTTTTTAAACTCCACTCCACTTTTTGTGTAGTCAGCTAATTACGATCCAGCAGTCATTTAATTCGTTAACAAGTACGCTTTCAAAATGAATACTAAATCTCAATCTACGCCGGTGGTAGCTTCAGCTGCAGGCAAAGTTTACAAAGTTCCTAATCGCTTGGGACGCGGAATTCCCGAAGTTATAGATGTCTATACGAAGAAATGTTCCTGCAACAGAGACAAAACCATTGTCTTCTGTCGATCATGTGGCTACTATTGCAATGGAAGAATACGCTTGAAATGTGAAATACATCCTCGTGTAAGTTGTTTTTATATGCAATTATTATTTTGGACAGTCCGCCCCTAAGACTACCTTCTGAACCAGTTCTATAGCCCATTCTATTTGCCTGTTGTACACAGTGCACATCGTTATATTGTATCCATCCACCTGAGCAGTGTTTGAGTTGCCTGAAACTTAACTAAGGGTACTGTGCACACCTTCTACCATCTGAATTATAATTATTTGAGTATGATTTTGCTGAAACTATCAAGCTAGCAGCTAGTTCTGACCCAGCAAATCAGACATTAAGCAATTATCACACCACACTAGAGATGTGCTGCTGTTGGATTCCGAACCCCAAAGCATGAAGCAATCATCATACCACCCTTAAGATGTGCTACTGTTGGATCCAGGACCCCAAAGCGTGAAGCAATCATCATACCACCCTAAAGATGTGCTACTGTTGGATCCAGGACCCCAAGGCATCGGTATTAGCTGGCTTGTTCTATCCTGTTCTACTAGGTTACCAGTCAAACTTCTAGGAAGCCTGCTCATGCTGTGCCTTTGGGTATGCCAAGTATCTAGAAAGGCCCATTGGCCAATGCTACCTAGTAATTTTTATTTCAGTCCTATCCTGCTTCCACTTTTATTTTGTAGCTTTGTCTTGTCAGACAGATTTGAAGTATAACTTGGTGTTGTTTGCTTACAGGTAACTTTCCTCTTGGATATAGCAGAATGTCCCCGTTGCCATTCTACAGTGTTTCTGGACGAATACTTTGGAAGCGCTTAGTTTAGTATGACAACAATTTTCTATAGTACCTTATGATTTGTTATTTTTCTCCTAAGTAATGTGATTTTCTGGCTTCATAATAAGTTATTCTATTACTTTTATTATATAGATCATTGATGTAATGACTAGTAATAAACTCAACTAATAGTGTATCTTATTGTGTGGCTACATACAGAGTATGTTTGTTTTTAACCATTTAAATATTAATTTAGATGAGTAAAAATGGTTTATTTAGTTGATTATAATGGTGTTGATTGCCAATTTGTAAGAGTAATACTAAACTTGAGTTTTATAAAAATTATTATCTTAGAGAAAGACTGTCTTGATGATTGAAACTTGATGATTTTTTAAGTAAAATTACTTGGTTTCTCTTATGGATATTTTCGCATTAAGTTGTTTTTGTTTTTAATTGTAAGAAACTTGGATACTTTAAATAAACTAAATTTAAAGACTGTCTATTATGTTTTCTATAAAATGCAAGGTGAATTCATTGTATCACACTAATATTATAAAGGCGAAAGTTTGTGAGTGTGCTTGTACTTTTGTTACTTCTTCACATACAAACGGCTGGGCCAATTTTGATAAATTTGATATGGAGGTAGCTGACACTCTGGATTAACACTGATCGCCACGATAGGTCGTGGTGTAGTAAAATGAAGCTAAAGTGGACTGTATAACAAGTATAATGATTAAAAGAATATAAAAATACGAATTATGCAAATTAAGACGCGCAAGCGCAGCCGTGTACAAAGGAGATGTATATAAAAAGTACTCTTTGAAAGGAGAACTACAGCTGACTGTCGTGGCGGTGTGGCGCGGGGCCCGCGCTCGGCCGTCGTCGGCCGGCTGACTCCCCGCTGTCCCCGCACCCCTCGTTCACTGCCGCCAGCGCGCGGCGATGTTGAGCGGAGCGCGAGCCGTCTCAACAAACACAGGCTACTTTTTATCCCGATATTCCCACGGAATCGAGACTTATGCGGGTAAAACCACGAGGCGCAGCTAGTAAACTAATAAGCAACAACAAAATAATAGCAATCTAAATTTTATCCTTGAGTAGATAAAGACTGCTAAATGTGTTATCAATAATATTGCTCTGAGACGCTCAAGTATTTGGCTTGTGGCTAAGTAATAAAAGCCACACCGGTCGATCGATAAGGTTAAGCTACGCTTGTCGCCGTTGGTCCGTGGATGGATGACCATCTTTACAGACCAAGACCCGTCCGTGCCTCAGAAATCACCTGAAGCTGTTGGTCCCGGCTGACATTTGTGGATCTTTGACAGTTGTTATGGGTTCCCAAACGCCTGAAAGTCTGACAACCAGTCTTACCAAGAGATATCATTTTACCCAGTAACTGGGTTGTGGAGGTCAGATACGCACTTGCGTTTGATAGTAGCTTTTGTGTCCAATATCTAGACTAAATTTCTTTAGTATGGCAGTACACCTTATTATTTTCTGTTAAAGATGCAGTAGATTTGCCATATTGTATATTACTTGGGTTTGATAGACACCAGTACACACAAACCACCCTGCTGCACCCTGATTTCTATGTTGGAGTTACTGGCAGAACCCCATAGTTCTATAACATAAGTGCACACCGGTTTTATGATGGCTTTATAGACCAATAGTTTGTTCTTCAGAGTTAGCTGTGATTTGCGTCCCAATAACCAAGAATAGTCCCAATAGTCTTGTATAATATTGTTGCCTCTTATTTCTTTGCCTTGATGTGGTTGGCCCATGTTAGTCTTCGGTCTACATGTAGACCTAAATATTTTACACAGTTACTCGTTGGTAATTGTAGAAAAGGTTGTCTGCATAGATTTGCTTACACTAGGCTTTATTCTCCATTTTTACCGACTTAAAAAAAAAGGAGGTTATCAATTCGATATGTATGTATGTAATATTATTGGAATTGCATTATATTCACATATGACAATCTACTAAGGCTTCCAATCAAATATACAAAATTTCATAGACGTATGTATGTATGTATGTTTGTCCACGCATTTCTCAGCAACTATTAATCGGATCGTGACCATTTTTTTGTATTAGCTTACATTTACTTCAACTTAGGGAACAGTGCAAGTTTCATCAAAATCGGTTCAGTAATTTTCAAGATATGGACTAATACGTGTAAGTGTGACGGCCTGGCGTATTGATACGAGCTACGGGTGTAGTGTCAAAGGGAAAACATCTCAAAACCTTGGTCAAATTCTAGTGCAAAAACTAAAAATTACGAAATAAAAAGTAATTTAAAAAAATTAAACAGACTTCAACTCAAAATTAAAGAAAAGAAATCAACTCAAAATTATGAAATAACTTTAATTTCGGAAGTCGGTGTCTTGGGATCTGTATTTTAGTTTTTTGCCACCGACTTCTGAAATTAAAGTTATTTCATAATTTTGAGTTGATTTCTTTTTGAAGTCGGTTTAATTTTTTTATTGGAGCCTAAGTTCTATTTGACTAATTTGTGTTTGCAGCTTTTGTGTAACAACGTCCGAATCTTTGTCACACGCAAGGCATGCAGTTTCATCCGCATAGGTTGCTGTCGTTACATCTTCAGTGTCTGGCAGATCCGATGTATATATAGCATACAGTACTGGGCCAAGCACTGATCCTTGCGGGACTGAGGCAGAGATGTCATACAGGTTCCTGTGGGCGTTTTTAGTGGGGGTATAGAATTAAAGTGGTCTTTTGAAATTCTTTACAATTTTCCAAAGAGAGTAGTTTTCTTCTTATCGGGGGTGTCGCGAGTTCGATCCCCAGACAAATTGAGATTGGAATATGCTATTCGCAACAGTGGATTTCAATGCCAAGACTTTCGTACTATCGTACCATTCAAACAGTTTTTCGAATCAGCGTCTTCGCGACAACGTCATTCGATAGGTATAGCGTGTGTTTTCGAACTGGCGTACCACTCTTAATTTTTCTCGAAATAGCGTGTGTCGCAATAACGTCATTCGAATCTTCATATTCACTCCCGTTAGCAGTACAGGTGAGCGATAGGTGTCAAGAGACGATTCCATTTTTAGATGTAATGTTTGAGAGCCCCTTCGTAATTCTTTATTACGAAGGGGCTCTCAAACATACATCTCGCAGGCCCGGGTACCTGCGAGCGCCGGGAGTTAGCCGGAGCGCATGACAAAACACTCTCATTATTCGACATTTTCATATAATTAGGTTGGAAGGTAAATATAACACTTTTTCCAAGGTGATATAACCACACTTTTGGAGGGCATTTAACTTCTCCAGGCTTGTGGTAGCCCAGTACAGGTTACTTAACCGCCGCCTGTGGCTCGGTGTTGTTGTTCGTTTAGCACCACACGGGGGACTCGTGTAGGGTGGGCCTAGGTAAGGTGGTAAATCCTACGGACGTGAACAACATCACCCCCCTAACCCCCCCCTTAACTTATAGAACTTGTTGGGTAGTGCATTAAAAGAGCCTCCTCAAGTGAAAATATATTTAAACAAAAATCTAGCACATACTAGGCAGACAGCCACACAATCATGTGCATCTTGATTGAGTTGCCTACTGACAGGATAATCTTTAATCGCATCAGGAACTTCATATTGTGTAGCCCATAACTAACACATTACTATTAGTGTTCACCTGTTGGACCAACCCATTATTTTTACTAAGAATATCAAGTGCTATTTTCAATTATTTCAAATCAAGGGTTTTCATTGCCAATTTTAGTCTTGAAGAAAAAGTGTCACTGACTCTGGCAGAGCCACCATAAAGGCTCCTACACACATGCCGGCGGCACAGCCGGCGGGTTTTGCCGCGCGGGTATGCCGCCAGCATCATTTCAGTTGTGCAGCTCGTTTGTGCGGCAAGCCCTGCTGCTCAAATACCCGCCGGGTATACTACCGGGCTTGTTGGCGGCATGCCCGCCGGCATAGTGTGTAGGAGCCTTAAGGGATTTTAATTTTGATAGCATAAAAAATTTGTCGCTAATTAGTCGAAATTTGTCGCCAAATATCAGAATTTGTTGGTCACTGGTTCAAAAGATATTACGGTTTATATGTGTAGGTATAGTCCAAGAGCTAGATCGAATAGTTCACGAAAAAACTTCGACTAGCTCTTGGACTATACCTTACTAATTGAACTCGATTATATCTCCTAAACTAAGACCCGATTAAATCTGTGACTTGGCGACTGATCCCGACTAATTGGCGACTAAATATGGGAGAAAACAGATCTTCGCTAGGTGCTCTAGTTTTTGAGATATAAATGTGGCCCTGCTGGGGAAACTCTCTCCAGATCGGCCACCTATAAACCCTTATAACATTTGAACCAGTAACCGACAAATTCTGATATTTGGCGACAAATTTCGACTAATTAGCTACTAATTTTTTGTGTTATCAAAATTAAAATCCCTGATGGTGGCTCTGCCAGAGTCAGTGACACGAAGAAAAAGAGAACATAATTATATTCAGGAGAATTATGTTTTTATTACTAATTATAATCTACATGCACTTTAACAATAACTTTGGACTAATTTAAAACTTACTATCAATTATATTGTGAACCAACTGGGGACATCTGTTCTGTGCTTATTGCGGTCAATATAGTTTTGAAAGTTTTTCTTAGATTCGCTTAAAGCTTTTTGTTCTTCTTCTCCATCATCTTTTGTGGAGCCAAATATGTCTGGATATTCAAATTTCATATCTTTTGGCTAAAAAAAAATATATATTTGAAACATTATTTAACTAAGATTAAAACTATTCAATCATGGTGCCATGACTGAATTAGTTAATCATTAGTTTTCAATAATAATTAATTGATTTATTCAAAAATGAAAAATGTCAGCAAAAGAAAGTCATTTGGCAAATAGTTCAGAGAAGTAAAGAAAGACCTTTGCCCAGCAGTGGGTGAAATTGGACTGGATGATGATCATGTTCAGTAGTTTGGGAGTATCTTCCATCATTTAAGCTATTTCTTGGAGTGGATGGTGCCTTTCTCATGCAGAATTTAGTAATTGAAACACGGATCTAGTGTTTAGGAATCCAGGCAGTTTAAATTCATATTTACATTGTTACACAAATAGAATAACAATATGATAATATATTTCATACTACTCTTCTGGCCTAAGATGAGATCGACATAAAGAATCTTAAGAACAACTTACCAATACAACATAAGCACTCTTTACATCATCATCCTTGATAACATATCCTTTACCAATATCTCTCCGGAATTTTCCTAAAGCTATTCTGGTCCTCACATCAATAACTGGGATGTTGTATATTTTTTCCAAGTAATTTTTTATGTCAAATTTGGTCATTTCCATGGAGCAGTGAAACTGCACTATATTAGGCAATTGTTTTGATTCCGGTCGCACAATTTTCATCCAGAAATTAGGCAGGAAAACCCTCAACTGTGGGTTGCCCCTTTGATATAAAGGATACCTGGAATTAAAAACATTGTTTTGTATTTATTGAAAAGTGTAATTATTTCGCCTCGATCATATTAAAGATAAACAAAGAAAATGGTTGCATGTAAAGTCGGTTTTACGGGCGAAGATTTTACGTGACAACGTCTTTTTCTCGGTAGAATATTTATTGATATGAATATAATTAAATTGCACAATAGGAACAAGGAATTAAATGAAAATAAGAACGTAACGTTACCGAGCGTTACACTTTTTCATAAGTGACTCCCAGCCGCAACCTAATTTAAGACGTTGTCACGTCAATACTATTGTTACTGAAGGTGACGATCAATACATACCAGCGCGTAGACATTTTCGCTTATAAATATCTGCGAAACAATTATTTACGTAAAAAATTTATAACCTCAAATAATACTTAAAATCGCTATGAAATATGAATGTCATACTGTGATATGTTCTGTGACTGATACAGAGTGCGTTCCGAGTTGGGATTACTTGGGATGTAATTTGAGCGTGCTTAAACCAGGGACTTGAAACGTTACTCAAATAACGTTACGCGCGGCGTAGTTCCGGTACCGATAATTTGTACCGTTCCACCAGGATCGTAACAAAATTAATTCCTTGGCTATAACGATACTGACAAACGGACCGAAATCTTCAACTGTTCACTAACAATATTATCAATATATCGTTATTAGTATAACGATATAATAGCGTTATTCATTTCGATACTCTCGATCTCGAACGATACAGAGCGGTGGCTTGTGCCGCGGGGCGTCGACGGAGCGGTGGTCAGGTCAGCGGGAAAGTTCTTAAGAATAACGTTACAAATGAATCTGTAACGTTATTACAAGCGGATAAGCTTAATCTTACTGATACCAATAACGTTGCTTCTAATATGGTTCTACGAAAAGGATATTCTATAACGTTTTTTTTTAAGTGAAATTCGATTTGATGCTCCATTTACGCTATATTAAACTTTAAAGTGCAAATTTTTGTTCCAGTAGGGCGTCTAAAACCTATACGGCTGGCTTGAAAAATCTGGAAAAATTCACGATGACAGTGCATTTCATGAACTTTAAAGGAAAATTATGGCGGTTAAGATAACTATATTAGTTTAGCAGTAATAGTCGTTGAACTTGTGTGTTGGATAATTTTGTACCAAATACAAAATCCTGTAAAGTGACTAAGATGAAGTAGTTGCTTGTTTATAACGGGTAAAGACTTGCATTGAAAAACAAAATATGAACATTTATTTATTTAATTTTTTTAAATATCAGATTAAAGAACAACATAATCGTACTACATTGTGATAGCGGGCTACTACGGAACCCTACACTGTGCGTGGCCCGACACGCACTTGGCCAGTTTTTTTAATTAAAGAAATTTCTCGCCGGCTGATCGACACTTAACGTGCCCGTTGGCGGGGTCGTTCTTTGGCCAAAGAATTAGCATTGCCATTCAACGTGTCAATGCTTTGCTCTTTTGGGCACTTTTCCGGATTATAGCGATGCTGACGAGTACCTACGTCGACGCCTTTAAATATCCTTTTGTTTTTGTATTTATTTATATAGTTAGTTGGTCTTTTAAAAGTCTTTGAAAATAAATCTTCTAAAGAGAAATTAAATTCTAACTTTTTAATAGAAAGTTGTAATTACGACCATTTTGAATTATTGTTCCGATCCAGTCTGTCCCTTGCTACCCCCAAGCGACATCGTCATCATCATCATCATTAGCCTACAGCAGTCCACTGCTGGACTGCCTCTCCAATTGCACGATATTTAGCTCCATTCCCGGTAACTTTCATCCAGCTGCCATCAGCCAGCCTGCGAAGATCGTCGCTCCACCTAGCCTGAAAACGTTCTACCTTACGTAACGCTCAAAGTGACGCCCTAACCAAGCCCTCAGCCGAGGTCCGTACCACACAGGAAGTGCCCTGAACGTGTAGTTGCTTAGTTTAGAAGTTTTATGCCCTGGCTGGAGGTCTTAATTTATGGCTCCATATTTCGTAACTGTGTCCATACTGGATAGAAGTGGATTGTGAAATCAAACACTTGTGTAATTTAAATGTCGTATAATCACGGTAAGACAAAACTGCACTAATATTGTAAAATTACTGTCACGGAAACTATCTCTAGAATAAACCGATATATTAAGAAAACGGGTGCCGGTCAGAGCTCGGGCGTGCGCGGCAGTTCGTGACGTGTACGACTTCCGACGCATGCTTAGACGGGATAGCCCGGTTAAGCAGTCAATAATCTCAAGTTGACATGCGAGGTGCCGATCGATAGAAAAAAATGTGGAAAGAATCTCCAAATATTTTTAAACTATTTTGCTACTTCAACCTGCCATCGTGGTATCTACCGTGCGGTGCCGGGGTGGTTCGACAGTGCCACAAGCCGTTTTTTTACTGGTCTTAATTTAAGCGCTAGCCACACATATCCGGATCAGGGCTATCCGTGTTCAGTGTTCCCGTCAGGGACGTGCCATCCGTCACCCGTGTTCACACATATCAGGGAAATCGGTATATTCTTTCGTACAAGTTCTATCAAACTTTCTCTGTTTATGTTGTCGTCAACGTAGGTACTTACCTAGATAAAAATCGGATGGCACTGTCAGGGCGTCCGTGCGTCCGAGCGTGCTCCGGGAGTTCCGGGACACTGACGATCCGGATACGCCTGACACGGACCTGTGTGAAACAGTTCGTACAAATTGTATGTAACCGATTTTTCCCCGTCCCTGACGGAACACGGCAGGGCTGGGTTCCCGGATATGTGTGGCTAGCGCTTTAATTGCTGGAAAAACAAATCAACCATTGAGAGTACGAGAATGCAAGCTTTAAAAAAAACATTTTTTGATTAGAATAGCAATACTCTCGTCTACTAGTTGACTGTCAATTTCAATTTGTCAGTTAATTGCAAAGATGGCGGTGGCACTGTCACCCGATCAAGAGTTGGTAAGTAAATTAAGTTTAAATTAATGATAATGTTCTTTAAGAAGGAATATTTAGCATGAATAATCTCAATTCGAGTAATATGCCATGTCAGGCAACATCTAAAAAATATTTCTTTCATGAACTACTGAAAGGATGTGGATTCTAACTTGCTTCGTTTACCATGTCATCAATGTTTGTTTTGATTACTTCTTGTCTTGTTGTTACAGTTTTAAAGTTTCCATTTGATCAAATCAACGTTGCATCCCTTTAATATTGTATCGTTAGACTAAAGGACTGTTTTAGGGCTAGTGTCAATATACGTTTACATCCTGTGATAAATGATTCTACGTACATAAACGATTCTGAGTACTCAATATGACAATATATGCGTAGCTCCTCCTATTTCCGCTCCAATCTTTTTTTAGATCAATCTCGTATTTAAAACTGTATTTAAAGTTGATATAATGTGTATGAACTCCATTAAGAATACCTTTCTCGAAAATTTTTCTATTATCAATTGAGCTAATGGTACCCTCTTATGATACAAGTTAATTGGAATTTATTTGAATCCACTGGAATGCTCCTTTTGATGATGGGAACAAATAAAACCATTTGTTATTTTTTTAGCATCTCACTTATCTGACATGTAAGTGCACATTGTTCCATTATATCTGTAACATCCCACTGCTGGGCAATGGTCACTCCCTTGATTTCCAAACTGTGTGGCATTACACTTAAGATTTCCTGCTTGATCGTATCTGTCCAGCTTATCCCGCCAAGTGCACTCACTGTTTGAAGTTATGTATGGCATTAATAGTTTAATTTAATATACCTACTTTCTCAACCTCATCTCTCTGATTAATACAAAATTGTGGGTAATTTATAAAAGTTACCCACAATCAGCAAATACTAATTACAAATCATGCCATGCAAAAAAATTATAGTCTGATTATATATCTTGTTTTTTAATTGTGTATCTTATATCTTGTTTTCTAATTGTCTTTGCCCCAACTGGTTTGTGGCTAGCTAGTTTAATATTGATCAACTCTAGACTTCAACTGACTTGTACAACCAATATCCTTACAGCAACTCGACTTATGCAGGTCAGATACATACACCTGCACCTACCACTGTTTGTCTCTGCATCGCCCAAAGGTTGACTGGTAGAAAATGCCTTTGGCATTACGTCCGCCTCTGTACAGTTATGTGCTTGAAGTATTAAATAAATAAATAAATACATTGTTATGCCTAATTTGTGGTAAACAACCACTTTTTACATGCATTTTTTCTACAAACAGGCACTACAATCACATGAAACAAGATCTGTATGTTTCGATTTAATTGTTTTTAAGGGAAAATATCGAAAACCAGTGGTGGATTTACCAACAGGCTGAGTAGGCTGGAGCCTAGGGCGGCAGATTTTAGGGGTGGCAAATTTGGGGCTAACATTTTTTTTAATGTTGTACTGGAATTAAGAAGATTAATATTTATATACCATACCTACCATGTTTTTTTGGAAAGAATAAATGAAGTGAATGCTCAAATTCAGGCTTCTATCATAGATTTCATCACTGTTGCCAAATTTTACAAATCTCTTTGCAAGTTTTTTGAAGCTGAACGGGAACATTTAAAGTGTTTTGAAGAAAAGGCGATGGAATTAAGCGTGTCGAAGCAGTATACAAAAGATATGGGACATTATTGTAGAGGTTGGTAGAGGTGACAAAATTTGAATAGCCTGCTGGCAGCATATGTGTAAATCCACCACTGTCGAAAACACTATGCTGCTTAAAATCTTCTCAATCAGTAGTAGTTCTGTTAGGTAGCAGTTGCTGACACTGTTAATTTAGGTAATGCTGGTTTTAACAATAAATTCATCATCTATTTATTTAGTCTTTTTCTATGTTAGACTCGGCTCCCAACCTGCTGATACAGGTAGTATTTATTATCTACCAGTATTTTCAGACTTCCATAACCCAGTGTCTGGGTAACACAATATCCCTTGATAAAACTCATTGTCAGACTTGAGTTTTTGATGTCCCATAACGTTTAACAAAGATAAAGATCTATGAATGAAAGCTGGGAATGAAGGCTAAACAAATTAAATATTCTGCTTGCAGCCATGTTAATATCTGTTTAAGTTTCAGTACCTATCATCTACTTCCAAAATAGAATAGTCTATCGACCGATCGGGCGATCGCAGCTTCCGCCTCGTCGTAACTTTGTCACACTCAATGGTTGCACGATACTATTAAATGTCGCATGTCGCACGCAGTCGACTGCAGTCAAAGGTAAAACCAGTATAAGCTGGCTGGCCTCTTATTCTATTGAAACTCCGTACTTACTACGCCAGGCCCGCTCAAAATCAAAATGTTCCCACCATCGTGCGGTCGACAGTACAAAAATAGAGGGTCCACGTAGCCTTCGGGAAGCTACGTGGACCACCAACCCGCACAGAGCCCGTGTGGTGGATTACGGTTACGGCCCACGCCCTCTCCCAGCAGTGGAAACATTACAGGTTGTTTTTGTTATGTTCAGGGTATTATAATACGCATTTATAGGGTTCACTGTTGAGTATTCATAAAATGCGGCTTATTTGTTTACAGCTGTGAATATATTTAGCTACTTGGTACACCGGCGTTAGCGAACGGTACCTACGTACGTAACGTAAGTACATCAAATATACTAACCATCGACCGCCCGAAACGTTTATTATTAGAATGTTGATTTCTGAATAGGACTGTGTGGATTGCATTGCAATTTCCTATGCACTAGAGTGCATAGGAAATTGCATAAAAGGTTTTTTGTTTGAAAAAAATGCCTAGGTTGGTTTATAGTGGGTCTGGGCTCCCTCCCCCCAGAGACTTTCAGCAAGCATAACAGGATAACGAACATTATCAGGGAGAATAACATTTGTACGTGCTGAATATCCTTTTAAAAAAGGTCCAAATTAAATTTTCGGAGTCGTTACATTTAATTAGTGATAGCCTACAATATCTTCGTCAGATTTGTCTATTTAAGACGTTTTAAGTGAGGTGAGTACGATGAGATGAAAATCAATGGCGCTGAGCACCCCGTATTTTTTTTTAACGCAAGTTTTCGTGCTGTATATGCTTGCTGGAAAAATCTCTGGGCTCCGCTACCATAGAACGAGAGAAGGAAATGACATGCGTTTATGGGCACAACAACAATATAAAAATAATACTTACGAAATTACGTGGAATAACATATCTATATTATTACACTGAGTATTACCACGTTAAGTATAATATTATCACCTAATTGTCACCTGCAATTAACGGATGCCATACTGTCCAACGGAACGTACAGTACCAAATTGAATGCAGGACATGAGTACGTGTAGGTGGTACCCACGGGCGATTTTTTATCGCGCACTGGGTTTTGAACGCACTGCTTAGACTGAGAGTTGAAAATCCAATAATGTATGTTTTCGACGCATTGGGACGTACTGTTCTATTCTCAATGCTCGGCCCCACTCCGAGTGTTGAAAATCCAGTGCGAGATAATGAAGTCGTCGCATTAAAAAATCGCCCATACCTACCTGGGTTAAATCCAGAACGAATCGGGTAAAAAAGCAATGGTTTGCATCGCCTGTTCCAGCAAATCTTTTCTGCTGAATCTGCTGATACGGTTACCAGACAGTAAAAGGCAGTTGAGCCAGACCGGAACAGATGCCAATGTCTCTACATTTCGGCCAACCGATCCCAACAACAACTATTTTATCGATCTCAGACAAGTATCATGCACGTATGAGTATGCGCCCCTTGGTTAAAATTTTTGCTCAATATTGAATTATGAGGATCGTACGTAAAAGGAAGTCAACGTAATAAAGTGTGAGTGAGAGGAGACCGGACGCCTACGCTTCGCGACGACTCTGCCAGATAGGGCTTGCTATGTTCATTCAATACTGGTTTTTACGTATCTTCTCCCAAGTAATGTAATATTTGATTAGGAAAGTTCTACAGCTTTTAATGCACTTGCTTTGCGGACTTCTTTTTTTGGGCTGCTTGAACTGCTTTTTTTGTCGTTGAGTAAACTATGCTTTAGAAGAAATCTGAGCATATTGAGGCACATCCCATGATCACACCCAGTTGTGTTTTGGTTGTCTCAAGATGAAGGAAGGTAAAGGCTTTCCCGTATTACTTGGGGTTGACGCAAAAGGATTTTCGCTTCGATTCTTCCCTGTCAGCCGTCACGTCACTGCACTGCGTTTTCCTCCTTAGCATGCCACACACAAAGTATCCATTTTCATTGGTCTGTCTTCTTCTTCATCTATAAGCGACTCTTCGAGTAATACGTTTCGTCCCTGCTCATCCATAACATATTATTTGGTTTTATACTTATTCAGATATATTTGAAGTGCATGCCCTATTAACGGCACTCTATTGTTTACGGTTTACTGCACTGCTTGACTTGATAGGAATAAGCCTTAATTGAATTGAATTGGTTGATCGTGCTGAGGATTAATCTTGCGTATTTCTGTTTTTTAAATGCCCTTTGGTTACCTTTCTGCGTTCCTCTTATTTGTTGTTACGTGACTGTCGGCAAGGGCTTTTCCACTGTGACCATATTTGTTAGTCACAATCACAATAATAACACTAGTTTCCAAGCTGTCGCTTTTTTGTAGGAAAAAAGTTGTCGTCCGAAAAGGTGTCGCGTTTTGTTCCTATGTAACGAAATCTGAGCACATGTTCGTATACTTTGTATGTGTTGACTGGTAAATCTCTACCTACAATGTGCTCAAGGAGCCGTGCTCGTTGTCGGTCACGATATGGTTCAGAGCCCTACTATTCTCGTTGTCCGGGGACACAGGATCTTTTATCCTCACAGTGTCATTGACACAAAGTCCGCATGTTTCCATACTTACTTATATCAGATCTTTATTTGTGTAGCATTTTGCATGACTCACTTCGTTTCTCATTATACAATTACTGCCCACCCTATCTTTGTATCGTATTAAGGTACCTATATTATTATGGGTAAACACTGTTTGTCTATGTATAATTCACTTGTAGTCTATTAATTTACTCGTATTTGCTAAACAGACGACTGTCCGCCAAACTTGCTGTAGAGAAAGTTTGTTAATTTTGATAAACTTTAGTTGTTAGCCACCTACAGCAACAATAAATAATATTCTATTTTTTTTACCGACTTCAAAAAAAAGGAGGTTATCAATTCGATACGTATGTATGTAATATTATTGGAATTGCATAATATTCACATATGACAATCTATTAGGGCTTCCAAACAAATATACAAAATTTTATAGACGTATGTATGTATGTATGTATGTATGTATGTATGTATGTTTGTCCACGCATATCTCCGTAACTATTAATCGGATCGTGACCATTCTTTTTTTATTGGCTTACATTTACTTCAACTTAGGGAACAGTGCAAGTTTCATCAAAATCGATTCAGTAATTTTCAAGATATGGACTAAGACGTGAAAGTGTGACGGCCTGGCTTATTGATACGAGCTACGGGTGTAGTGTCAAAGCGAAAACATCTCAAAACCTTGGTCAAATTCTAGTGCAACAACTAAAAATTACCAAATAAAAAGTAATTTAAAAAAATTAAACCGACTTCAAAAAGAAATGAACTCAAAATTATGAAATAACTTTAATTTCGGAAGTCGGTGGCAAAAAACTAAAACTAAAATACAGATCCCAAGACACCGACTTCCGAAATTAAAGTTATTTCATAATTTTGAGTTCATTTCTTTTTGAAGTCGGTTTAATTTTTTTAAATTACTTTTTATTTAAACTGCTTGTTTATCCGTAGGTCCCGACTGGACTGTCGTATTCGTTCAGTCTGAATCAGAAGTGAGAATGGATATTACATCTCAATCTGTTATCCGTATACCTTTTTCTATAATTCCCGATATTTGAACGCGAGTTTTACCAGAGTATACATTTTCTTAGATGTTTGGTGTAAGGCCCGGCGCCCACTATCGGCATCGGCACGGCTTAGAATTTTTATGCGACGAATAAAAATGTAACTTAATTGTATGACAATAAAATTTAAATTTTAATGACACTATGTCGGATACCCTATCTTTATTTTTGCACCTACGATGATTATTATCATTGAAATTTCAATTTTATCGTCATACAATTAAATTACATTTTTATTCGTCGCATAAAAATCCTGAGCCGTGCCGATGCCGATAGTGGGCGCCGGGCTTAAGTAGCAGAATCTGATAGCAATAAGTAGGTACACTAAAGCAGAGATTGGGATCAAAAGTTAGATTTAGGTACGAGTTTGTGTTGAAAACGTCTATTTATAATTGCACGTTTACTTTGCTTAGTAAAGTTAGCGTTTCGTACTAATATAAACCAAATATGGTTAAAATAAGATTCATATTCGTTTGAAACACTAACTTTATTTAAGAAAGTCAAAGTGCGAACTGTGAATTCTTGCCCCTATATTGCTAGAATGGGTTAAGTACATATCCAATTATACTTATCTTCCCCGTAGATGAGTGTTTTTCTCAGTAAAACTACTTGAATGATGAAGATACTTGTACTGCGCAGGTATCTCGCAGCAGTCGCAGCAGTGTTGGGTTTATGTTCTTATTAAAAGGTGCTCATGTAATCGGAGGTTTGCTCAGGTGCGACTTGTTCCAAGAATTGCCATTTTAGGAACGAATAACGCGGAGAGGATTGTGAGCGTCGAGTTCGCGGTAGCCGTTATTTAGACACGCATTACGTCATCATCTTATTAATTATGAACAGTTTTCAAATTCAAATTTATTTATTTGTACAGTCACGAGCACGAGCACCAATATGTCAACATTTGGCAACTTTAAATTGCGATTTTTTCACGAAATAACGAATGCAACGTTGAAATACGACTTTACGTATACCTATGGGTTCGAAAATACTATGTTCCTACTAATATAAAATTTCATTCAAAAATAAAGGAGAAAATCGACTTTGAATAAAGCCAAGTGTATACATACTTTTGCTCGTGACTGTACACATAGGTGAAATGTAGTGGTACATGATGGATAAAATAAAAAGATATGTTGTGTCACTATGTGCTGCCTTGCAAGGCGTACAAATATTGTTTACACAGTAGATGATGATGGATGTACAGGTAGGCCTGTATAATTATAAATTACTGCTAAGTAACAAGTCTAGTAATAATTGATTCTGAGCACCTAAGAATATTCCTTCATCATAGTAAAGGAATGCATGAGAACGCGTGTTTATTTTTTTATTTTGGGAGTGTCCAACCATTTTCGTTGCGGACCTTAACAGAGAATAAACTCAGGAAATGTTTAATACCATCTCATAATAAATACATAGAGATGGTTGGGAGATCTCTTTTGTGGAAATATAGACTGACTCGAGACAGCGACTCAAAAGAGGCATTCAAGAACTTCTCGAAAAGATATCAAAGCATTGTCAAACTAACACAGAAGGCACAGAATTCTTATTTTATTGGAACAAGCACTAACAAGTCGAAGGCAACTTGGAAAGTTATTAAATCTATAAAACCTAACATTCCTAAAAGTAACATAAGTGCAATTAATGTAAATGGCAAATATATAACAGAACCCAAAGAGATAGCACAACAATTTAATGACAATTTCGCATCGTCAGTTCAACCGAATGCTAACTACTCAAAGCCAAATGTTTTTAACACGCCAGGATCATACAAATCCATGTTTATGTCACCAACCGTACCAAAAGACATAACTACAATAATAAATGCTCTTAAAAACACCAACAGTACAGGCTATGATGATATTAACACCGGAGTAGTCAAATCAGTTGCGCTTATTATAGCACCCATATTAAGTGACATAATAAATAAAAGTATTCAGAAGGGCATTTTTCCCGATAAGTTAAAGATATCAATAATAAAGCCATTACACAAAAAGGGCGATAAAACAAAAGTTACCAATTATAGGCCCGTTGCACTGATACCAATTTTTTCAAAAATTTTTGAGAAGGTTTTATATAACGGCATAAACAGCTATTTAGAAAAAAATAATATTTTTTGCAAGGAACAAATGGGCTTTAGGAAGAATAGAACCATTAATATGGCTATTTATAACTTTTTAGAAAAAATACATCATAACTTGGATAACAGAAAACCAGTAGTGGCGATGTTTATGGACATGACTAGGGCGTTTGACTTTGTAGACCATAACAGGTTATTAACTAAGCTCGAAAGATATGGTATCAGAGGTAGCGTGCTTAATCTGATAAAATCTTATTTGGAGAATAGAAGTCAAATTACACAAATTAATAGAGTAAATGTAAGGACCAAAACTGAGGAAGTTTACTCCTCTAGCTCGAGAATACTGTCATGGTGGTGTGCCGCAGGGTTCTGTGGTAGGACCCTTACTTTTTATTTGCTATATTAATGACTTTCCCCAAGTGGTCGAATATCCAATGTCACTATTTGCCGACGACAGCACTGTTATTTATGATACTGGCACCATAAAAGAAATAGAAGAGCATGTTAACAAAAGTCTTATTCCTATCATCGACTGGTTAAATGCTAATAACCTTAAAATTAATCTTGACAAAACTAAAGTTATGAATTTTAAAATAAGACACAAAGAACAATCAGAGTTTCAAATAAACTATAGAGGGAGTGAAATACTTGAAGCCAGTGTTACAAAATTTCTTGGACTATATATTGACAATGACATGACATGGAAAACTCAAATTGAAATTGTTTGTGGAAAGCTTAGTAAATTTTCATATGCTCTTTATATGCTGGTTAAAATTGCGAATAAGACCGCCTTACTAGCAGCTTATCATGGCTATGTCGCCTCGGCTCTGCGGTATGGCCTCATATTCTGGGGAAATGCCCCTAAGATTCAAGAAGTACTAATAGCACAGAAAAAATGTATTCGAGCGATTTGTAAAATAAAACAAACAGAATCATGCAAGCCACATTTTCAAAAGCTAAACATATTAACGTTACCGTCACTTTATATTTATGAAGCCTGTATTTTCATAAAACACAACATGAATTTATATAGATTTGTAGAAAGTAAACGGCGCTCAAAAAAATTGCAGGTGTTAGCAACAAAAACACAATTTCATAGCAACAGTTTTTATGCAATGGCTCAAAAACTATATAATAAGTTACCAGGACAAGTTATCTCAAGTATTAACATTAACGAATTTAAAAGAAATCTGTTCAAATTGTTAAATAGCAAGGTGTATTATTCTGTTGACGAATATTTAAATGACAAATTCTAATTATCCAATTATGACATACTAAATAATTTTGTTAATTTTGATTATTGTTGTATTAATTTTTTATTATTTTTTATTTATTTATCACATGACATTATGTAACCTCTGATATTTTGTATGCCTTTTGGCGGGGCACAGCTCGGATCTTATGTATTTATAACACCTTTTGTATTTACCCTGTGTTCACGAAATAAATGAATTTGAATTTGAATTTGAATATGCCAGAAGACGAAAGCAGATAATTAAAATGTTAAAATAAATGCTTTCGATCCGGCCGTATACACAGATGCCTTTTGAAGCAGAAAAACACAATTACTCAGTAAACAATAGCTTTTAGCTTTGCCACGCTTCGAGTAAAATACTTTGTCGTTGTTTGTTTTCACTTTCCACCTTTTATTAGTACACCATGCACAATGCACACGTCTCTTCCGGGTTCCTTCCATAGTTAAAATAGCCTGGAAGTGAATAGGTGTATCCAAAAAAGACGATGAAATTTTCCGGGACAATCCATTGTGACTGCCCAGATTGTTTTCCTTTTTGCCTATTTTAGCATGACAAATAAAACTTTGGTCTATTGTCGCGAACTGGATAGAAAATATTGCATTATTGTCCTCTGTTTTGTTATAAGTACACTGAGCTGACTGAGCTGCTGCATATACATCAGGTGTCATGTATTTGACAACTGATAATTTGGGTCGCACGGTTTTTATTGTAACAACTATAGAGATTGGAGAATCGCTCAGGAAATATACAGTTCGTGTTCTAGATCTGACGAGCACATGACCCATACACTGGCAAAAGCGCAATCTAAACAAAATAGTTTTTAAGACAAATGTGAGGAACTTTTTGGCTTTATTTATTTATTTATTTATTTATTTGATATAGGCACACCAACAACTTATTTACAAATAAGACATGTACAGACATTCACGATGGGATTCTGTGTAAATAAGTTACTTATAGGCATGCACATCATTCACAAAAAAAAGACGAATCTGAATTACAATTGAAATAATTTCGAGAATAAAGTACATAAGGAAAAGTTAAATTAAAAATATAAAAATGACTTAATTACATTGAATTGTACATTAAATTAAAATTAAATTAAGTACTAATAACTTAGAAAGAAATTACATAAAAAATAAAATAAAAACATTACTATTAAAAGTCAACAATACATTACATTATAATGGGATATGGTTATTCTGAATTATATTGATAAAAAACAATTACAATTACATTAAAAAAATAAAAATATTATTGAATTAAAATAGTGGGCCGGATCACAGGTCGATTTCAATGATTTTAGTTTTAAATTTTGGCAGACTGTCAGCGAATATGTCTATGCTACTGTCAATGGAACAAGCTTTGTTGTAGGAGATCAACATCCTGTTTAGGGGAGCATGGCGGCCCAGGTTTGTGCGACACGGTTTAGTTGCAAACGTTCCAATAGTGCGCTTCGACCGGAGGTGAGAGTGACGAGGTACGTCTAGACTGATTTTGCTAAGCAAATCTGGGGTTGAAGTCATCCCGTTAACAATTTTATACAGTGTTGTCACATCATTTAGGACCCTTCGTTGCTTCAATGAGTCTAATTCAAAATAATTTAGCCGTTCTGCGTAATCGGCTCTGTAAGGGCATTTGTGGTCTTTAAACCGCAAGCACCTGGTAAATTTCTTTTGAACGCGCTCAAGACGATCCTTATGGACATTGTAAGTCGGACTCCAGACTGGAGATGCATACTCTATGAGACTGCGCACAAAGGAGTTATAGAGCACTTTCAAGGCCAAGATTCCTTGAAACTCTTTGCCAACTCTATTGATGAATCCAACCATTTTCATTGCTTTTTTTATAACGTTATTGATATGTGTGACAAACGACAGATCACTGCTAAGCACTACACCTAGATCCCGTATGTTTTTAACTTGTTGCAGTGATGTTCCGTTGAGGGAGTAAGTTGATAGCAGGGGGTGCTTTTTCCGAGTAAATGTTATGTGATAACATTTGCTGGCATTTAGTGCCATCCTATTTACCACACACCAATTCTGTATTGAGTTCAGATCTGACTGGAGCAGGATTATGTCTTCTTGGGTTTTTATTTTGCGGTATATTTTAAGGTCATCGGCGAACAACGAGCATTGGCTATGTTTGATGCAATTCACTATGTCATTAATGAACACAATGAAGAGGATAGGCCCAGTATGAGATCCCTGGGGCACACCAGAGGTTGCAACGTATTCGCGGGATTGATAACCATTTACCACCACTCTTTGTGTTCGCTTACACAAATATGATCTGAACCACTCCAGTAAAGATCCGTGTACACCATGATCACGTAATTTCAGCAGAAGAATTTCATGGTCGACCTTATCGAAAGCGCTACTGAAATCCGTATACAGAGCGTCGATCTGATGACCAGAGTCAATGCTCATACAGATCTCGTCAACATATGAAACCAAATTGGTGACAGTAGATTTGTTGGTGCAGAAGCCATGCTGTTTCGGGGATAGTTGTGGTTTTACATGTGATGTTAAAATTGGGCAAATCATTGATTCAAAGATTTTTGAGAAGATAGACAAGATAGAAATTGGTCTGTAATTTTTAGCATCTGCACAGTCACCTTTTTTGAATATTGGCACTACGTTAGCCTTTTTCCATTCTATTGGAAATGTAGATGATTCAAGCGATTTATTAATAATTAGGGTGAGGGGATATGCTAAATTACGCGCACATTTTTTTATGAAAAGTGGAGGTAACCCATCCGGACCAGCTCCTTTGGTAACATCGATTCTGTTTATTGCTTTAAGCACTTCCCTCTCAGTAAAAGCAATTTTACTGAGAATAAACTGAGGGAATATTTGGGTATTTGTTGGAGCTCGGGACCTTCTGCTAGTGACAGAAAACGTAGACGAGAATTGAGTAGCAAAGAGCTGGCAAATATCGTCACCTGTCGTAGCTATTGAATCGTTTAGTGTCATTTCAGACGGTATAGAGCTGGATTTAGAATTTTTGGTTTTAACGAAGGACCAGAAAGCTTTGGGGTTTGATCGGATGTTATTCTCCACAGAGTAAACATATTTCCTATAGCAGTTTTTCATAATCAACCGTGCTCTCTCATCAAGCAGTCTGTACTCAATCTCGTCACGTGGGTTTCCGTATTTTTTAAAACGTTTTCTATGCTTTTCTTTCTCGTTGAGAACTCTCACTAAGGTTTTAGAGTACCATGGGGGAAAGTTTTGGCTTACATGCTTAATTTTAGGAATGTTGTCTTCAATTATAGCTTGAACGGATTCATAAAATACCCCCAACATAACGTTAACATCCACACAAGGTTCCAGTAGCTCTTTCCAACGTATTTCTCTTAATTTTAGATTGATTAATTCGTAGTTAGCTGCTTTAAAATTAAATGACGATGTTTTTACACGTTTTAATGGCACATGTGCCTTTACAATGAAGTTAATTTCTAAAGGGGGATGGTGACAGTCTTCTTTACAAATAGGTGAAACAGACCTCCTGACAACTGCACCTTGCATATTTGAAAACACCAAGTCCAAAGTTCTATTGTTAGTATTTTTAATAACATTATATTGCAACAGACTGTTTAAGGACATAAAATCAATAAGAGAGTATCCTAGGTTGTTAGTATAGTTTGACGGAATAGTAGAGGTTACATACAAGTTACTCGGGTCCTGTTTCCACTCGATGAAGCCAAGATTAAAATCTCCTATTACTATCATTTCTTCGCCAGTAGTTTCATTAACACTTGTGACTGAACTGAGAAACATATCTAAATGCTGCAGAGTGACAGGGGGTGGTAAGTAGACAGCGCAAATGTTTATTTTCTTCCCCTCATTTATCTTAACGCGTACCCAGAGGTCTTCTGCAGTGGTTTCCCACTGACAAGCCCGCGCAGAATCATATGCCTTAGACACAGCAATGAGTACGCCACCCCCTTCCTTTCCTGCAAGTGAGCTGGATTCCCTATCTCTCCTGTATATATTATAACGGGCGTCAAATATCTCTCCGTCGTTGATGTTATCATTTAGCCATGTTTCAGTCACCACAATTACGTCGTATTTATTGACATTGACCGCAATATTGATGTCATTTAATTTTGTTCGCATTCCTCGGAGGTTCTGGTAGTAAACAGTGAATTTTAAAGTTTTCCTTACGGGTTCCAGCTCCTTTTTCTCTTACATTAAAGAGACAGCGTGTAGGCTCTTTATGTGTATGGGCCGTGCTCCATCTTCCTTACGGACCAATATGCGGCCATCGCGGACCCAGACGTATCTGTAGCCTTTCTCACGCGCCATTTTCCGAGTTTGTGCATGTATGGCTCTATTCAGGGGTGAGAGATGTTCGGAGACAAAGACAGGCTGTTTGGTGCCACCGTAGCCTAAGTGACTAGAGTTAAGTTTGTCTGAAACATGAGCACGGTTAAATTTCGTTACTGATGCCAAAACTTCATCGCGCTTTTTCGTGTTTTTAAGTTTGACGATAATTGAGCGCGGGCGGCTATTCTGCAAATCGAGTTTTTTGACGCGAGTTATTGACGAAACATCATCAGCTTCGATATTGCACGAGATTGTTTTCCCCAGTTGGACTACGGTGCTCATTAAGTTTTCAGCTTGGTTTTCAGGAATTCCATTTATCTCTATATTGTCCTGACGAGAGTGTTGTTCTATATTATTAATCCTAACTGATAGATCAGAAACACAGGTTTTCAACTCTTCATTCTCTTTTTTTAGGTGATCTATGACGTTTTTGTTCTGGTCTAATTCAGTCTTCATATCATCATATTTCGTACTCATAAACTCGACCGACGCTTCCAATCCTTGCAAAGTTTTTTTTAACTCGAGGAATTCACTTGCAAAGTACGATCTCAATGAGGCCTGCAAATGCACAGTTATAACAGACTCAATTTCTTTGCGGAGTTCAGAAATTGTTGCTCCATCCAGCTTCTGAGGTTGAGTAGCCGAAACCAGGCCGGTTGAGCTTTCCTCTACGGTTTCCTCGTCCGCACCGTCGCTGTTTAGCGAGTCGTTCGGACGGGGTCGCTTAGACCTTACAGCGACATTACACGTTGAGTCTGTGATACTGCTACTACCAGGGTTGGTTGGTGTTAAGACAGGCTCAGACAATTGCAAAACATTATGATTAGCAGCAGCTGCTGGAGGAGAACGCTCCGTGCGCGGCATTCTGATATTAGATTTGTGTTCTGCCGAGCGCCTAACGATGCTAGCGTGATAGCCGACTAACGCGAGTCCAAGCGCAATAGCAAAAGTTGAGTCACAATATTATCTTCAAGCAGCGCAGGCGCCAGAGGTGTTGAGGCGCGGAGCGCGCGGGGAGTATCGAGCGCTCCGCGGGTTGGGGTAGGTCAGGGTTCGGAGCCGTTGAATAATTTTTTTTAAAATGTTTTTACCTATAACTTTGCACTCCGTGGACGTATTGATGTCCTGTTTTCACCATTCGAAAGTTCACTTCACCAGCAATAAAACGATATCACATATGTATATAAACAAACACTTTTTACTTGTTTTCGAAAAAAAAAGCGTAAGAGCAAAACAAAAACGACCTTCTCGGGTGACGGGTACCCACATCAGGCGCGTATCACACAGGCTTAATATGGTTTACCTAAATCGTGTTCATCGATATTTTGATAATTTAATAAAGTAGACCAACATCGAGTACTCGTGTCGGGGCTTGGCTTCTGATGTGAAGGTACCGGCCCTAAAAAACAGATCCGATATCCGGAGCTAGTAAGAGATATCAGACAATCTGTCCGTAACCCGAATAAGTAAGACATAATTACTTGGGTCTTCATAAACTTATGACAAACGGAATCATCGCCTTTACGTGCTCTCTAGGACAAGGAAAGGTCATCATTGTCGATTCGTGTTATGTCATACAGCAGCACAAAATACTCACTGACAGAATTTTGGATATTTTCTCATACTTCTGTTACTTAATTCGTTTTGCATCTGCGAGGGTGACTATGACTGTTATTATTTGTGTTGAATGCCCAGTCGTAAGTCAGTTGTATTCTGTTATCATTGGGTCGGCACGGTTTTGCCTTATTCATTCCATTCAATTACCTATAGTCGGTATGACAGTTGCGAGTCGGGGCCGCCCGCCTTCGTGCGATCGTGCGTGCGATCCTACGCTACAGGCGTTGTTTTTTATTTCTATTACGCGATCCATGTATGTACGTAATATCAGTTAGTCGACTAGTGTGTTACCAATATCTGTATTACCTAAAAGAAACAAGTTAATGTGAGAATTTATGGATTGAATAAGTGCGAAATATGATTACTAAATTTCGTTATAAATTTATTCATTGTATACCTACTTGTGCTGCGAACCCTGATGTCAGTCGCATGATCCTTTTGTGTTGTATCCTTGTAAGTTGTTTAAGTCTCCCCAATTGTCCAATGAATTAAGTAATCGAGGAAGACCTGAATTTGAAACAGTGTGGGTTAATTTATGGGATCTTTATTGCAACTTCTTTTCATCAAACATAATTCTGCACTTCTGCGATTATCACGAATCGAATGTCAAGAAGCTTACCTACTCTTTTACAAGCTTTCTTCAAATATATGTTTGGATTTCAATTTTTAATATAATTTTCACCAGACTACTATTCCCGGTGCTATTCCCCAACCCTCTCACTATGTTGACAAGTGTCTTATAAATATTTGCATGAAAATAATATTTTGGAACTGTTTGGCGTTATTAACTTGCATTCAACTTCGACTTTACTAATAAAGTGATCTGGTGGTCTAAGTCTTGATGGGTAAGGTAGTGGTGGTAATCGAGCTTGAACAATTCGGCTGGAAATACGAGCAGGCACATCGTACGATTGTGACTTGTTGAATGAAGGAATGTCCCAACGCTAAAGTAGTGTTTTCTAAAATGATCCATTTGAATATTGTCCCTGTGTTACCTCACAAGGACCATACAATTCTGATTCAAATATTAACTTCCTATTTGTTAATATTATGTAGTAAGCGTATAGAGAACGTGTTACGGTCATAGTTAAACGAGCATGTGCTAAGTGCGCGTGTTTGGCAATAGGTCTGTTGTGTATCGTGGTTTTGACTGCTTGTGACGTAAGGTGGAGGCCCCAAGCTAGTTGGTGTTGTGCGCGTGCTCGCTCATACTAATGTTCGGGGCCCGAGTTCATCCGCGCCCGCACAGGAAACACATCCCGGAAGAATTAACCCGCCTCGTCCCACCCGTCTTATTTGCATCGATATACATATGCAACGGTCGCACCGCATCCTATCCGCTTACTGCTCGAGTGTCCCTTATTGCTTCTTGTTCCCGACGTTCGCTTCACACTTGCACTAGTGTGATGTGCTAATTAGTGCGCTCTTCTTCTGATGAACGCGGAGCCGAGAATAGAACCCGACATATCGATTATCTAATTGTGTTACCATCCTTCTATAACTGTATACTTGATTGTTTATTTTCATGTAACAGCTGAGTCTTTTTACTATTATTAGAAACAAGCTCATTCACAGCTGGAAATACATCTATTACCTTTTTTGTTGCATAAATAGCCTCATTAAATTCTCTGCTACTAAGGATGGTTGATATTACTGACATTGCATTTTCAAGTAATGTTTGGGGTTTCATTAATGTAAAAACTTCATTAAATAATGAGAATGCGCTCACTCATAGATGAAGGTATCGATGATTTTGTCTCTAGGAACTCTTTTTGCTGAGCATAAATGGGCGGTTAATTGTAACTTTGGATGCAGATTGGCTCTGTTGACTTGATCCGCCCCGAGTCGAGGCCCTATAAACTGTCGCGATGAAAGTGTGACGAAGTAGTGAAACCCGAGTATTATAATAAATTTATGAACCGTGCGTAAAAACAAGAACAAGAATGAATCAACAGTTTAACACATCGAAGATGCAGGCGGCGATCATCCAGAGTTTCCTTAAATTCCTACGGGTACATTCTTATTATTTGTTTTTATTATATTTTGTTATTATTTTATACATAAATGTACTTCGTCTATAAGTATGTCAAACATTGTGTCGAAATGATACCGTGGTGACTACGCGACGGTGTAGACAAATATTTCAACTCTTATTTCGAGAACTCTTAATACTTAATATTGTTTTAAGTACTTCTTTTGTTTCTACAAATATTTGTGTATTGTGTTAGCAATGGTTACTACTCATCTTTATAATATTAAATAACATATTGTAATTGCCGTATTGTTTACAGGCGACGAAGGCGTTTTTGGACGCGTTGAGCGAATCGGGAGCGGTGTGCGTGTCGCGCGCCACAGCGATCAAATTCTTGCTCGCGCGCAAGTTCGATGTGGCGCGTGCGCATGCGCTGTGGCGGCAACACGAGGCGACGCGACGCCGCGAGGGTCTCAACAAATTCGAGCCATTCGAAGACCCACTCAAGTCTGAACTAGAAACGGGAAAATTTACTATATTGGTAAGTTTAATTTGAAGGAGTCTTTATTTTTACACACCTATGCTTGAACTGATGCTGAACATGAACCTAAACAATAAAACGAGCTTTAGGAATTTTATTTTTTCAAGACACTATGTATAGCTAGGTACAATAATACAGGCTGATACTTTTTTCAACAAAGCTCGGGTTCGATTACCGGCTAAGTAAACAAGTGAAAAAAAAGCCTTATAAATCTATTACTGTATTTAATAAAAATATTAATTTAAGTTGAGTAATGACTTTTCCTTACCTATTTATAATAATTAAGTATGTACCTCGTATTACCAAAATAGGAAATGATGTAAAGAGGAAAACTCAAATTACATTTTATTTTTGCAGCCAACGCGAGACGCGACTGGCGCTGCAATCGCAGTTTTTACAGCAAATAAACATTATCCTACGCTGACAACACATCAGATAACATTACAGGTAAATTAAATATGATATTATGCAATTAAAATAAATGATATAATTTAAAAGAAATGGTAGGTACGGGCTTTAGTTCGTACATGAAATCGAGGTGCCAGCGCGTTCTTTAAAAATCTTGCATAAACCTGCACAACTAAAATGGGACTGAACAGGACATGTCTGCAGAACAAATTAGGCTCAAACCCTAGGGCATGTCCGAGCATGCCACAAAGGACATGGTGACATTCCACCATGTCCTTTGTGGCATGCTCGGACAACAATTCATTAATTGGATAGATTCCTTTAACTGGCAAGAAAAACCCAAGGGGTCGCAAGACATAGAGAAAAGCTTTTGCCCATTAGTGGCACTGAATACTTACAAAATATGAGTTAAGAAGACTGGTCTGGTGACGCCCTTATCTTATGCCCAACTAAGTAAACTATCATAATACGTGTACAGCCGGATTCAAAGGGGTCGGGAAATTTTTCGCAGCGAGTAGCTCACTTCAGAGCCGCTATAAAGTTTGAATCGGGCTGTAATATGTCTAAATCATATTGTTCTCAATGTTACATCTTCTTCTTCGTCGTTCCTTCAATGCTGAGGATCGCGACCACAAACGACGCCTATCCAAATTATTTGTTCTTCTGCAGTGTGTGCTCGGGAAATGCTGCCTTCAACAGCCTCCTTGATCGCGGTCCTCCAATACTACTCGTACAAGCTCCAGCATAAAATGTAAAACCTAATCGGTTTTATAATACATAAATTATATTCTACCTACATATTGCGTTACACTTCACTTTAACAATGAAACCACGGCGCATTATGTATTGGTAAATTAATAATTTCCTATTCAAATGACGCACAATTAATTAGTATTTGAATAAAATGTAATTATTGTAGTTTACTTAAAACCTTTTTGTGTTTAATTTTCGAACAATTGGGTACGGTATAATATCATGCCTAATTTTTGCGCAATTAAATACCTAATGTACTAATTTGTTAGGTATAATAATTAGTCGTTTTAACGTTTTTATTTATATAATTAGTGCTAAATTGATGATTTTATTTGCTTTCACCTATTCATGAAATCTGCCTTGAAAGTGTCACGGAAAAATATAATTTTGATGCCAAATTGTTAAAATTTCGTTCCAGTACCGGTATTTAAATATAAAGTAAAATATAAACTCCAAATCTAGTTCTTTAACCGTGGACCTAGCTAAGGACTTGAGTTTGTAGTCCCACGGGAAATTGGCAGACGTGTCAACGGGACTGGAATTGACGAGCCTGCCGGTGGGATGTCGGTGTCCGCGATGTCCTACATGGTTCCGGGGGGACTGATCTCAATTGTGATCTCGTAAAGTTGGGGTCTCGACATTTCTAAAAGACAAGAATTGGATACGTGTGTGTCCTTTGAAAACTGAAATGCTTGATGGATTTTTTTGGACAAAATTAACTTTTTACCCTACTGCGCCAGAAGGAGGGTTATGTTTTTCGAGAATTTTTTTTTTCTCATAACCTATCAAAATAAAGGGTTTTAAAAGGTGATTACAAAAATATACAACTTAAATGGTTAAAAGTAATTCGAAGTGACAAAACGTAAAAAACACGTACCAAGAACTAAATCGTCTGCGAAATCTTGCACATTTGTGAACTAAAAAGCTGTGAATAAAAAAAAAGTATTTAAAAAAAATAAAAAATTCAAATGGGCCCATTTGAATTTGAAAATATAATAAAATTGGTATTGGTCCCGCCTGCTTCCAACTTATTTAATTTAAAATGGGCTTGTTTTTAGCTTTTAATTTTTTTTACCGCAGTCTGTTTTTTTTTGTATGGTATATCCTTCTGTTAGTCACAGAGCTGTATAGATACTTGTTACGGTTAAAGATATGTTGTTACACTTGTTACCCGTACTAGATAATCTGTTGAAATCAAAGCCTCGGTCACGGCAAATAATAAAAATAATTTGGCTGGTTTTTCCTATAGTTCTACGTATCCTGATGGGAAAATCGCGAGTTTATGAACTTAAAAACCCTTTAATATGGTAGTTCGGTGTTTACGTGATTTTTATGTTCTAACATTTTAATAATTTTTAACGGGAAAATAAGTCCGGAATTAAATAAAAGGATGTTATTAGAACAGGGAAAGGGAAAAAATTATTGGAAATGAATCATAGTGTTGCGTACATTATGCGTTATGAGATGACGATAAATGGATTTTAAAAATTTTTTTAGGTGATTGTTTTGTTCACGTCGCGCGTCGCGTCGGTCTAATAATAAGGCTCGGTCGGTACGAAGGTACCATAACGTCCTCGAAGCGACTGGGACAATTATGTATGACCCCCATACCTGTAATATGATACACGAATTACGTGGCTAAGCTGCAGAGGCTTAAAATATATAAAAGACATAAGTATCATCCTCTCGTCTCGGACCTTTCACTAGGCTAACTGTAGGTACACTATTCATCCAGTTGTTATAAATCTGGGTTTATTCTATGCGTTCCTTCGGACTTGGCTTGTTCTCTTTATTTATGATTTTCGTTTATTTGTCTATTTACACATCTAATAACATTTTTAAATATTTCTTAAAATATAAAATAAGTATAAAAAACATTTAAAAATATTAAAAAATAGCGATCCGCCGGTGTCGGGAGCAGGGTCCAAGCTACCGGTGGTTAGGGCTCCAGAGACAGGAACCTCCTCACAATGCGAGCCGTATTGAGGAGTACTGCCTTCTGAATCAGGCCCTTGACCCAACTGCCTAACGAGAGCCTCGATAGATGTTGATCGAGGCTTTCGGCCATCAGTCCATTGGCCGATACGACAATCGGTACAATGATAGCCGAGCTAACATTCCACATGTCAACAACCTCGTGTGCTAAGTCGAGATATTTAATTTGCTTCTCTTTCTCAGCTTTCACGAGGTTCCCGTCATGTGGAATGGTAACATCGACAATCATTGTGCGGCGCGCTAATCGGTCTATCACTACTATATCAGGCTTATTGGCAACAATAGTCCTGTCAGTAATGATAGACCGATCCCAGTACAATGTGACATGGTCATTTTCAAGAACTGGGTCGGGCACATACTTGTAGTACGGTACCTCAGAATCCACAAGTTTATATTTCAAAGCAAGTTGCTGATGAATAATCCTAGCTACTTGGTTATGTCTGTGCAAGTACTCGCCGTTAGCCAGACGAGAACAACCAGAGATAATATGTCTGATAGACTCACCCGGACGGTGGCATGCCCGACATACGTCAACCGTCCCGTCCTTCATAATATGTCTCCGGTAGTTATTCGTTAAGATTTATGATTATTATTAGGGTTCCGTACCAAAATGGTAAAACGGAACCCTTATGGTGAGACTCTGTCTGTCTGTCTGTCACAGCTGGATATCTCAAGAACTACTAATGCTATCAACTTGAAAGAATAATGCTCAATAATTTATGGGCACCGTCCCCACCCTTGTAGCACTTTAAAATCTAAGTTAATCGAAGGGCCACCAGCCATCTTATCATTTTATTGTATGACAGCGAAACTGAAATGTCCATCCGAAAAACAACAATGTATAACTTTTTTAACCGGAATCAGTCACAATTATGTTGCCGTTTAATGTTCTTTTTTGAGATGATGAAACCTAAAAACACCTACTGCTATAAATTTATAGTGACGTCAGATTTTGATAAGATTTTTTAATTCAAAACACGTTCACGGTCCAATGAATTAATTATAATAATAAATAAAAACTTATTGAAGCCATTCTTTTTTGTTCATTGTTCTTTCAAGGGTGGGGATGTATTGAGCATTCTTCTTTGGAACAGTTTCAGATGACGTTTGCCCAACTATTTTTCAAATAAGAAAGAAATAAAAATATATGTATATTTTTTGCAACAGGGACTGAAAGGGGGTCCGCAAATGTCGAAGTGGAGCTACTAGGGCATGTGAGGTATCATAATGAAAGAGCACAGTTTGCACATTCTCAAACATTTTTTTTAGGCCGCATAGTTTTCGACTTGATGAAAAAAAAAATACCGTCCCCCCCCCCCCCTTATCTATGAAGTTTGCAAAGAGAAAAATCTGAAATAATTCTATGTGATAGAAGTTTATGTAAAGATTACAGGAAAAATAAAACGAAGTCACTAAATAGCACACTTTTTCAGAAATCATCAACAAAAGTTACATTAATTCCACTATCGGTCAAGAGATGGCGCTCACATAAAACTGAAATATTCTACACCACAGTGCATAGTGTTAAAATTTTCTGACGAAAACAGGTATCGCCGAAAAAAAAAAATTAAAAACATGATGGTACGGAACCCTCGGTGCGCGAGTCCGACTCTCTCTCTTTACCGGTTTTTTTTATGTTTAGCTTGTGTTCTCCCACTGCAGGGCAGAGGCCTTGTTTTCTTGTATTTAATAATGTGGGTGCCTGCTCATTAAGGAATCCTTCCTATCAAACACTGTTCTTGACGAATAGGGTAATTAGACTGGATTTTTCACATTAGATTTTTTCGAAATCTTAAAAAAAATATTTTATGAAAAAAAAACTTATTTAGAGTCCAAAAAAGTGGCAAAGTTGTACCTATGCGTTTTTGAGCCTATTCTAGACAGAGACAGCACTACTAGCATCTGACGTCACAATAAAGGAGTGCTATAGTAACTTTGCATCATTGAGTACAATGATCTTTTTGCGTGACAAGGATAGAAGAATAATTTCAAAAGCGTGTAACTTCTCCATTTTTCCAACGATTTTATTTATTTGATTACAAACCGTCTTTTTTTGGTAAATAATGGTTGATCTTTAAAACAAGTATTAATTATGTATATTTTTGTATGTTTCATTCCACTTCTGTTATCCAGGGCGTGGTATACCAGTTGGACGTAGCCCTTCAGTCGGTGGAGACGCAGCGTGCCGGCCTGGTCTTCATTTACGACATGACGGACTCCAAATACACTAACTTTGACTACGAGCTCTCGCAGAAGATACTCACTATGTTGAAGGTCAGTGAAATTATACATATTTATTAAGGTAAAAGTTACTGAAATTGTGGCCACTGTAGGCCTGCCAGCCAGGCTGCTGTACAGGGTAAAATTACATTGGCTTGAGAAACTCCGCAGATATCATGGGTATCAATATCTAAATGAAGATAAAAGAAAACAAAAAATCTCTTCATTTCAAGTAACTACAGCTGACGTCATCCGCCGCTAGTAGTGTACATTGAAATGATGACTTCAGAAATATAGTCGATACCCATCTCATCTGCGGAGTTTCGCTAGGTAATTTAAATGACTGTATTTACTAAGGGAAAAGTTACTGAAAAGCAGACGCGAAACTTGAAGTGGTGACCACTGGCCCACCGTGCCATTGATCCCATCAATAAATCCAAGCAGCTATCCATCAAAACGGCTAGTCAAATGTCCACAAACTCGTATCGCCTAATATAACACACACGCTAACACATATTGTACTATTATAAATTATATATGTTAGTCTGTAAGGTATTTATCTATGGGCCATAGTAGCCTGACAATAAAGGTTTTATTATTATTTATTATTTATAACTCGACATTTCTAGACGAGGTGACATAAGGCAATTCCAAAATGAACAAAATAGTGACATAAATAGACAATATTTTGCCTCTGATTCAATAGACTATTGTCTATTGAATCAGAGGCAAAATTTAAAACTAACAAAATAAAATACTAAAGGTATTTTACCTCTTACTCAGAAGGATCCTGTCTCTTCAGTGGTTGTAGTAATATGAGACCATTGAATTACGCCACGAGGATGGTTAACCGTATAGCAAATTTGGTTCTGCCACATCACGATTCTAATATTCGACTGCATTAGCTATGTTGGCCTTTTCTTTTTTCTTATCGTGGAGAAATGCTTATGCATTCTGCACTACTACGCGGAGATAGTGCAGTTATGTGGGACTCTAACCCACTAAAACTCCACGGTGTCCTCCTCTGCCGCTTACGGCGGGAACACGGGCACGCGTTAGCACTCATCCGTGAACCTGCCGGCCCCAGCGCGTCCGCCATCAGACGGTGGCGACCCGTCAAGGCCGCGGAAGGTAGAGTGAGCGGCGCACCGCAATATATACACTCCTCTCCTGCTGCGGCCTCCAACCCTCAGCCGCGATGCTACCCATACGACATCGCGGCCCGCCTCAGTTGCGATGTCGCCCAAGCGGCACCGCAAACTACTTGTTGGCCGCTACATCGTCGGCTTACCGGCAAAAGCCCTGACGAGCGGCCTCTTCTCGGGTTCTTCTTCGCTTCACCGTGGGTGACCAAGCCACGGCTACTGAGCCCCCCCCGCCTCGACAATGCTGGAACCCACCGGGGGAGCTATGTTGGTCTGCTGTAAATACAATATCTACATGTACACGCCGTTTTCGAACTTTTCAATACATTCTGTATCACATGCAACTGCAAGTGAGAATGATATCTAAGGAGAACGAATTGCTACACTGACACTAATCATAATATTAATTAAAATTTAATTTCAACACCTTTGTTATTATTAACTAGCAGCGCCCTGCGGTTTCACGCGCATAAGTTTCGATTTCGTGGGAATATAGAGATAAAAAGTATAAAAGTATCCTATATGCAAGTGTTAATCCTGGTTATAAACTATATGTGTGCCAAATTTCATCCAAATCCGTTCAGTAGTTTTTGTGTGAAAGAGTAACAAACATCCATCCATCCTCACAAACTTTCGCGTTTATAATATTAGAAGGATTTGAAATTGCACAAAACTTCAAAGCTTCCGTAACAGATGGCAGCACCTGTGTTGTAATTTATTAAAATTGTTAACGATTGGCCAATACAATGTTAGAAGTTTTAGTCCATTCGAATCAGTGGATTAATGACGACTTCTCAGTGAAATAAGTATGAATAACGTAACACATAACATCACGCCTGTGTCCACAAAAAATGAGGCAGACGTGCACCCAAATTTTAAATACACCCACGTTTCGCCATTTGTGTTTTGAGTCCCATGTTACAGGGGGCGACCGGCGAGATTATTGCCTTTAACCGGGCACTACTCCGGACTCCGGGCTGCTACTAAGAAATTCCAGATGGGAAAACCCAATAATAATTGGCCTGAACCCAGGACCTCATGAAATGATTTAGTAAAATTCAGTTTATATTATACTGTCCTGTCCTTTACTCCATCCGCAAGTAGTCCGAAAACAATAATAGAGTCGAAGTTATAAAGAAGTAAAGATGTTACCAGAAAAAGGCCGGTCTCAAATGTTTACCCTTATTCATAAAAACTTGACATTTATAACACTGAACCATTTTCATGGGTATGAACTATGAAGTGAGAAGGCAATGGACTAAATTGCCATTTTAGTTAAGACTTTTATGAAGAATGGAGTTACTACGAGCTAGCATGTGTTTTGGGCATTACAAGCGGGTAGTATAATTGATTGCCTTTAGGGTTGGGTCGATGCTTAGTTCTTTCCACCCTGCTTTTAGACCTGCGTCATAAAATTGAAGATGAAACACGTTTTAACATCATCAACCATAAGTGATTTGAACTACAATGGAGTGCGACCGGTGGGATTTCGCACCGCAAAAATGACAAACTTGATACTTACTTTCGCCCCCTATTTAACCCTCTTTTGACATTAAAAAAAAGTATTTTCTTAGTGCTCGCCTATGTTCTTAGTGCTCACCTATTTTATACTCTTGTGCAAAATTTCATGCGTCAGACCCAGTGGCTTGGCAGTGCCTGTCTGTAAGTGATGAATTCAAGTTGTTTTCTGTAAATGGATATTTATTTGGTTCACTAATATCAGTAGATTGTCATTATATGCCTAGCCTTTGCCTAGCTATGTTGGGGTCGGTTTCCAGTCTAACCGAGTGCAGCTGAATACCAGTACTTTACATGAAGCGACTGCCTATCTGACCTCCACAACTCAGACTGGGTTATACTTATACGATAGATACCCTTGGTAAGATTGGTTATCAGATTCGGGTTTTCGACTACCCGTAACGACTGCTGTACTAATATCAGTAGATTGTATCTACTGATATTAGTGAACCAAATAAATAACCATTTACAGAAAACAATCTAGTAAAATATTGGTGGACAATATATAAAAGCTTTAAAATCCACTTAAAGAAATTTTCCCCTAATTCTGTTATACAAATGGCTTTGAAGATCCGTGGCATACCTTACCTATCGGCCAGTTTTTTTTTTAAATGGCGGCCACTCATGCAGCCTATTATATATAGCCATTACGAAGAAGTCTGTGGGAGCACTTCGAGCGTCCTTTTCTCACTAATTTTCAATACAGGTCGCTCAGTATACAGGGTTATTGGTAAAACATTAACAACCTCTTAAGAGGTCATTGTACTCATCATTATGAACAACTTTTACTATGGGACCAAACCTGAAATCGCGAAAAAAAATCTGTTGTTCCCTACATTTATGTTCGTATAACTCGTCAAAATGTAGGAAACAGCTGATTTTTTTTCGCAATTTCATGTTTGGTCCCATAGTAAACCTTGTTCATGTTAATGATGAGTACAATGAAAATATTATAATTATGTAGATAAATCTGAACAACACGGGCAATTAACTTGACGAACTATTCTAATTAACTTATTAATAATATCGCCTGTATTTTAGTGTCTAAAGAAAACCTGAGTTAAAAATCGCGAAGCTGTAGCAATTGCAAAGTTTCGCTATTATTTCACTTAAAGTCTAACTTCTTTCAATTAAGTCGAGTTAGCTTTTGCTGACGCAATTTCAGTTTGGATTTCTCAAAGGAATCTACATTGCAATAAGTGTATGGGGTTTAATTAATAGTGTGAGATAACAATAATTTTTAATTTAGTGTATGACGACTTAAACCGTTCTAATTATTATTTATTAGCAGCCACTATTGATATGGCCTACGTGGACACCTATTTCCCTCCACTATTTACCAAATGGAGTGTTTTTTTTTTAAATCAACGGGTTCGATTCCTGGCTAGAAATATAGATTTAAAAAAAATCCAGTGATGCAGTTTTAGTTTTCACCAAAATCGAGCCCGTGACTCCTTTGAGTACTTTTCGCTATTCATCATAGTTTCGAATTTGGCCATCCACGCCCACTCGGAAAATTCACCTGTATATGCGCAGAATTTCCAGAAAAAGCAAGTTGCAAAAAGACTTGTCTTCAAGTTTTTCATTTAGCTCCTTGCTTGTTTGTCTTCACTTGACAATCAATCTACCTAGCCCTTTTTTTTTTTTTTTGCGGATGGGAAATCGTCAAATGACCCCTCCCGCTCTGGGTGGAGCGGAAGGGAGTGTCAGACTCTTACTGACTAAAACCCACCCGTGTTCCTTCCTTAGCCCTTTATGTTCCGGGCCAGCGGTAACCCTTTCGGACAATCCCGCTGACCCGGCAGGCTTCGGCCCTATGGGGCCCCTCCTCGATGCTGACATCTCTTCCAAATTCTTCTCTTCATAATTTTCTTCCGCGATGACGTGTACCTACGAGTACTTCTTATTTAGGAACATTACGAGAAGATTGAAAATATAATTTTAATGTCTCTTGTGCAGGAATAAATAGGTCAATAAAAACGCATGTACTTCAGAAAATCGATACTTTCCATCCTACGGTGCAAGTTTGTTGTAGTTTATTAGAATTATTTCATTTATACATATACAAAAATAAACTTACGTCTTCTTCCCGTGAAATCCCGTGGGGGTAGGCAGAAACTACAGAACGGCACCTACTATTATTATACTTGCAATTATATTATTTTTTCTTATGATTCTTCAAAGTTCGTTAGAAAATCTTATCATAACTGAAAAAAAGCAAGATGCTTTGAATGCGTAACGATTAAACAACTTTTTACTCCGGAAAATAATTTTTTTCCATCTTGGTGAAGAAAATTGAAGAGAAAATAAAGTTTTTCTTTTAAATAACGCAGAAAAGCACAAATACTCGCTGTATATTCGTAATATATTAGGGTACTCTGGACTGCCTATTTGGAATACCGCGCCCAAAATTTTATGAAGTGCACTGAAATCCATGCCATAGTATCTACAACTTGTAGTAGTTTTGCTTACTCCGTTGCCAACCGGCAGTGAAACTATACTTTATAGCTCGCGTCGTAAATAAAATATAACTCCAGCACGTCCGTGTTGTATCTTTGCTCTAAGATACTCGCGCAGGATTATATTTTTATTATGAACGTTATTGTATAAACACTTCTATTGCGAGTTGCGACGCGACGGCTTGAAATGTTCCGACTGCGTATTTTGTAGATTTACTATCTTCATATAATATATCATTATTGCTTCAAAGCTACAGCGGCGACACGACAGTACTTACTGGAGCGGAACAAGCTTATGTTTGTACAAGCTGAAAATGTTTTGTATTGTTACCTTGTTTTAGTACCGTAGTTATTCGGATAAGGAGGAAAGCTTGGTTTATGAGACTTAGTAACTTTAATAACATTCTAAAGAAATATTTGTCCCCAAAGTACACGTCTTTGTCGTAGTTTGTTTTCACAATTTAATTTTATAATGTTAAATAAGACATTAAGGGCGCATTCCACCTAACTTTTATACCTAGAATAAGTCTTATCCTGAGAAGAAATTTTGAATTTTTGACAGATTTACTACTAGAACTGTCAGACGTCAATTTTATTCCACGAATAAAAGATATCTGACTTTAGTAAAATCAGCCATAAGTAATGTCTCTCTTTTCTTTTTTTTTGGTTAGCCTGTTCTGTCCCACTGCTGGGCAAAGGCTTCCTCCATTTCCTTATACTGTGCCTTCTCCGTCCAGTCGGTTAGTAAGTGTAAAGGTAGGTAATGTCTCAAAAAAAAAAAAATAAAGATCTCTTTATTTGCTACAATACGGGATTATACATGTTGGTGGGCCGTGGGTGGCGGGGTACCGTAAACTGTTTCTTACATTATATCTTGCATGCAAACTTCGAATTCGGACGCTTTTCGCTGTAGCAATATTTGGATTAGACTTGAAAAGAGCACGAAAATTGTTGCAAAATGCCACTGCAGTCTGCAAGTAAATGTAAAATGTTATGTATGCCGTAGAAATTATGTAGGTATGTTCATTTTGGAAAAATGTACCTATGTCGATACTATTCTAAATAAACTCTGCATCGCTTTTCTAGCCTTTCTAGTACAAAAAAACCAAAAAAATTGATACGGGTATGAAGCTACTATGAACGTACGTAGTTGATAATTTAGTTTTCACAAAGTAAACGGGTGATGATGGAAAATGTGTAAAAGAATCATCGCTTCACGCTTGTTGTAAAACATCCGTGTTCGGGTCAGGGCAGTAGGGAACACAATATGAACAAACAAAACCATGTTTGGTACTAACATTTTTTTAATAAGTTTTTGTCATACTTCTCGTTCCTCTAACCTATTTCTACTCGTTAGGTACCTAGTTAGACTCTGTACCAATGTTGTTGATACTTTTATTAAGAAAAATATACCATTTAAAGAAAGAAAAGAAACATATGAGCTTGCCATTTTCTTGCTCATTAATGATTTTGCAAGGCAAGGCATTGAATCCGTCTTCAAAACAATAAACTGCAAGCTCAAGTTAGACCACATGCACGCAATATTCAAATGTTTAAGTTTGGATTTAGTGCTCGACCGACAGTCAGCGCTGACATCGGTCGCGTACCGATTTTTATGGGCTCGTGCTCCTGGACCGTCAGTATACACGTCTACTTATCGTCACGTCAGCGTCTGTACGCGTGGCCCACAGTACGCGACCCACCTCAGCGTAACACTATTCAGCCTAAAACTAGATTCACCTTAAATAATAGGCCGCACAAGCCGCACTGCTCTAAGGGGTTACGTCAAAATGCTAGAGCAAAATCCTCCTATCAACGAAGTGCTCCCAATTCGTCGGCTAAGCGTTGTGCTTGTGATTGTGGTGTGGCTTCTCCTCCTTCGACCATTTACTAAAGCAGGAATTGGTCCAGCAGAATATACGTTTACAGCATGATATGAGGCTTAATAACAGGGCAAAAATCAACACTCGCAAAAGTACTGAAAACTAAGCAAGATTTAAAAACACTGACTTATAAGATTTAACTGGAACATTACTTTTATTAGTCTATCTTCTTTTCTGAGTCTTGCGTAGTTGGAGGCATTCTCGTAAAGTTCGAACTTTAGCTTGCTGTGGGTGTATTAATGTTGTAGCCGTGGAACCAACATCGTAATCGAGAAAAAAATATCAGCTGCGCGTACTTCAATACTTACTCGATTTAAATGCATGGGGGGACGGCTGATTATATATTTTTCCATGGAGAAAATGTTCAGTTTGATGGTCTGTCTGTACCACACCCTTAAATTTGAACACACCTTTCTGAAACACCCTATATAGTCTGTCTGTCTGTGTGTGTGTTGTCTGTGTGTGTGTAGTCTGTAATATTGTTTAGGTGAGAATCCCTGAGAACTACAAAAATAGCATTCAATCAGAGAACTATTTTCGTTAACTGCCTGTGGACTGACGTGAGGATATAAATCCTATTTCGAACATGAGAACTATAATTAGAACGGTAACCGTATTTCGGTGTTCACTGAATATAGTTCAATGCCAGATGCGGTAGCGGCTTGTGTGTACTACGAATGTCACCATTTAATTTACCATAATGTATACCTAACTGTTGTGGTTGTGGCTTCCCTTAAAAGCCACGCCACTGCGTAGTATGTTGAGCGTAGCCGTACGACAAAATACACACGCATTTTACCGGTTTTGCCCATCTAGTTTCGGCCTCAACTAAAGTCTGTTTTTTGATCTCATAGACTAATCTGACATTTAAGTCTTTTGTGTTTGCGTTTTTTTTGTATAGAAGTTTGACATTACACGTCCTGTCAGATTAGTCTATGGGATTAAAAAACGAATTTAAGAGTCCATAATCGTGAGCTGGCCACGAGCCATTGAGTACGCAGACTAAGACGCGATATAGGTACCTAAGTGATTTTTAAAGCCGTACAAACTCTCAAACATCAATTTCGCTCAGGAAAGTTATTACGAAAATGGCGTAGCACTTCCACAAATTGACTAATATTTAACAACGGACTCCATTTTTTTTGGTTCTTAAAGCTATAAAATGATGAAGTATTTTTTCGTAATACTTCGACGGATTTAGTTAAGGTAGATAGACGGCGTTAATTCTTATTAACGACTTCTGAAACAGACTCTTGTTGTAATTTCGGTTTCACGAGTTCCCGAAGCGGCCGCTGAAAGTACTGAAACTGCTGACCTTGAAACTTTACGAGGGGATGCCTACAATGTTAATTCTTTTTTATTTCACTTACGAACGATTTGTTCTACCCGTTCGTGAGTAAGTTGAAAAGAATCAATGGTATATCGGCCTCGGGTTTGAATTCAATTATGCGAAAATCAATAAAAGACACATGAAGTGTTGGCGGCACACGGTTTTATGCATGAACGTTTGAATGAAAGGTGTATACACCAGGCACCTATTTACAAAATTTATAATTATATATTTTAGGTACCGTAGTAGTCATACATATCTGATAACCAGTCTTACCGAGGGGTATCGTATTACCCAGTAACTGGGTTGTGGAGGTCAGATAGACAGTCGCTCCATGTAAAATACTGGCATTCAGCTGCATCTGGTTAGACTGGAAGCCGACCCCAACATTATAGTTGGGAAAAGACTAGGCAGATGATGATGTAGTAGTTACATACATACCTATACCACATTAAATTTGACGAAAGTAAACCTACTGTTAATGCGTTACGTGTTAATAAATTCATCCAAAAAATTATACTTACATCATAGTTGCCAATTCCACACAACACGTTTTAATTTAAAACACAATCAAAGAACTTCGTAGAACACACGGTCATGTTTCCAGTTAAAAGTTTCCGTTTCGGAACTGTATTTCTCGTTTGAGCGGACTCATCGCGTACATTGAAATTCGTAGCTTCATTTTGGCGTAGCTCGTTGGGCGGATGCGAGCCGTAGTCCTTTCGTAGCCGCCGCCCGCCCCTACGCCGCCGGCCTCCCGACGCCCGAGCGCCCGAGCGCACGAACCTGACTTTACCTGACGTCAGTCGAGCTCGCACCGGCGACGTGCACGAACGTGCTCGTCACGTTTATTGCGCGCCCAATTTACGCCGACACCGGGTTACACATCTAGTGTTTGCATGCTAAATAAATAAATACAAACAATCTTTTCCGTATTTCTTTGCTTCAGAGTGTATTGTGATTTGAACGACGTAATAAGAGCGTTAATGAGCGCGGGCTAACAGGTGGCGATTGCATATCAGTGCTATTATTGGTTGTTGTTGCCGTCGAGTGGTGTTCGGTGCCAGTGCTATTAGGTGTGGAGGAGGTGCATTCGTTTGCAGAGCTCGCCTGGTCATAACGACAGTTTACTGTAAAGTAACTGCGGATCGATAGTAACAGCTGAGCCGATTGTATTCGCTGCCCGCATTGCTTATCTAAGGTAGGCTGCTGATAATACTGTCTCATTGACCTATTTTATCTACATGATTGTCTAACGGTAAATGACAAGTATAATGTTAATCTTGAATATAGATCTCTTCGGTTATATTTTTTCTCGCCTTTTGTTATGGTAAATAGGGCAAAATAAGTTAAATAGGTCATTAATCTTTAGAGTTTTGTGTCCTGCGTAGGTTTAACAGGAACGTTTATGTTTCAGTTCGGGTAATTTTCCAAACGACCGGATTGGTTTAACAATCATTATCACTAATTATAGCCGAGGCATTAATATTATGATAACTATTGATACTCATCTGTTGACTTAAAATACAATGACAACATTTAGCCTTGCCAAGCGTTTGTTTTGTTGACGAAAGGTCATGTAAACGGAAAAAAGTCAGCCGTGGAAAAATTCTACGATTCTATTAGGAATCATTAACTTCAGATGGAATCGAAAAGAATTCCTGATAGTGATGTCACAAAATCCACCTTCTGCTTGTATCACCTAACAAATTAAACAATACTTATGATTTTAATCGTTTACATAGTTTATGATCGACGTAAAACCTGGCTTCTAGATCTCGTATCATTCGTAGTAAACTATTTTCAGAACCTATAATCTGTTTCTTGATGCAGTAAGAGTACCTTACCAAAATGTGTCGCAATACGTCTGAAACCCTTTCCCACTATGCAGTTCGACGATAAGACGACTGAATGTTAGAAGAAGAAACGTACATTGCAGGAAGGATAACACAGCGGAAAATCTTCTCAACATTTAACATTACATATTACCTAGCACAAGAAAAAGAGTTCCTGGATTGGATATGATTTGGGAGAGGCCTTTGCCCAGCAGTGGGACTGTATAGGCTAACAAAAAAGCACAAAAGAGATAATATACAACGACATAATATTAGCATGACGAATATACGTTAAGTAATGCTTTGACAAAACTGTCTGGATGATACATAGGTAATACATACAAAAAATACTACACTATATACTAAACATCATAACAGTTTATTCAACAAACCTTTTATAATTTACGTTTATTGTGCGGAAATAGACAGGTCCGGTACACCATGACAATACTACATAATATATTATGTTTAATACATCCTTGTATTACATGAACCTTGAGGCTAATGTAAACAAAGAAATACACGATCGGTACTTGTGTTTATTTGCCACTGTTGACAGAAAGGTTGTTCTGTTTGCTCTTCAGGATGGCCAGGAAAGTGACGTCAACAAAAACAATATAGAAGCATTAAATAAAGAGATATTCACTGAAAGACAAAAAAGAACTGTGGCAAGTATGCAAATATAAAAATCAATTTAGTCATAGAACATAACTTTAAAAAAAAGAACCATCCACGAACTGAGTCACCCTGTATTTTATCTATAACTCTAATTTAAAAGATATATTTGATGTGACAACCCAAATGTTTTCTTCTGCACATACGCTTTTCACATTAGTCAATTTACATAAATTAAATTTCTTCTGAAATGTAAATAATTGCGATACAGAGGAGCTCATTTTTTATTCTACGAATTAACGGCTAAAATACCTATTTTTTCATTTCCTCGATATACCATTACATTTTCTAAGTATACCACACCCACCGACAAACCCCAACGGACAGTTAAACTCCACAGCAACAAACACATACAAACATTCCTCACAATTAACTTTTAAGTCCATTCAATAGTATGTCAACATCATAATTATTACGCAATCCATACTTAATATTAATTAATATAAATGCGAAAGTGTGTCTGGCTGTCTGTCTGTTACCTCTTCACGCTTAAACCGATGAACCGGTTTAGATGAAATTTGGTATAAAGATAGTTTGAGTCCCGGGAAAGGACGTAGGATAGTTTTTATCCCGATATTTCCACGTGATCGACACTTATTTTGTAAAACGTGTCAATCCCACTAAAATACACTGTCCTTCAAGATACCGGATTTTTCTAGTTTGAAGGGGTCTTGCTCATCTGTAATAGCCATATACCCATCCCCTATTGAAACTATACTGATATTACAAAGGCTAAGTCTTTTGGTAAATAACTGATTACTTACTTACTTAACAAATTGTAGACATCGCCTCAACTGATAGTTAAAAAGTTGAACGTCTCCTGATCACTAAATCTGTTATAAATCGATTTCAGAAACCGACCATTTCCGCCCGGAAATGGTTTCTGAACCAAGACATAAACATCAACATAAGTTGATGGTTACGTCTTGCGTATGATCTTAATTTGGCTCAAAATGACGTAAATGTAAACGGCCATTACAGTTGTTCCATATAATTTGCAGAGGAAAACTCTACCAATATGTTGCCTTTTTACAACAATCGGAGTTTGAAAATTCATTTGCATTTAAATAAAATTCCTCTAATTAAAAATGTACATATGCAGGCAACCCTTGCTTTAAAAGCAATTTGCATAATTATTCAATATCGCAGATTGTAGAGAGTAAGCTTCACTACAATGCAATCCATCGACTATGTTTTAGAACTACCTTCAATATTTTTCTTTGCGTACATTGAGTATTACGAGAATTAAATAAAATGAACCAATAAATAATTAAATAGTAATAATTAAAAACTAAAGATACATTTTATATTAGCTATACTCCATTTATAATAGCATTAGAAAAAAGAGGCTCGCAGAAGCAGGAGTACGAAACCTTTTATTTTCAAGTTAAGTTCAAACGATTTTAATAAATAATGTATGTGCTTTTTTGTAAGTAACAATGTATGGCATACAATAAAGCATATTCCATCCATCTACTCGTCACAATGGTTGGATAGGTACATAAAATGAAACAATTTTTAGTAACAATCAGTTTATTAAAAACAACTTTATCACAATGGCATGTCCTTATTATGTTTTTAACAAACCAAATAAATACGACACAAAACGCTACTTGACTGATGGTGACAAGTCATAATTTTAACTATGATAATTTAGAATGCCAGAGGATTAACAAAAATACACTTTCGCAAGCTAAATACCAACTATAAAAACATTTTCCAGAGACATAGAAGTGCGAGATGAGATTTATTGCTATTAAAGAAGAGAAAAAGTTTTGCCACCTTAATGATATAATGGAGATGATAGATGTTCCATTCCCAATTATTCATCATCCTCTGATGATGATGATGAAGAAGTTTCACCAACGTTAATAATAAATCTTTCTACAACATTATCCAAAACCTTTCCTCTTCTTTAATTGTATGAGCAATGCAAGATTGCCATTTCTCTGCAGTTATGTTTATGAGTGCTTGCCGCTTCACTTCTTCTAATTTAAAACTTTTATTGTTTTGGGCTACATACCTCTTCATTTGAGCCCAAACTAATTCTATTGGGTTGAGCTCGCAGTGGTAAGGGGGGAGGCGCAATACTAATATATTTTTTTCTTTAGCCATCTCATCCACAGCAAACTTTTGGTACAAATGTTTTATTTGTTTCACTTTTTCTAATAAAGTGGCCCTAAAGTCTTTTTCCTCAAAAGGAATATTTTTGTTTTTTAGCCACTCTTGAATATCTGCCTTTCGTGTGGCTGTAGTTGGCAGCTTCTCCACTTTCCTCGAATGATATGGCGCATTATCCATAACAATAACAGCACCATTCTCAATTTTTGACAATATAATTTGAACCACTTTTCAAAATTGTGTGCATCCATTTCAGAATGGTACTCTCCATCACCCTTTTTGGCTTCAAATATTAATTCACCATCCATTAAAAACCCTTCTGTAGATCCTGTGAAATGAAATAAAAGCAAATCAATAATTGTGCACCGGTGGCATAGATTACTTGACTGCTGGAAATAGATCTCAACCTTTAAATAGCAACCGAAATTGACTGCATCATTACTGTCCTTGAACAGGTAAATCTATTACCATAAACCCAGAATCTACCCATAAACATCTTTCTCCGAGGGGAGGCATTAAATTAAGACTTAATTTCAGTGACAACGGAGAGATTATTTTATTCATGATTTGTTATGTAACAATGGTAAAGTAATTTAAAAAAAAAAACATATAAATCAAGTTTTACCAATATGGCCAATGATAAGCCGCCTTCCTTTTCCAGTTAGCTTGCAGAATCTTGTCCAACGTTGGTAACTCATTATCAAATAAAAAAGAATTATTTTTTCTTCGTATTCCACTTAACGTAATATCATCATAATCATCAGATTTTGAGTATTTCCGTTGGCGAGGAGGTGGCGATTGCAGGCGACCTTCTGTATTGTACTCTTTGAGTACATTATAGACTGTTGCACGAGATATGCCTATAAATTAAGATTAGTAATGTATGTTATTACCTTACAATGCATGTTACTTTCAAATACATTTATTTTTTAAGGTAATCATTTTATGATCCTTACCCGCAATTTCTGCAGTTTTGTTAATTAACTGCGTTCTATAAACAGGAGTACCTTCGGGCCCCCTTAACATCTTCATAAATATTTATCACTATTCTTTTTTCTGTAGAACGAAGCGGTGTTTGCTTTATTCTATTTTTCTTAGGAGACAATATTTTAACATCGTGATCTACTTTGGGGCCTCGTTTTTTTCGCTGCTGACACTGATCAGCGCTACTAGCAGTTCCAGAGCGCACATGTTGCGCTTGCAAGCCACTCGGGCCTACACCGGGATCGTCCGTGTCCATAGTTCAACAAAACGTACCGCTTTGTACGAACAACACAAAACTAACACTAATAACGATAACAAAACAATAACAACAGAAAAACAGTAACAAATAACAACTAAACCACGAAAATTCAGCAATAACAAGTATCCACAAGTGAATGAATGACAATTTGACAACTGTTCTGCAGATTATTTACGCAATTTGACGTATGGACGGATGATATCATAAACCAACAAAATAAAAAAACACGTGCTGCCACCACTTAGAAGGGATTATGTAACATTTTAGATTTGGTAGGGTTATAGTGACATGAAAAACGTTCCGGGTCCTGTCCTCCCCTGCTTCTTTTAGATTTTAAACGTTGACACGACAATATTTTATGTAAAAACTAAATAATATTAAATTAAAGCCTTGTAATTTCAGAAGGTAGATAGGTTAAATAAGTACAAATAAGTGTGACAGCTGTTACTTAAATTTATTATATTTAACTCCACATCAATCTTGACTGTAATAATGTTTGTTGTACTTTTATTACAAAGTGTGCCCCTAAAAGAGTCTTTTTTTACTTCTGTCTAATGCTATTGTAAATGGAGTATAGATATTTTTATGCTATTCTGATTTAAAAAAAAAACGCCTTTATTAATGCTACTACGATTAAATTTGTACGTTGTACCTACTTATTTATTTATTTTTTTTGGCTCGTTAAAATAAACATTAACGGAAGATATTTTGTACGATTAGAAGGTAGTAAATAGGTATTAAATGTTTATCCTTCGAAGTTCGAAAATAAATCGCCCATTTACCTGTTGCACTAAACAATTGAATCGTCAATTTGGAGGGACCAACTTATATAATCGATATCTTTAAAACGATATATGTTTGGGGCAACCAAAATCAATAATAATAAGGTAGAATTAAGGTATTATAACTCTAAGTAGATAGAACATTCCAGGGAGCAGCCTATCCCAAAGGTCCCTAAGCCAAAGGTAGGAAATAGTAGATTAATGGTACTATTTTTTTATATATGTATGACAGACATTGGAGATTTGGTCCCTTCATTTTGACGCTCACTAAGTGGTGTGGTCGTTCCTGTTCGTGTTTGATTTGTTCTAGATATTATGATTAGAATCTAACTATTCTATAGCTTTCATGCAACATTGAGCGTTTGGCTTCACATCGTTTCGTGGAACCGAGTGAAAATAAAAACGAATATTGAATTAGGTTGTCAAAGCGCCGGGTCGTCGAGTGGTACTTATTGCTTGTGAAAGCGTTATTGCGTCGTATTATCGAAGCCATTAATCGAGGAGTTGGTGTCATCAACTCATCAGTGTCAGGCGCGCTCCGTGGCGGAAGTTACGTCACGTCAACGCTTTTCACACCGCTAATTGGATAATCGCGTACAGTTATTTGGTAATCTACAGTAACCCAGTATTTTGAGCTATTGTTTAGTCCGCTATTGTATATTTAAATACAAGCGATGCCCTAACAGTCTCGTCAAATGCAACAAGGTCTTTTACCGTGATTCCCATCCAGTGCTATATAGCAAATTATTTTCTGAACAAAACGCTGTAGTTGCTATGAAACAATTTTCATTTTAATAATTAAGTATACACTACACCAACAGGCTATTTTAGTCCTTTACAGTTAGCTTCCTCATGCATAATTTTATGGTGATGGTGTTGTCATTGTTTTTTAAGGGGATTACGGGACCTAAACGCAAAAAACGCAAGTTTTAGAAGCAATAAAAGTATATGATCGACTACAGTAAACAAAATCAGAAAAATATATGATATTCTTCAGGATATTTGCTAGGTAGATAGTGTGTGCGTGATTATGTTTTGAAAAAATAAACCCTCTGATACCAACAATACTCGTTTTACGTTTCAAGAAAGGCAAGCGTGATAACTTTATTTTGCAGGATAATTAAATAACTTCCTTGACCGATATAATATATTACTGGAATACGACGTATGTATGACTTTGCGTGGTAGTAGTCACGCTCTTTAAATATGACATCTTGGGACTGTGTTTTGATAAAGCGGCATCTATTGCCAAAGAACTGCTCCTCCGCCAATCCTGCCAAAATACAAAAGTCTGATAATCTTGACCTACATTAAAATTTTTATGATATTTTGCAAATTCGATTCGGAATGAGTTCTACAATCATCACATTCATGTTTAAGTGGGATGACTTGTTGTTGATTCATACATACGCAGACATTAGCAAATTTGTGCGGAGCAAGGGACACATGGCGCGCTGTCCGTGATTTGCGCTTTCGATCGTGATCAATGTTGATACAAGTGTGAGACAGAATCGCGGAGGCCGTTGTGGGCTCGCCGACCAGTCGTCAAGAGCAAGGTCATGTCGGCGCGAGACGCCGGTTGCCGGTCGCCGCTTCACATAGCCTCTTTATCGCCTTTGTAACATTCCTCACAAGCTTACACCGTTTATGGCTTTACCGACCTTAAGTATTACTTTAATTCGTCCCTGATATCTTAGTAAAATATTTGATGGAAAGAATTTTAAGTGATGTCGAGTGCAATGGCGATGTTTGTCTTTTATAGTCGATCCTTATTATTTTTTCCGAGAAAATAAAATCCTTATTCGGCGTCTCTCCAAGAAACAGCAGTTTGATTTATTGCGTAATTTGTTATTGTTTACTTTTTATTCATACACTGAAAAAAAAAATCGGTAATACCAATCGATTTTTCGGTAATATTCACCGCTTTGGTCAGTAAAAATAGAGCCTATTGTCCAAAGAAGTATAACTAACTGAAAAAAAACAGTTGAGTTATAACAGTAGATTTTACTGTGCATCTGCAACTGTTTTTTGGTCGGCTATTCTTATTGTTTGTAAGACAGTAAATGATAAGACAGTAAGAAAAAACAGTAAAGGAAAATCAGAACAGACAGTAAAGAAAAACAGTAAAGAGTGTCTTCTTTACTGTTTTTTTTTTACTGTTTCTAACAGTAGGTTTAACTGAATCATGATAGTACCTATAATCGTCATGCAAACAGTTGATTTTACTGTGTTCACACAGTACATACTACGTAGGACAACATGAATGAGTACTGTGGGATCAACGTAGTAGTAACCATGGAAGGCCAGTTATAAGTACTGTAAGCAACAGTAGCGGGTAATTTGTGCAGGACGTTAGCAGTTACTGTGCGATCCAGTAGAACGAACTGTAAGCGACCAGTTCTGTTCATTGTAAGTATGCATTAGTAGTGACTGTTTCCTCACAGTAACAGGCATGTAAATTCACAGTAAGGTATACTTTGGTTGCTCATTAAAATATACCTTGCTGTCCAGTTGGCAGTACCTTAGATATCAGTTATAATAATTGATAGTACACATTAATAACAACCGTTCCCTCTGTTATTTGTACAGTTGAGATACGTTACTAGTTACTGTGCGAAAACAGTAACTAATACTGACTGTCAGGTATCAGATACTGTGAGAATACTTTAAACGATACTGTGAGGTTTGCTAGTAGGAAATGTGGGCACATTAAGGTATACCGTGATTATCAGTTATAACAACTGTGTCTCCATTAAAAGTAACTGTGCCTTACAGGTTTAGGTACATATTTCCACAGTAACATGCAGTGACCGCGCATTACCTAGTACTGTGAGACTCAGTTACCATAACGTATTGTCACAGGAACGGGTACTATAGAAGCTAAGTTGTAAGTACTGTAAGCGAACTTTATCCGGAACTGTTCATTCGCAGTGACAGGTACTATTCATGACAGTAATTACTGGGTTGGGTACCCAGTAATTACTGTAAGTACCTGTAATTGCGAATGAACAGTTCCCAATGTCGTAATATTTAATATTACGATACAAAGTAGTAATTACTACTGTATATCGATATTATTAAACAATATCCAATGTATAGCATTATTTCAGTAGCAGTGTGGAATTTCAGTAAAAATGCAAAAACTCGTAAGAATCATATTTATTTTTTAAGATTATTATATTAGATTACAATTACCTATATTAAAAAATATGTAGGTAGGTACTATAAAAAAAAGTATCAAAGCAAAAGAAAGAGGAAGAATGAAGAGAGGTGTGGTGGTGGTGAGGAGGAACACCACACCTAAAAACCAAAATACTGTTTTTCTCTCTTAATTTGACAGATAATATTATGATATGCTACATGATAATAATATTCATAATTTCAATATTTACCAACTAAATATGTAAGTATGCTTAAAATACATTAGTGCCTTTTGACAAAAAAGTATGAGTATCACATTTTAACTTACTTCCTACTTAAAATGTATTTAATATTTAAACTTAAATTATACATATATAGCCTTGATAATGTTTGGCATTTCATAAACAATATTGTCGACAATCACATACCTGGCTGAAATTTTTTTCAGAGGGCCTGCAACTATTATGTATGGCTGAATTGTTAATCCTAGATGTAAGTACTTTTCCTGGCGTGCTTGCTGCTGTTCTTGAAGCTCTTGCTCTTCTTTAATATGAAGGATGAAGTTCTCGCGCAGTTCTACCGCTGACCTTTTCTTTTTCTTTATGTAAATAGGTCCGAGCAGATGCGGAATTAGCAGAAGAACCGCAAGATTGCTCGTCTCAGAATCTGGGTCTGAAAAATAAAAGAAATCATTTAGTACCTAAAGTAATTAAAAAATATGTTCGAAAAATAGTTTTAAGTATTATTTTGTACTTGATTGACTCTAACTGTGATACGAAAATAGCTGGAGTAATAAAATGTATTTATGGTTACAAATACGAGTAGGCACTTCCAATTTAACAAATCGAAAAAACCCCGCTGAATAGAAAATGAAAGTGACATGATGTATAACCTAAAAGATAAAGGTGTAGTTTTCATATTTGTAATATACAGGTTGTTAGGTTAAACGAGGGACACACTTTGAGGGGAGTTAGTACTCATGAAAATGAGCAACTTTTACTATGGGGCCGAACCTGAAATCGTAAAAAAAAATCAGCTGTTCAGTACATTTTGACGAGCTATGCAAACATAAATGTAGGAAACGGCTGATTTTTTTTTCGCGATTTCAGGGTTGTTCCCATATTAAAAGTTGTTCATTTTCATGAGTACTAACTCCCCTCAAAGTATGTCCCTCGTTTGACCAAACGCTCTGTATATTTAATTTTTTTAAATAAATTTTAGACTATTTTAAAACAAATTACATTATACCCGACTGCATTTTAAAATATGTAGTAACTGAAAAGTAATAAACAAGCTGTCAATTCTACAATAGAAAATATTAATGTAAAATGTTTGTGTGTGCATGTATATTTGTAACTTATTGTTATAATATAATATGTAACGAATTTTGATAGAATTTGATATGGACACAATTTAGACCTGTTGGATTGACACAGGCTACTTTTATTCCCAGTAAGCTCGATTAACACCGCGGGGCGCAGGTAGTCTAGGAATAAAATAAAAATTACACAAAAACAACTCACCACGAGAGAGTTGTTTCAACTCTGCCAGGTATGTGTTCTTTCTTGAGATCTTGTCAAATGCCGCAAGCAACTTTACTTTGAGCAGAGGGAATTTGTCATCGAATGCGGTTTCGTTTCCTGAGTACCAAGCATGAAAGTCGGCAATTAGCTGAAACCAAAATACTGTGATAATAGGAACCTATGTTAATATTGTACTAAGTTTTTCAAATTACCTATACTAATGTATAATTTTATGTAGTTCATGGCTCTCGGGGATCTTGATTAACTTAATCTTAATTTGTTCGGCCGATTTGGTTTAATGAGTCACCTCATTAACATAAAAACATAAGCAGACACAAACTTTTGCTTTTATAATATTAATTAATATGATAATAATAAATACCAAGGTATAGCCCCGAAAACGTCGAATGCAGGGAAATTCCTGGATGTATGATTCTCTTTCATTTGATAAAATGCGTTTTAGTCGTTCCTTGTTAGTTTTGTCCCATTTTTCTGCACATGAACTGTAATCATGAACATTGCTTTTTAGCCATTCTATCATTTCCTGTATCTCCTGGCTAGTGTCGTCGCCTTTCTTTTAGAAACTGCAGGCCATCAGGAGTCTTTTCAAGCAGCGTTGTGAGACTCTGAAAACAGGGAAGATAAATAAAAAAAATAAAAAAATAAAAAAAAAAAAAATAAAAAAAAAATAATAATAATAGACCGCCTCATTTGCCTAGTGTTTAGTTTAGTGTATTTATTGATAACGCAGCTAGTAATTAAATAAAATTATATCCCAGTTGGGAGTTATGAGTTTGAAAGGCGTTTGACCTAAAGCTCCGCCCAAACACGAAAAATATTAGGTTGGTACAGGGCCACTATGAATAGTGTTAATTGATAGATACTTAACTTACATCAAGACATAGGGGACATGGATTTGCATGACAACGAGATGCTTGGTGATGATAATGCCGAACTGATTGGTGAATTTGTAAGTCCACCAACATTCTCTCCGTACACTTCCACAAGGTTCTCAAGATTGTCCTAAATCTGTAAAAAAAACATTTATGTTCACAAAAAATAGATGCCAAGGCGTGACTATATTTTTATATATAAATTATTGTGTGCTTACTTTACTACACCACTCAGTTACATAGGAATTTAGCTTGGAAGCATTCCACTTCAGAAGCGCTCTTTTAAATTTGGCTTGTGGGCCAATAGCTGGTATTAGCTCCCGGATTTGCTCATCATCGAGCAAAGAAAGCGCCTCTAAGTCAACTTCATGTTCTGAAATAACAAAGATTTATAATTATTTAATTAATTACAGTCTTGCATACAGATACAGACAGCAGCACAGACAGCATTCTTAACACAGATTTTCATTAGCAAAATTTATTAGTGTACTTTATTTTACGTTACGCACTCGACAGTCTACCTACTGTGCAGTCAGTAGCTCGCAACACATGTAAACAGTTTATGCCAGTCAAGCTACTGACCTGCACGAGTAGGTAGCTATACCTAGGTAGGTACACGATGCAAGCAGTTCTAACACGACTGCGTAGCGTACTTAAATGTAAGTACCTAGGTAAAGTATAAACCATAAAGCCATAGGTACATAACATACATAGCAAACATATTCATGTAATACCGTGTCCACGGGACACACACATCCTATCAATCAAGTAGATCCTACTTCAAACAAAAAGCGTAGGTACCTAGGTACTAGGGTTAATTAAATTATCTGACTAATCCTGCCCCGACACGGCGTAACGTGAATCTTCACAAGGTGAAAAATAACAGAGCATTCCATAGTGTGTAGGTTATTATTATTACCATTAAACTCTCTTAGACGTGAATGGACTCCAACAAGTCATCATCACTGAAACATAAAATCTTATTCAATTTGGCCCTAAAATTGGTAGGAACGTAGTTTCAAAGTAGGTAGGTACATAAAACTTAGTTACTTACCAATAAATTTGTCGAGATATTTCTCAAAGCCCCACTCCTTTAATAAACGTTCCATATCGTTCATGGAGCACGCACAGACTTGGTAAACTGCGTTGTCACTATTTGTTTGTTTAATATTTTTGTGATTTTTACACGATCATGCGAATCACGGCTACGCTACGCCACACAAGTCACACGACGGAAGCGAACTGATCAACTGACTGTTGGTTCGGTGGCGCGGCAGTCGCCGTCGCCGACGCGCGCGCGTCGCATGACCTTCGCATGTCGCGCTAGGGATGTGTATTTTCTAAACATTATCGATTTATTATAAGAGCAAGGTAAAAATTTGGCGTGTTTTAAAACAACTACATGAATGATATGATTTTATTTCTGTAAGTAGGTTTGTACAAACACTTTTACACGTCAATCATATTTTTTTTTTGAGGTCGGCGTTTCCTAACTGACTATTCTGAGAAGAAAGGCCGAAACAAACTCAGAAGTCACAGTCTCTTTTAAAGTCCAGACAAAATCTTGGTCAGATCGTGTAACTTACATAAAAACCGAATTCAAATTTCTATTGCACGATATCTAGTTAAAATTCGCGTCTAATTTAGTTTGATCACACATGCCTCTTGCTTACGCATGTTGCCACGGAAACCATTAGTTACCACCAGTGATTGTGAAAATTATCATGATTGTGTAGATGATATTTGAGATACGTATTACGGCACACGTATAAATTCCTCAAAATCAACTTTTAGACAACAACAGAAGAATCATCAAAATCTATTGAGAATTGGCGAAGATTTACTATCTATTCATTATTTATAGGTACAATATTGATAGAATTTTCATAATTGGTCTTTAATTGACGGAGAAACCGACGAACATCTATAAAAAATACATACAGCCGAACATAGAACCGCTTTCTTTTTTAAAGTTGGTTAATTAAATAGGACTTAGTACTATGGACTGTTAAATAGATATAACAGTTGTTATTTCAATCACACTAATATGATAAAGCTGTAATCGACATCGAAACTCGTGATGAGGTGAGGTGAGTACCTACATCACTAAATCACGATGCAACGTGCTTCCACGCCCCGCGCCCCGCTCCCTTCCCAATCACGTAGACAGTTATTTTAAATGTTTTGCTATGAATATGATTTAATGCTAATGTTTTAAACATTTAAGGCGAAAGGCCATAAAAATACTTTTCTTTTGTTTAGGTACTTTAATTAGGCAGAGATGCGAAATTGCTCTTGTTACATAGGTAGGTATAAGAAAGAGTAGGGTCTGATATCTAAGTAAGTATATAGCCTTTAGAGGCACCTACCTAAAATGCCAAATATGTACTAACCTAGCAGAGTCTGATAAATCTAGAGATGCATCGGGTAGGCAGGTAAGTAATATCAGTGCTCCGCCGTCACTCGCGCTCACTTTTAAGTTAGGTACGAGGTAATACCTATTACATAGGTACCTACTTACATATAGTTAGGTAGGTACATAGTTACGTACAGTTTTCTTACCCCCAATTTGCAAGCTGACAACAGCTACCTACCTAGTGGATTTTTATGCTGCAGTAGGTAGGTACTTAAAAATATAAAAACTATTTACAGCGTATTAGTAACCTAGGTACATGTACCTACCTATGGTAGGTACTTACCTAATGAAAAGGTATATCTGGGGTCTGGGGGCACGGGAGTGCCCCGCCAAGACGAGCCAAGCGAAGCGCAAGGGCACTACCTACCTTTTCTCGAAGCACTTCGTCGTATTTTTGAACCTTCATAACTTGGGTTTGGATTATACCAGATAAACAAAATTTTCAGGATATGATGTCAGTGGTTGACTTATTAAACCTATAAAGTTTCAGTTGCATAGCTCTTATACTTTAGATTTTATTGATATCTAAAATACCCCGATTTCGTCACTGACTCACTGATGATCATCAATATTCTAAGGGTCTTCCTGAAGTCCTAGAAAGCTAAAATTTGGTATGTAAGCTAGTAATAGCACACAAACAACAAAAAAACTCTGAAACTTGGAACTTTTACCCTCCAACCCCTTACCTATTTTAAGGGATGGAAGTTTGTACGAGATTTCCGCAAATTTTGATGCTAGAGTTCTGAAAACTGATATAGGGACTCCTTGTTATAAATAATAAAATACGTATTTCAGGATTTTCAGTAAATACCTAAAGCCCCCAAAAAAATTTTTTTTTTCATAAGCAACTTTCAAAAAGATGTGAAATCCCACCAAAAACATTTTCATATACATACATACATATACTTCACAAACTGTACACCTTAGTCAAAATATGTGGCTTGGCCGTTTCGCCTCATATTTTGACTAAGGTGTAGAGTTTGTGAAGTTAGGGCGTGTAGAGTCAGAAGCTTGGCTCTACATGAGATCTTATAACTTTTTGACAGTGCGAGCCTTAAGTGGTCTCGTCTTGGCAACATTTTACATGAAAATGTTTTTGGTGGGATTTCTAATACATAAACAAGAAGTAAGAATATTTTCTTTAATATAATAGGTATGGTTATATTAGGTATTGGTTTTGTAACAATATTTTGATTTAAAAGAGTGTCCATTGAGTTTCTCCTTCTCCATAGAGATCTACGCTAGGGAATGGGCAACCAGGGCAACTACAGTACTTTCTCAAGTTATTATGCCTTGTGTTGTGACTGTGACTGTAGCTTTGTTTTATTGTATTTTTTAACATTCAAAAGTGCCGTAGGTAATGGTCAAATGGAACTAAATACTTTTGAGTTTGAGTTTGATAGTACCTATTAACTGTTTAGCTCCTTACTGTAAGCTATAAAATCTGTTCAGAAGCAGTAAAAATAACTGCTACGATATCAGTTAAGCCAGAAAACGGCAATACTTAAAAGAAACTGCTTGTTTCAGTAACTGTTAAATGATCAAACAATTGATATTAACTGTTTAGCTCCTTACTGTATGCTACAGGAACTGTTCAGACGCAGTAAAATAACTGCTACAATATCAGTAAAGCTTCAACACGGCAATACTTAAAAGAAACTGCTTGTATCAGTAACAGTTAAATTTTCAAACAGTTGATTTTAACTGTTTAACTCTTTACTGTATGCTACAGGAACTGTTCAGAAGCAGTAAAAATAACTGCTACGATATCAGTAAAGCCTGAACACGGCAATACTTAAAAAAACTGCTTGTATCAGTAACAGTTAAATGTTCAAACAGTTAATTTTAACTGTTTAGCTCCTTACTGTATGCTACAGAAACTGTTCAGAAGCAGTAAAAATAACTGCTACGATATCAGTAAAGCCTGAACACTGCAATACTTAAAAAAACTGCTTGTATCAGTAACAGTTAAATGTTCAAACAGTTAATTTTAACTGTTTAGCTCCTTACTGTATGCTACAGAAACTGTTCAGAAGCAGTAAAAATAACTGCTACGATATCAGTAAAGTCTGAACAAGGCAATACTTAAAAAAACTGCTTGTATCAGTAACAGTTAAATGTTCAAACAGTTAATTTTAACTGTTTAGCTCCTTACTGTATGCTACAGGAACTGTTCAGAAGCAGTAAAAATAACTGCTACGATATCAGTAAAGCCTGAACACGGCAATACTTAAAAAAACTGCTTGTATCAGTAACAGTTAAATGTTCAAACAGTTAATTTTAACTGTTTAGCTCCTTACTGTATGCTACAGAAACTGTTCAGAAGCAGTAAATATAACTGCTACGATATCAGTAAAGTCTGAACACGGCAATACTTAAAAGAAACTGCTTGTATCAGTAGACGTTAATGTTGAAACAGTTGATATTAACTGTTTAGCTCCTTACTGTATGCTACAGAAACTGTTCAGAACCAGTAAAAATAACTGCCTACGATATCAGTAAAGCCTGAAAACGGCAATACTTAAAAGAAACTGCTTGTTTTAGTTACCGTTAATGTTTAAACAATTGAAATAACTGTTTAGCTCTTTTACTGTATGCTACAATAACTGTTCCGAAGCAGTAAAAATAACTGCTACGATATCAGTAAAGCTCTGAAAATGGCAATACGTGAAAGGAACTGTTTGTTTCAGTAAACTTTAATGTTCATCCAATTGAAATAACTGTTTAGCTCTTTACTGTTTTTGCCCATTTCAGTGCACGGTCAGTAATCAATTATTTTAACATAAAAATAAGTTTCCTGTACCGTTTTTTTTTTTACTGTACAACAACAGTAAAAAGTCACGTTTTATTTTTTTCAGTGTATCTTTGCCAAATCGTAGCAGTCTTTAATAACTTTACTACTCCCACACTGATATAGCATAAATAGCCGTTATTAGCTTGGCCTGCGACTAACTTTTTATTATGTACCTATTTGCTATTTATAAAGTTGTATCTCTACCAATTGAAGTACCTACCTCCACGCTTGTATCTGGCAGTGAAAACAAAACATTGAATGAATCACGTGTTCATCCCGCGTCGGTAGTCTACTGAGTGAGAGTTTCTTCTTATGTGCTATTTAGGAGCTGGTTGGAAACCTACCACAACATCAACAAATTTTCTCCTTTGAAATGACCTCATTAATACCAAATGTTGCGTAGGCAGTTAGACACATAATAACTCGCTCATAATAAGCGCGGGGTGTTTGTTTTGAATACAAGCACCAGCAACATCGCTAACTGAAAGTGTTGCTTGAAGGTCGATTGTTCATTCACGAATTTTATTGACTCGCGTCGGCGAAATGTTTCCTCTTCCTCTACTATAATGTGGAAACTGGTGGGATGTTTTTGTGTCATGTCGATATCTTTCGATCTTCACCTTGAAGTCACGTGTCCTCGCTGACTCACGGCTTCTCGTATGCTAGTAAACACTACTCATCTATTGCGTAGTTTCTTTGACTTGTACAATCATCTCATTAGATACGGACGTCGACGGTAGTTCGCGTGTTTATTAAATTCTACCGTGTCGTTTCATGTTGTTGATATTGTGATACTTACGTTTGTTTATGGTTAAATTAACGAACCAACAAGCCGTTCTAATCAATATATTTGTATCTTGCATACTCACCATGTCCATTACGTATTCTCATAGGTCTCTTCCAAATTTCGCCATAAAACCTTACGGGGACTATATGACCTAAAGCGCGGTCACTGTCGGACTGCATAGAAAAGAAAGAGAAGCGCGATGACATAACGCTAGTAATTTATTGCAAAATGTGAAGCAATTACCTATCTATTTACAAAAAATCTATTGTTTGAACTAAAAAATTAAAACACTAGTGCTTTAGTAAGTTGCTTGTAGAATAATCTGACAAAAAGTCAGAATGATTGCGTGTATATTAGTATAGTTTTTATTGTGAAAAGAAAGTTTTTAGAGGTATCTTCATGATTTTTTTCTATCGTATCAAATTGGTTGTATTATGTTTGCAACATACTACTAACTAGCATTATATTAAAGAATCCGTACTAATATTATAAATGCAAAAGTGTGTGAGTTACCTCTTCACGCTTAAACCTCTGAACCGATTTAGATGAAATTTGGTATACAGATAGTTTGAGTCCCGGGAAAGGACATAGGATAGTTTTTATCCCGATATTCCCACGGGATCGAAACTTACGTGGGTAAAAACGCGGGGCGCTGCTAGTATCATTTACTTTTAGGCATTATAAAACTTGCGTTTAGGTCATGTAGTCCCCTTAAAAATCTTTCACTTCTGTAGATGATTATGACTGCCAATAACCAGTATTTTTATAACGTCGTAATGTTTGTGAACCTTGACTCTTATCATCGGTTTTCTGTAAGGTAGGTGTGACTCGAAGAAGAGTTACGATCAATTATGAAGGTAGCGAGGTCTAGCTTTCAATTAGCCGATGTTCGCCGATGTACGCGGAATTGGGCATCGGCACCGGGATGATTAATATCCGGCGGGAGAAGGTCGCGGGCGCGCGGGCGCCGGGCGGAGCCTGACGTCACCTCCGCAAGCGCTCCACTTCCGCTCGCCATACGTGGACTTAATTATAAAGGCTTAGCAATATTAGTGCACGCCCGGTATTCACATTGACTAGCTATGCAATGTCGTATGATCATAACACGTGCTGTTTCATAATTCTTAATCGACTTGATGTTTTCGTGTATGTTACCACATTCTGGTTATCTAAATCCCAGTCAATGATTATTTTATTAAACTACCAAGAAAAGAAGTACTGAAGACGGATTTAAATATAAACTATCGCTACTTATGTTATTAACATCCTTATCGGGCATATTATCTCATACTAGCTTCTGCCCGCGACTTCGTCCGCGTAAAATTTCTTGTTCCCCGACCCCGTCGCATCGCATCGCCTGCCCGCTGTTAGTTCGGTTTCGCGATCTTACTTTTTTTCTTTTTGCTCGGCTCCTAAGAGCTCTAGCGGGATGGTAAACAGCCTATAGCCTTCCTCAAGAATTGGGCTATCAAATGCAAAAAAGACTTTTCAAATCCGACTGGTAGTTCCAGAGAGCGCGTTCAAACAAACAAACTCTTCAGCTTTATTATTAGTAGTATATAGATACTCTTCAAAGATCTTATACTTACAATCATCAACAAATATATTTCGAAAAAGATTATTACAGGATTTTATGTTGATAAAAAACTCTATGGCCCATAACTCCTTAATAGGTACCAACTCTTAACATCTTACATACGTGATAACTTTTAAACGAAATATCCGATTGAGATGAAACAAAAAGTATTTTACTTCTTCATAAATACTCTTGATAACATAATGCTTAATTTCGATAAAGATTAATATTACGATACATATTTAACGTAGTTTTTTTTTCTTCAGACGATTTAATAATTATTTTGAACACAAAATCGGTTATTGTGATTAAACCATGATAGCTAGATATATGTTCTCGCGGACTTTTTTGTAGGTCTTAATGGGCTCTACAAACCCGTAGTACATCATTTTGTTCTATTGTCAATAGTTTTTGCAGCGCACGCAAAAATAGGTTTTCGATTTTACACCTTGTGTTACAAAATAGCAATTTTATTACGGATCCCTAATTTTGAAAAAAAAATATAGCCTATAGCCTTCCTCGATAAATGGACTACCCAACACTAAAAGAATCATTCAAATCGGACCAGTAGTTCCAGAGATTAGCGCGTTCAAACAAACAAACAAACAAACTCTGCAGCTTTATAATATTAGTATAGATTAGATACACTACTGGGAACTATATCGTTCTATTGACATTGTGGCCCACGTTATATATCAATCCTCCCAGATTATTATTACGAGAGAAAACGTGTAGGTAGGTACTAAGATTAAAAGGCTAAAATTAGAAATATAGTAGGTATATACTGAGCGACCTGTATTGAAAATTAGTGAGAAAAGGACGCTCGAAGTGCTCCCACAGACTTCTTCGTAATGGTGTTCTCTGAAGATTATTTTTTGTAACCTATTGCTAGGGATATCTTTTTCAAATAAATATTTCGTCTCAGGTAACAAATGAAAAAATAATGGAATATTTCAATCTGGACCTACTCCATACCGTTGATGTAAGAAAATTATATGTAATAACTTTTAAATCCATGAATGTTCTTGATCTTTAGTCCACCAACAAAATTAAATGCAGTCAAACAGATTTCACAAAAATGCGATCACTACTCGTTAGACCACAAGCTGGTTACTGCAACGAGGAAAAAGAATCTCCAATTTGTCCACTTCTACAAATCCACAGTCCCATACCAAAACTACGCGCCCATTCGGGAGCGGCTGTTTATCTCTCAGATCGTTCGCCACACAATAGGATATGGACCAGTGCGACAATAGGATTGCCCCATTTATCGAGTGCAGTTTGTTCCCGGCTGGTGTGCGCTTTTCATCGCTCGACCGGTATAATGAGATCGGCGTATATTCATCTTTGTGCTTATGCAAGCGAGCTAGTTCATTGTACCGGGGCTTGCTAACGAGCGCTGAGAGCACGTCTCACACTCTCCTCGCATATATTTGTATACGTCAACGTGCCACTTTAATATTAAAAAATAAATTGTCTTAAGGGGCTTTGCAGACCATGTTGGGACCAGACATGTGTAGACGTTTGTTTCTATGACTTAAGTACCCACTTACAGGTAGGTACGTACATACTTATCTGATTTTTTTTCATTCAACTATAATATGAACTGGCCCTCAGTCCAGTCCAGTCTAAAGTTATGTGCCAGTTAATTTGTTTTCTACGTAACCTAACCCAGTATTTAGCCAGACGCTAGTATCCCACTCCTATCTATATTATAATATAATAAAAAGGAGAAACTGATTGACTGACATATCAACGCACAGCCGAAACTACTGGGACTAGGAATGTGAAATTTTGTAATATATAATGTAGGGGGATTCCTTTTATAATGTAGGGGAGCACTAAGAAGGGGTTTTCGGAAATTCAACCTTTAAGGGGGTGAAAAGGGGGATTTTGTTTGTATGACAAATATTATTCCTTGAGTAAATACACTTGAAACTTGGCACGAATACTTATCTAAGTAAACTATGAAGGTTGGCATTTTTTGTTTTTCTAAACTACCCCCTAAGGATTGCGGGGTGTCAAAATTTTTATGGAAGAATTTTAACGCGCGGTCCAATTAACTCGAAATTCAGTATGTAAGACCAATCCCACCAAAACATTTTCATGTAAAATGTTGCCAAGACGAGACCACATTATGGCTCGCACTGCCAAAAAGTTATCAGATCTCATGTAGAGCCAAGCTTCTAACTCTACACGCCCTAACTTCACAAACTCTACACCTTAGTCAAAATATGCTTGGTCGTTTCGTTGCTATAAGAACTATTGTAAAACAGAAAAGTAATGAACAGTGAATAAATTTTTCACCTTACGCGCCTATGTGATGGTAGCGAAACGGCCAAGCTCGACTCCTACCAAGGTCGAAAAGGGTAATAAAGTTTAAGGGGTGGATTTTACTGCTTGCTTCCATTAACTAGATTTTTCAAAATTCCACCCCTGTGGGGTTGAAAATCCGATTCCTTTGATGTATAGGTAAACTTAAAAATTGTCCCGAATACTTATTTATCCAAATAAATGATAAAGATCTAAACATGTAACATTTTCGAAATTTTTAGAGGAAAGTACGAAATATACGCGGACAAAGTCGCGGGCAATGTGCTAGTCAGTCATAAAATATTTGTTTGCATTCAGAATGCGTAGCTCAAATCAAATATTTGCGGAAGTGAAACTGATTCGCTTCCGGTGTTATATCAGCATGACAATGGCCCGTCATGTTCGATCGAATTTCGATTATTATCTTATGAAAAGTAGACTTCTTTTGAGTTTCTAACGGTTTTGCACTATATTTGCTCGATTTCATCATTGCACCATAGATAAAAAAATATGTAAGGGGTCGCACCTGGCTAATGTCAAATATAGAGCAACAGCTGTTCATGCGCCGCCGCGCGCCCTCCGTAGTTTTTTTGTCATAGAGAATGTTCTCCATATTATATCACGAGCTATAGATGCATCTGTCAAGCAAGCGGCTACTGTTGTTAATTGAAGGCATTCTAAATTGAAAGTGAAATCAATAACCTTCGCTTAGACGCTTTTCGCCAATATTAATTCCGCGGTAGCTTGTCGTTATGTCAACTTATCATGTTGCGGCATAAGCCTCCGTGTGAAGTGAGCGATATGGATGTGCGGTCGATGTTACGTCAGTCGTGGCGAATTGGTTTATAACCGATGGTTCCTGTCGCGGAGCTCGGTCTGTGTGTTACACTCCAACGAACTTTACCGTATTTGTTGTCGGCGCCCCCGGTGCCGGAGAGCTCGTCAGCGTCGCACTGTGAAATGGGGACGCCATTCCCGACCTACATCACAACGGGGTTGTCTGGGACGTCGCCAACTCCCATCCCTGGAACAAAATGTTGGAGCAAATAGGACATGCAGTGAAAATATCTGGTTTTCGAAATTGCTGCATTTGCTTTTATAAAACAGCATCGGTTAGAGAAACTAGGTCAGAGAGGGCAATTATTTTACAACTAAGAATAAAATTACTTTCAGTGGCATCAATAAAAATATTACCTACTCATTGATTTAAAGAATTAATGGATGCTGTATTGAGATGCAGAACCAATAAAAATAAAAATGTTAAGATTATGACTATGACGGCGTGATGCAATGGATCTATTTAAAGTATTTGCGGCAAAAGCGTTTTGAATGCAAATGTTGAACGCGTCGAATGTCGATAAAGTTTATTCTCTGTCGTTCGTTATGACGTACAGACGCCAGCAGGTCAACCTACCCGAAACTGTCAGATTTTCCCAATCAACCTTGAACCTTATGCTTTAGCAATAAAGTCGAAAATCTATTAAAGAAATCTGACAGATTGTAGTAACTTGATGTGCTGGCGTCCGTACAACCGCACCGCATTGTTATGAAAACAGTTTATTTGCACCTTAAAAGCATCACTTATTTCAAGACGTGATTACTAGTTGATAAAGTTTAATAACGTCCTTATCGTAGAACGATAAACTATGCTTTCTCTTAGTAGATTTTACGTTGAACGTTATCCCTAAAATATAATCCTCATTATTCCTAAACTTGGGTATACTTATTTATTAGTCAAAATATCTGAAACATCTTTGTTATTCAAATCCAAACTTTGAATTATATACTGCTGAATATTTTAGACACCCTCTGTAACAGTGTAACGTGGTGGGAGTTATTTACTTCTTTGAATACTTGCGGCTGTAATTGCAAATTAGAATGTCATGTGATACTTTAACATAGTGTTATAACTTCACTAGCAGCGCACCGCGGTTTCACTCGCATAAGTGTCGATCCAGTGGGCATATCGGGATAAAAACTATCTTATGTCCTTTCCCGGGACTCAAACTATCTCTATCATCTAAATCGGTTCAACGGTTTAAGCGCGAAGAGGTAACAGACAGACACACTTCCGCATTTATAATATTAGTATGGATTAGTATGAATATTGAAATAAGCAGTTAGTACTTTAAGACTCCTGTCTGATATGTTTTCAGTTTCAGCTTCAGTTTCTGGTATGTTTTCAGCTTTAGGACATTAACATGGGAAATATTGTTAATACCTGAAATATTACGTCGGAACGAATTCGATTAGGAAACAATTTATTACCGGCCTCAATAGAAGTTATTACGGGGAGCTGTATGAATTACAGCTACTTACTATAATAAGAATTTCTTGCGCCAATAGATATGGCGATTTAGCGTCGTATTGGGAAATCTATCTGATCGCATTTTATTACGTTTTGTGTCCAAGATTTCATATTACTCTTTGTACCAAAATATTTTAGCATCATCGTATAAACAGATGTTGTGGTGTATGATCGCATTGGTTTCGCGTGTCGTCGTGCGTGGCGTGAATGCGCGATGTTCACGCATGTTTGTCGCTAGCTGTGATAAGGGATTATTTATGCATCGGGGACAGGCTCGCTGCTCAGCACTCGGCGCGGGCGCTCGCCTTCGGGGCTCCGGTGCATCATTGCCGTACCACCGATACGCTTCATTGCCTATCACACGATATCATTCATTCTTATGTCACTTTACGACGTCCTCTATATGGGTGTGCCTAGACATTCCGCTTTATTGTATGCAAATTAACTACAAACTCTAAAGTCGAAATTCTATTGGATAAAGCGAGTAAATGTGACATTCATATAAATGAAGTTGTTAAAAAACAAGTTTTATTTTGCTAACATGTTAATTAATAAGCTTGTTAAAATCCTCAATCGTCCAAAATGTAGAAGTCTTCATGAAATCAGTTCCGGTGAGTAGATGCTATTTTAAACTGACCTTTACTAGTGACGTAAATAACTTTCAGTTTTATTGCAATTTCCGTCGTAGTTAACGTAGGGTATTTTTAGAAATAGAAACATCTAGGTGATATATGTTTCGCAGAATTTATAGCAATGATGAGATTAAATACACCGGTGGCATTTATGTACAAAGGTCAAACGTGGATGACGACGGGTAGCTTTACTAGTAGCTATAGTTGCTACGTGCATTGTGTAGGTATGTAACCAACGATGTATGTGAGTGTAGGAAATTGAGTAATTTTCGCTAGACGAGCCACCGGTGAAAACAATAACACTGTAATGTAAAGGACATGCTTTACATGCGAAGATGGCAAATGCTCAGTGCATTTGCCATCTTCGCATGTAAAGCATGTCCCAAAATTAAAGCAAGATTTGAATGAAATAGAAAACACAGTTTTTATTAGTCTTTTGATTGTTATTTTTTTATTGAATCATAAAGTACATAGGATAGGGATATTTATGGAATAACACATCGGGCAAATGGCCTCCACGGCTTTGCATGCACATACGCACTCGTTTGTCGAAATTTTCCATGACCATTTTGCATAAATGTGGATGAATTTCGTTAATGAATGAATTTCGTAATTTTTATGCAGCGTTGAATCTCCTCTTTTAATGCACGGGTGGTTGTGGGCTTGTTGACATAGACCTGTGATTTCAAATAAACCCATAAAAATAAATCTAATGGTGTTAAATCACTCTATCTAGGGGGCCAATTCTGATCACCGAATCGAGAGAGTAGGTACACGACCGGGCGACCTGGAAATGTCTCGTGCAGTAATTAAATTGTTTCACGGGCTGTATGGCATGTGGCACCGTCTTGTTGAAACCACATATTGGCCACATCAATATCATCCAATTTCGGCAGAAAGAACTGTGTTATCATGTCGCGATATCGAGCACCAGTAACAGTCACTGCTTAACCAACCTCCTTGTTATTATTGTTCAATAATGAAGACACGTTGTTCTATCGTGTAACGCTCCATTTTTACTAACCCTAAACTGTCACCCTTTATAACAAATTCTGTTATCGGTAACTGGGCGAAGATACAATATTTTATGATAGCATAACGATGATAATAAATATATGATGAGTGAAAAAGAAGAAGACTAAAATTAGAAGCTCCCAGAGTCCAGACAATATGTTAAATACTCAGTATCAGATTTTACGTGGTAGATAGGCTTGTGGTTAAATAGTAACAGCTGCACGGGTCGAATGCTTGCCGAAGTCGGTCCGTGGATGAATGGCCATCCATAACATACTGAGAGCTCTCCGTCACGTCACGTTAAGCTGTTCGTCCTGGCTGTCATTCCTAGTGTCGACAGTCGTTGCATAATCAGAAGCCCGAGAGTCTGACAATCAGTCTTGCCAAGGGGTATCGTGTTGCCCAGTAACTGGGTTGTGGAGGTTAGACATGGAGTCGCATCATTTTAAATTCTGGTATTTAGATGCATCCGATTTAGCCTGGAAGCCGGCTCCATAGTTGGGAAAAGGCCAGGCGGTGATTGTTTTAATCAAACCGAATTTTCGTTATGATGAAGAAGTCAAACATATAGATATTATCGCTGTCTTAATTTCTGCTTCATCTTCAGCTGTATTTTTCATTTATTTAGAGGTCGTCCAACCTGTACCTAAAAAGCTGGTATGGTCTGTCAAACTTTACTTTTCGATCCAAAGGCCAGAATTCACCACATACATTGCGTCAACGTGCCTTTTGTCCAAAAATTTTATTAGCACTTATCGCGTACAAAATTCTGTAACAAATTCCAGCTACCTAAAAGCCTCCATAAAGAGAACACTCAAATGTGTAGATGTGATTTAAAAGAGCCCGTGCATATTACACCGAGATTTTTGAAGAGCACAAGATTTTAACATCAAGTGGGCGTGGGAGAAGGCAACACCATGAGGGGTTGAAATCGGGTATAGAATATGTATCGTGTACCTACCTAAGTACTGCGATTGCGTAGGTATTGACCCAGTGGGCCACCTCTACGCCACGGTTTATCATCGACAATGTATAATAAATATAGTCATGTCAATCAGTTGACCGAAAGCCAATTTTGTCAATACCCGCACTTCCCGCGTGGTGGATTTTGGCCCCGTCTCACGGAGAGGAGATCTGTGTTCCATTGCTATTTAATTTCACTTTTCCTGTTTTCATGATAATTTCCTTTTTAGGAACAACTACAAAAGTTGGTGGTGTTTGGTCATCGTCAGAATCCATTTTTGTTAAAGATGATCAAATTATTATCGTTAAGTGCTCACACGATGTCCACGCGGTGTCTACGCCACGCCAACAACTACGCTGAGCAAAGGCCCAGTGCAGAAATTCTTAAATTTAGTAAAGTGGGCACAGCACTTCTTTTGTGAATTGTTGATTTAGGCACTGCAGTATTTCGATTCCCTCATGCGTCACCGAGATTAACGAAGACAACCGCTCCAGTTGGACGCTCGTAACTTTATTTTGCGACGAAAAATTCTTGCGAAGTAAAAAAAAGAAAACACTGAAGAAAAGATGTTTTTAATATTATAATATTTTAATTTAAGATCTTATGAACACACATTTGAATACATTTATTAATGTAATGTTATTAATGTAACGTAGCAAAGACGAGTAGTTTTAACTACGATCATTATAACTAATGTGTGGTTTTACCATAGAATGTTCCAGTATATTCTTACTTAATGCTACGTGGGCGGTTGATGTTATTTGTTAATATATTATGCTTGAGAATGACGTATATACCTATTTGATAAGTTTACATCACGTGCTTGCCATCATATTAAAACAAGGACGTACAAATAGAGCTGTGACTTGGAAAATTTTAACTTTAAGGGGTTCTTAGACGTCTTATACAACGAAAGTCCAAATATACCTTTGCATAGTTAGAAAGTAGTGTTATGAGATGATCAGTGTTATTTATGTCTGGCGCTCTGCCAGCGACAGCCGACGCAGCAGCGACACCGGGTTGTTTGCGAAATCGTTCCATCAATTCTGACGAAATAAGTTGACACAATGTCGCTGGCAATGCGCTCAATATTTTTATCTGTCTTTCAAACTTCACCGCACATCCTGCCTGAACTTCCTATTGTCATGGTCTTGGTTTCCATGGAAAACAAGGTTTCGTAGTGATTTCCATTATTTCACGATTGGACTTTACATTATCTTGGTCTAGCAAGGGTATTCATTTACAAAGTCTACATCACAGGTGTTTTATCATGCCTTAATTATGTAGAAACGTGCTTTCCACAAATTGGTAATCTAAGAATCTTATAAAACAATGCAGCCCAATATAATATTAATGGCTAGTTTTCTTAAAATGCGTTCTGTAGAGATGTGAGTTGCACCCGAGACTCTTCTCATTTACAGCCTGAATACGGTCCATTTTCTTCGCTGAAATGGAAGGTGCCTCCTTTGAACCTTTGATGCTTTTGAAACGGTTCGACTCTATGGAACATAAGTACATGACACTGTTTTAAGGTAAACGCACTTAGAAAGGACAGCATACGCTTTTATTGGCGACACTTTGACCTTTGGCTATCTTGTGAGTGCTTGGAAAATAAACGATGTTTCGCTTTTCTCAATATTACAGGCATTACACTGTAAAATTGTGGCTCATTCTAGGTTCTGCGTAACTCACACATTCCGTGACTGTTAAGCGGCAGCTTTCCTAGGGAGTGCAAGTAGTTAGGAAAAACATAATTTCTATAGAGGCGCAGCTGTGACGGCTCGTCTGAATGTAGGCAGTTAAAGTGCAACCCTTTTGTGATTGCGAGAGCTCTCCCTTTCACTCACACTGACATGTACCTGTGCACACACCTGGCTCATACGGACTACGGACACTACGGTACACATTTGTGATGGCCGTTTACAAAGCTAAAATCCCCTATACATCACCGTGTTTTCGCTATTAATAAAAACGGGTTACGAGGGTTGATTAAAGCTCTTGTATTTTTTTCAGATAAAAAATTATATGACGCGTTGAATTTAAAAACATCACGCGCAAAACTGGCCCCAAAACGTTTAATTTATCGGTTTGATGTGGCATTTAAGTATTTTTATTTTGGCTAAATAAAACATTTATGTAAATTATTGTTTGCTTAAAATAATTTCTGATTGGTGAAGTTATTTTGTCAAAAAACTGGAAGTCTAACGTAACTCGTAAGTCTATACATTCTCGTGCTGGTAAAATGTTACGATGCGAAGCTTAGTAATAATGCCACGTAATAGCAAATTAATGCATTCTGGGATAGAGAGATCACAAGTACCTAGTCGATTGGCTCTACTTGAAATATCTTGAATCTTCGCTGAGAAACTTCGAGGGCCAGAGGCGAACTAATACACTTTTAACTTTTCTTCTTCATTGGATTAGTATGGAAATTACTAGCTTGGCAAACTAGAGTGTTAGTTAAGTGTTCAGTTTTATGCACAGTTGGTTTGCATCAGTGTTATCGCACTGACTTCAGAGATTCTCGGAGTTAGCATGATTCACGTTATTAGACTACAGTTAAATGTATAGGAAGTTGTTTGTCGTATATAAATTACAATAAACAATAGAATTTATGAGTAAACTAAGTTAGTCATAATAGACGGTGTAGATGCCGAGTTTGTGGAACGTACAGTACACGCAGCGTAGAGTCTCTAGACGTCAACTTGAGTGCTTCTGGCGTAGTCTCAAAGAGGAGGTTTATCTTGCCCCGTCCACACGACCCGCGAGTCGCGACCTACTTCCTACAATACCTTAGCAGGGTTGAGAAGCCATTGTTGAACTTTACACCGGGGTGCTGCGTCGTTCGCTTGATAAATTCGGTTGCCTTAGCACTCCGCCAAATAAAGGATCGAAAGTCTAGACAGGGGTACATAACAATTGCTGAGGCTTTTCGTAAATAAGCCTCGATTTCTCGGCTGTAAGACTTAGCATTATAACTTGAATCTTATTTCTCCGCATAAAATGGAACAAACATGCAAAGTATCAACACAGTGAACGAACATAAGAATACTTTTAACGTTACATAATGGAAAACTTAAAACTATTTGCTTAGAATATAAATGATGTATGATATTCCAGCGGCCTGGGTAACTGTCCTACATTTAAAAAGGGAAGTGTTATGCGCACACGTTTCCATATATGTATGTACCAGTAGAAAGCGGGCATCTACTTGTCTTATATTTTTCCTAGGAATTGTGTGTAATGAGGACTTTTGACTGAGATGTACGCACATTTCTTTTTAGGATGGGATAGGAGGAGGATACTATAATGTTTTATGTGAGACTGCGTTGGTGTAGGTATTCTCGAGAATTTTCCGAATCCTTATTATAAATCTCTCTTGGTTCCTGATCGATTGTTAGTCCAAATTATTATTCACAAAAAGATAGTGATGAGAGGTTCATGTACTTAGCATTGACTGTCTGCTTTGAAGCTGATACATATTTTAAAGAAATTTTTCAAGAGGCGCGCTAAAATTGTGTCCGTCATGTGTTTAACTTTGTTTGATCTTCGTTTTACAATAAAGATAATACTGAATTTATCCTAACTAAATTTTCTTTACAACCTTTTGGAGTTTAATTTTCAACTTGATGAAGAATTCCCTTGACGAACGCCATTAAGTCTTTTATCTCGCGCTTTCCTACTTAACTGACAAGGCCCTGTATCTAATTATAAACTGTTTTAAGGACTTTGGTCGCGCACATTTAATTGATTTACTCTACCAAGAAATGAGCTGTCTACCGCTTCAATTTAGGCTTCTTTAATCAAGTGAGGTAAGTTTGTAAACAATCGATTTATGTTGTTTATTGCTACAGTAATTGATGGGCGTCTGGAAATTTCGTCTAGGATTTGAACCCCTCTGTACGTCACAGGACTTGTCTAGACTATAAAGGCTTAGAGGAAGACCCCGGACAATGCACTTAGATTCTATATTATGTTTAATTTATTTGGTTAAGGCTAACTAGTTATTTCGTTTTATTCATTATTTGTACTCTAATAATTCAAACTGCAAATCAGTTCTCGCTGTTCAGAAATGCTTGTATTGTTTCCACGGAGTTCAAAATAAACATTGATGACAGGCACAAGGTATAAATTAGCGGTATGCGTCGCATTCATTTGAGTTTTAAACGAATCTACTAGACGCAGGGGCATTCGGTGCCAGGTATATGATTTCATGAGTGAAGGGAGCCAAAAACCGGGGGGCAATGACCTCTCACCCTTAGTTTTCTTAGCGTTCATAAGCGAGCCTGTGCACTACGCTCCTCCCTACCTTTGAAATGTTTCGATCTTTACTTATTCATTCCCGAGTAACTTAACACTGAAACAGTATAACTTGCCTTGAAACAATACCTAGATCCAAGTTGAAAAGTTATACGAACTAACTATACAGTGTGTAGTCAAGCGTTCAGATGTAACAAAAACGGCCACAGCAGCAGCACCTATTAATTTTTTTTATGAAAGAAATAAAGTAACATATAATGAGTCGGGCTATAAATACACAGGTTTAACAATGAGTAAAATAAATATTTTTGTATTTGCATTCGTAGATAAGTGACGCAGTTTCCCTTTTATTTGGTACTGGTGTTCTGCCGCAGAAATGGAAACATTTGAGAAAGCTTGTTACTTTTCTTACACAGGTCGTAAAATTTATTAGAAGAGAAGATGAATTGTAGCCCCCGCATGGGCTGTATACGTTCGTGGGTTTTATGATATATACGAAAATATACCTAAATGGAGCCCAAACCCGCTTGCAAATTGCCATATACGTTAAACTACCTGACCCGCCGGACTCCGGACCTACAAATTGGCTCACGTAATGATAACAATCAACAAAACACTCACGATTTTCCTATTTCCTCGCTAAGAACTTTTCGTCGTAAACTGTGACCTTTTTTCAACAACTTCGAATCGGATTGCCGAACTGAAGCAATACAGATGTTTTTTTTTGTTCTTGCAGTTTTTAAATTAAATTTCTCGAACGTTAAAATCTTCTAGAGATGATATTTTGAGATAAATATATTTTTTATTAGTAAGTATGTTGATGATCACATTGACCTTCAGGAGTACCTACGATGTGATTTGAAAAATAAGTTTAAGTAAATATAGGTATAGCGGTGCTTATAATTGTCTCTACAAAGTAGCTACACTGCTAGTGCAGAGCAGACCAAGACTTACAGAGCAAGACCGTAGTCTGACAGTGACGTAGATTATTGTTCAGCTAAGATTTTTGTGTCGTGGCTCTACAGTAGACCTCATTTTACCCTCGAGCGCTTTCAGATCGTCCCAGTCCTGAATATTTATGAAGCCAGCTTCCATTCCGGTCGGATTTATTATCAAGTTTTGTCACTTCTCCGTAGAGATTCGTTAGGAGAAATCCATTTAAGATTGACTCTAGCATTTAACGTATTCCAAGTGATAAATTAATGGACTTGACCTTTTGAATGTTGGTCGTTTTATTGTTGTATTGTATGCAAACAGGCGGCGTCAAATTTAAATTAGTTCAGATTAATTATATGTATTATAGGTGGGCTTCTATGTCGGTAGATGATTGCGTCACAGCACCGCGCTGCGTCGACTATTTGGACAGCGTCGTTTTGGCTCGCGCGACGTAATGCTCACGAGGCCGGTGTGCCCCTAATAACCCGGTTTGCCTACAAGTATTATTTGGCTACAAATGCTATAGACGCTGTATTTTTCCCACGGATTCTGGGTTCTCGGCATTGTGGCTAATTATAAAAATGTTGGGTTTTCTGCGGCGTAGGTATTTTACCTGGCCTCTGGCCTGTAGATGTAAGTATCCTGCGTAATTAGTAATTACAGTTGGAACACCGCCTCATTTTTTTAGGATTCCGTAGCCAAACGGCAAAAACGGAACACCTAAGTATAATTTCGTCATGTCCGTCTGTCCGTCCGTCCGGGTGCCGCGCCGTTTTACTCGGAGACTATTTGCATTATGTCGATGAAAATCAGAAACCTACTCTGTCCGCCGCGCCGTTAAACAACAGTGTAGTGAAATTATGAAAATAATAACTACGAGTGGCACCCATACATGAAACCGAAGGATGAAAAAAAAAATATCATTGCACTTAAGCAAGTGGGCGGTGATTCCATAATTGAAAAGGTTATGTTTCTAAGGGCTGAATTTTCCATCGCCAGGTAACTTTTATTCGAGGAATTTTGACGTTTGACAGTTTTTGTATGATATAACTGTCAAAATTACAACGTTATCAGATGATTGAAAAATCAGCCTTATGTGACTTTGCTATTTGAGTCTGTCAGGCAGAAATGACTTTGTTTTTACCGGACTGCGCCAGAAGGAGGGTTATGTTTTTCTTAGTTTTTTTGGGGAATTAAATTAAATACAGCTAAGTATGAAATACAAATGATTTTTTTGCGGCGATCTGATCAATACTGTGCGTAAATACTCATCTCAACTACAGATCCCTTCACTATTCGTGGTTGGACCTAGCCTTTTGTTTCCACTGTGTATCTTACTGTTTTGAGGTATTCATGAATCCAGCTGGAACTGCTGTATAGGGATCGTTCCTTGATTCTATTCTATTCTATTAAAGTCTGGATAATCTTTGAGTCAAGTTCTTGTATAAAGCATGAATAATAATATCTCGATATAATTAATTAATGACATTAATACGATTTCTATAACTTTCCTGTTAACCACTCATCCCTCGGCTAACACGAATGTTAAATTCATTCAGATTGTGGATTTCGTTACGAAATATCGTGGAAGCCGTGTTTGTCGTTGATATTTTCGCAAAAATATTTCAATACATAATTTATGAGCGCTCGTTGCTACGTATAGGATATTTAACGGGATATATTTATAGCAAAATGTATTCGATTTATAAAAGTTAAAATATTTTTTATGAAATTTCAGGTAGGTGGTTAATTGCCCTCGTCTGTACAAATAAATAATATTAAAGTGTTTGTTTGTGATGTCTAAATAACGGCTTTCTACTAAATGCATATGAAAGTATATACGGTCCTTATAACAAGAAGAACAATTTTTTTGTCTGTTCCTGCTAATCTCCAAAACGGTTGGACCGAATTTGACGGGACTGTCACTGGCAGATGGCTAATGTTATAAGCAGTAACTTACTTTTATTTTGGAATAATAATGTAAAATATTGGTATTCAGCTACATCCGGTTAGACTGGAAGCGGACCCCAACATAGTTGGGAAAAGGCTAGGCAGATGATGAATTAGTAAAAGAGCACATTATTGTTTTCCGACATCCCCGCGAACGAAGTCGAGGGCACAGCTAGAAATAAGATAAATTCACATCTATCTAATCTAACTAGCCTGTATTATCCCACTGCAGGACAAAGGCCTCCCTCTCCCTTTTCCACACAATTCTGTCTTTTTGTCTTTTCTTTCAATTCTTCTTTTAGTGCCGGCTAGTCCATACGGTAGGAGTCAAGCTCGTTCCGCCATCTTCCTTCTGGCCTGCCGCGATGGCGTCGTGCGTTTAGTGGGAGTGGGACCCAATCGGTGGTTCTCTTAGCCCAATTGTCATCTGACATGCGGCTGACATGTCCGGCCCAGTTCCACTTAAGTTTAACTTAACTTAACTTCACGTACTAACAAAATAACATGGGGAGAATGATATGACCTACAGCGCTTACCCCTTAGTCAGGAAGGGTGAACGATTTTCGACACGTGTGCAAAATGCTCTCCATTTTCGCTTGTTAAGTACTTAGCTATGCACATTATAATAACCGTTCTTCCCTTTATGAATAAGTAGTCCCCACTTCTCGAGTAATTTATTTATTGGATCTCCAATAAGGCTCCACAGTTACACATGTATTCAGGAATCGGAAAAAAAGATGAGTGTGTGCTGCCAATTATAGTAGACCACATCGTTCACTTGAAATCTAGGAACAATAAGTTTGAGAAGGACAAAAATACAGAGTGGCAGAGAGTTTTTTTTAATAACCGACGAAACATTTCAACGCAGGGGCTCTAGAATCATAATGAATTCATGGAAACAGGCTGCGCGTCGATGTTCCTGCCACCCTGTATATTAAAACCAAAAGTCATACAAAGGAAAAGCAAATTTAAAACATTAAACGTACAAAATAATACACATTAATAATAACAAAAAATGAATAACCATAACATAAATATTATTGTTTCGTTTGTATATTACTGGTTCGAGGTGGCGCCGGAAAAGAGTTCCTGGAAGGACTTGGGGGAGGCCTTTGCCCAGCTGTGGGACAGTATAGGCTAAACAAAAAAAAAAAAACTGTTTTGGATACTTCTTATGACTTGGCTGCTATAATTTAATTAAAAAAAAAACCAATGATGTGCCGACACATAAAATGTCTAATTGAAAATAATTGTTTGTTCTAGGGTGGCTACCCAGCAAAATTAAAGAAGGTGCTGATAGTGACAGCGCCGCTGTGGTTCAAGGCGCCGTTCCGCATCTTGCGGCTGTTCGTGCGCGAGAAGCTGCGGGAGCGAGTGCACACGGTGAACGCACCGCAACTGGGGCTGCACGTGCCGCGCTCCAGCCTGCCCAAGCAGCTGGGGGGGCTGCTCGAGCCTGACCACGCAGCCTGGTGTGTATTGATCTTCATTTGTGTAACGTTATTGACGTAAATGAAGTGTCAATTCCTAGCGATCCCTAGCATCCAGGTGGAATGACAGCTCATTTCAAACTCACTACACCAAAATTTTCTCGGTGAGCTTCTTACAGAATAGATCGGCTGTTGGTAAGAGCGAGTGCCCACCACCACGACCATTGGGTGGTCCATCTGATGGGTTTGGTTTTTACCGCAGCATGAACCATTATTTGGTAGCTATTAAGTAGAACGGTGTAAGATGCAATGGGTGAGAATCGATCTCACAACCTCTCGACCTCTCGATTGCTAGTCTTTTATCGCTAGCCTTAACGAAACTATCCATCAAACTATAGGTACTAAATTCATGTTAGTGAAACTATTAGAGAAACTTCTAGTTGGCTGCCTTCGGTCTCCTAAGTGATGTAGGTAACAAAGTTGCAGCGGGCTACAACTTCGTGCTATCTTCAATGTTGTCGAGCCATGCTTGCTAGACTCTCAAGTTCTTAGTTTCCTTTTGTCAGCGACTTATCGGTTATGTAACATCACAGTACTAACGCGTTTGTTTTGTCAGTTTCACCGGGCTTAAGGGGTTCTCCTGCATAATATATAGTTTTTTTTGTCTTTTCACGGCATTTCGTGGTACGTTTCAGTAATAGGTACTAAAATGTTGAAACTCTGAAAGGACGGCCTGCGGCGCTTGTATTATGTTCGAGTTAGATTTGTATTGTTCCTTACAAATAACAATACCACTGCAATATAGGCACTACGCTACACGATATAATTATATTTCACGGTGCGCGGTAATGAACGCTTATTGTCAACGCTTGAACCTCAATTAACGTGTTCAGCGACGTTGAGCGACAATATACCAAGTCATAATTATTGTCTTGAATCCGGCTTATGAGGTAAAACACATTTAGAACATCAACGCAAACAACGCAAAGACAATTTAACAATTCTTAGAATTAGGAATTGATACGAACTCACCACACGCAAGTTTCACTTTATGATAAAGTTAACGAAGCGACTTACAGGAAAATCTATAACACCATATCTCTGTTTGTCTAATGACAGACGTGATATATTATCTCTAACAATACCCCGTATACGTGAGTAATTTACCCGACTACCCACGCATTGGCCGTTCATGTATAGTACAGGGTGTTTACATAAATCCCGTGAGACCGTCGTCTTCTGAATCGATTTTAAGTCTCTAAAATTTGGTACCTGGAACGTAAAGACTCGTATTACATAATGTACCGTGATGATTTATAGACCACGTAATGAAGCGGTTCATTTCTATACCAATGATAAATGAGCTGAATTTCTGCGATGACGACGGTTATTATAGAGCTCATTAACTTCACCGACTTCAGGTGACCGGTACGAAATATGAGGCCGCGTCATATATTATATCTATGTGATTCATATTATTATCGTAGAAATAACAATAAAACAAGATAAGATTACTGGAGCCATCCTAGCCCACTTATTTCTCTGAATTCATTGTTGAAAGAGTATACAACTTGCAATCCTACAGATTCTATTGATCACAAATACGCGTATGCGTCATGTGGGTGTGAGTAACTTTGTTTTGTCTGCGTTTCTTTTTATTTAGACAGTCTTGTAACAGTTTTCCTTTTGTCTACAGGTTGGAGCATTGCAAGAACTGTTACACGAACAATCTGCAGAACGCTAAACTAGACGGCGTCATTGATGAATATGTAATCAGTAATCACATACCGCCTATCAAGCCGCAAAATGGTGAGTTATACAAACATGATTCAAGGCTCCCGCAGACAGTCGCGACGCAGCTCCAATAGAACAATTTCTATAAAAAATTCATGGATATTGTTCTACCAGAATCGCGTCACACGTCGCATCGCGCCTTTCTGCGGGACCCTTTATGGAACATCTTGGGAGACTTGGAAAATATTACACGCATATGAAATGCGACCATTGTACCTATTTCAGTATTTTCCTAGGATTCAGATTTCACACACCGTCGACTCAGATATCATAATATTCCTTACAAGGGGAACATTGGAGCGTTATTCGATTCTAACATTTCTAACAAGCGTAGAATGTTTGTCTGGGCTGTAAACAAGAAAACGTAAAATAACTTTTGTCGAGTTAATAATAATTCAAAATTCTTATTTTTAATTAAATTAATGCCCTCTAAATTCAAGATGGCTAGCTGAATTAAATGTTCCTTTAACAATAATGGTAAACTAATACATTGATGTCAGGTTTTGACATACTAACTCACGCCTTTCTCCTATTTTGGTGTAAGTAAAAACCATAGAATGCCGCATGCTACGATACTCCCTTTTTGGCTCGACCAATGTTTATATCATATCTGCGAGAGCGTTGGTGGCTCAGTGGTATCGGCAGGCACGCACTTTGTGTATTTTTCTCAAACATGCTTGGTTTGAGCATTATTTTGACAACCTTCTTCGAGATAAATCGAAATAAATGCGAGCAGCGGCTGGCAAAAATTGTATGAAAATCCATATCTGTCGTGGTTTAGCCTTCGATCAATAATAGTACTAGATGAATGATTAGGAACAAAAATAAGTCGCTAAAGCGGCCACGTTTGCACACAGATAAACATTTATATTTCTTACTACGAACTATAGAAAAAAGTTTAATAATATTAAAAACTTCAGATTACTATAAACCTTAACACTCTAACATAAAGTTTATTTACGATTGCAAATGATTAATATTTAAGTCCTTCTGTCATCGAAGCAATAAATTTAAAATGTCACTTGAAAATAAAAAGTCATTTTTATAATAAGTACAAAAATATTTATTCTAAAATGAAACTTAACGTCTAAGCAATAAGGTTAAAAACATTTTGTTGATAATTTCGTACTTACTCCAATTTGGAACTAGACGTAGTTCTTGGAATTACATTTCAATGCTTCAATGTTTGTCAGAATACCGTCAAACGGGGTGAATAGGATTGCAGGGGTGAATCGGGACGAAACTTTAAAAGCGATTTTAACATTGAAATAATATAGTTTGTTGCCAAAAAGGTGTCTAATATGTTTATTGTATTATAATTAACGATTAAGTATCCTTTTTGGTAACAAACTGTATTATTTAAACGCTAAAATCCATTTTAAAGTTTTGTCCCGATTCACCCCTGCCTTGCTATTCACCCCGTTTGGTGGTAGTTGGCGCGTTGTCGCAAACATTGGCCAAACAATAATAATATTTGCTTATTGATTTATATTTACCTACTATTTAATTGTGTTACTATTTTATGAAAAACATTTAATGATAAAAACTTACCGAAAAAAAGATATTTCTTCCAAAATCTTGGTGTTACGGTGGTTATTTACACAACTTTTGAACGCGCACTGAGGCATTTTGACGTCTTAACATTGGCTATGATTGGACCATACTAATTTGAAATAAGAGCACAAAAAGCATCGGGCCGGCGCGCGTGATCACTTATGGCCCACTCTCTCTCACAGAGAGGAGGCCTGTGTCCCAGCAGTGGGAACATTGTAGGCTGATTATGCTATGTTCATATCATATCTGCACCTGTCCAAACGTTTTTACATTTTTTTTTGTTGTACAGGTATAATAGAGCACGAGGGTGCATGTGACATGACCAGTGACCGCGCAACGCGACTGGGCGATAACAAGACAGAAATGCACATCAGCGGCGACCCCCCGTACACCTGCGACCCCAGTCCGCTCAGGTACACCAACATTATGATTAACATAACATCACGCATGTACCTATTTCCCGAAGGGTTAGACAATGATGTATCTATAGTGTACACCCGTTATTTCGCCAGTTATGCTTAAGTCCCATGTTATAGGGGGCCATGAAACGGGCACAAATCCAGACTATTTCACGCCATTATTATTCAACGAGTTATTAGTTAATTTTGACCCTTGGGTAGTCCCCGGGCATTAATGTGTCATATCGAGTTTTAGAAGGCGACTGTCACACAGCACAGGTATGTGTGACAGAGACGACGCTCTACAGAGGCGAACTTTTTCTAAAACCTGATGTGCCGGGAGCAGAGGCCTAGCGCGAACGCGAGACCGTAAACGTAATATAAATTCGAACGTTATTTTTGTATTGGAAATACAATTATTAGTAATTTGGTTTAAACTGGGACAATTATACCATCATGTACAGGTTGGATTTTTGAAATGGGACAGTAAGGGCAGGTACAGTTGTAGCTACCGGAAAACGGTTTTAAGAGACTGTCCTTTACTTTTTGAGACATCAGTGAGACACACACATTCGCAGGTTTTCAAAAAAGTACGAGTATAGACGGCAAGAAAATGGGCAATTTTCACAAAACTTGTTTTCCGTGTCTATCGATCCTGTTTCTTACAAGGATCAAAAAACTATCGGTCCAACAAAGTTTGATTACTAGAAAAGTCAGAAATCGCAAAAACTTTTCCCATACATTTCGTGGGAAACGATACTCGTACTTTTTTATGATAGACAAACTGGTCGGTACAATGAAGACTTGACCAAAAATTAACATAAAAAACCTGAATGACAAAGGCGTTATTTCTTCGTGCTAAAACCCTGTTAATTGACAGAGATGCTTCCGGTAAAGGTAGTCCCCTGCATTTTGTTTCTGGCTTGTCTTGGTGGGGGAACTATTGTGCCCCCCCATTTTATTCTGTTTGAATCGGTGAAATTACCATCAACGCGATCATTAAGCTAGGGAATAAATCGATGTCATACTTATTATTTTCAATGAACATAAAAGTTTCCAAGCAGAAAGCAAGGTGCAGCTTTGAATATTCGTGTTGTTTTACCGTTTTTTTAGGGTTCCGTACCCAAAGGGTAAAAACGGGATCCTACTAAGACTTCGCTGTCTGTCCGTCCGTCTGTCTGTCACCAGGCTGTATCTCAAGAACCGCGATAGCTAGACAGTTGAAATTTTCACAAATTGTGTATTTCTGTTGCCGCTATAACGACATTAAATTTGTTTTTTTTTTATACATAATATTTTGACATTAAATGTATTTTTGTAGTTTTTGCTAGGGACTTTGTTCTGTATCAGTTTGTAAAGTTAGTATTTTTGAATTTGGATAGATGTTCTAACTTCGATGATGGGTGAGGAACGTGGTTACTTATTGTTTTATTTTGCTTATTTTTGTGTACCTACTGTGCAAATATTTCGACACAAATGTATTTTTGTTATGAAATAAATAACTTGAACTTGAACAACAAATACTAAAAACAAAATAAAATAAATATTTAAGGGGGGCTCCCATACAACAAACGCGATTGTTTTGCCCTTTTTTTGCTCGATATCAATAATGGCAACAGGTAGGCACTTGAAATATTCACAAAATACTCAGTTGTATTTTTACTTTAATAATAAAATTAAAATAAAATAAATATTTAAGGGGGGTTCCCATACAACAGTGTTTTTTTTGGCGTTTTTGCCTTGTGGTACGGAACCCTTCGTGTGCGAGTCCGACTCGCACTTGGCCAGTTTTTTTCAATTTAAAATGAACGAATATTATTAATGGTTTGGCTGCATACACTATAAAAAACAAGGGGAATTTGTTTTTTACTGTGTATTGTGTAACGTATCCACGCTACGCCACGCAGACCTGTTATGCTAATAAAAGTATTAATTGTGAACTAAATACATTGAGATAACATTGCGACTCTTGTAATAAATAATGCAGGATGGCTCATTGGCTGGAATCTAGTTCTGTAATCAGCTAGACACATTATTCTATTTAAATAATATGGCGTGGAAGATCTTGTTAGAAATGAACTCATACATAGTTGACTGGATTTTACATTGATAACAGTTTATTTTTCTAGGCACACACATGGTTATAATGGTGACATGAAGAGCAGGCATATAAATTCAGGAGACGAAGATGATATAGACATAAGCAGTGAGTATACTTGAAATATTTTCTTAAATAAAACCTTTTTCTTACCAACATTGATAGTCTTTTTAGCTGCCAAACTTTTTCGAACGCTGAAAAATAATATCTGTCATTGTGACTGGTTTTGATTTCTCTTCTTAGTCTGTGATTGTTTACTATTTGTATTTATATTACTATCAAAAAAAACCATTCACACAAAAAAACAAATGTTTTCCGGTCAGAAAGCAGCGGGTATGTTTTTGAATTAGTAAATTGGATAGTGATAAATAGCTCTGGTGTCTCAATGGGCCAATATTTAATAAAGTCGTTTGGTAAGTTTTGTTGTGGCTCGTGTTTAGTCAATGTTATTTTGTGTACTTGAGAATTTATGTTGTTGAAAATGCAAAAATCGAGCAATAAATTGTTTTTTTTTTACTTTTTCTCTGATAAACCATTTTACGATCGCTTCCATCAGAGTAAAATCCAACGCCTGAAGTTGTGTTCGTAAAAATAAATTGGTGTTTATCAAGCGATAGTTTACAGCGTTATGATATTTTATGATGCCGAGAATGCAACACACATTCGATTGTTGCATCATCTCGTTTTTCCTCAATCGATTTCATTCGCAGTCGATTCGTTGTTTCGATCTCTCGTCGCACTACGTAAAGCGAGTATTCAAATCATCCTACACAGCTGTCTCGATATTGTTGGTTTCGTTCGATTGGAATTAGTCGCGTGTGCATGTTTTGTATTGCATTCGTTCATCCGAATCCGTTGATTCAGAGAAGCTCGTGATTGCTTCTCTCAGAACAAACTGAAAACACTTGGTTGTTGGATCTTCTACATTCTGCAGTGGAGGCTCGCATTCGAACGATAAAGTTTGTTTCATAGTTTGAAGTACTTGGAACATCTTGCAATCACGCATCGTGTGATTGACAACGATATGAAGTGTAAAGTTTACTCATCTGTGTATGTAATATTAACGTTCTTTTTAGTGTTTGTGATAAAAACAAAAAGTGAGTTTATAAAGATTCCGTATAATGTTATAAGATTATGTATTGAAAATAATACGTTACATAAAATAACTAAAACTGAGTTACTACGATATAAGACTATGTATAGAAAATGTACACTTGTAAGTACTTATCTAGGTCGCGAGTTAGGATACAGGATAAATAGGGTTACCCTTCGAAGAGGTCGTTCTAAAGGTTCGTCCACATGATTGAACCTTGCGGCGATTGGGTTCGATCGCTAAATTTGGATACAGT
>OX637553.1:5666186-5830212 GCA_951800025.1 Oligia strigilis
AACTATGTTGACGGGTACAAACAGAAAAATGCATATATTTGTACACAAGGTAAGGCTTTCGAATTTTACTTTATTTTGCGAACGGATATACTGACTTTAATCTATTAACATTTTCACTTGCATCTTCCGACTCCGGATCCAGGTTGGTCAAAGCAAGGAAAACCTGTTCAGGTGGAGATTCAGAGACAACTCCGCCTAGGAGTGGTGCTGTTCCACACACGCAGGACACGATCATCATCATCACCAGTGTCCACGTGTTGGTTCACACAACTTTGTTTTTATTGAGTCTTATAATTTTACGCATATTACTCGCACAACTTCCTAAATTAAAGTTATTAGGGTTCCGTACCAAAGTGGTAAAAAGGAACCCTTATGGTGCAACTCAGTCTGTCTGTCTGTCACAGCTGGATATCTCAAGAACTACTAATGCTATCAACTTGAAAATTGGAATAGTTTTAGATGACGTTTTCACAACAATTCTGCAAATAATAAAAAAAAATTTTTTTTTTGCAACTGGGACTGAGATGGGCCTTAAAATTCGAAGTGGGGCCTACGGCATGTGGTGAATCATATGAAAGAGCGCTATTTGCACATTCTCAAACATTTTTTCTTTTTGTTTTAGGTCGTATAGTTTTCGACTTTTGATGAAAAACAGTAAAAAAAAATACCGTCCATCCCTCCCCTTATCTCCGAAGTTTGCATAGAGAAAAATCTGAAATTATTCCATGTGATAGAAGTTTATGTAAAGATTACAGGAAAAATAAAACTATGTCTCTGAATAGCACACTTTTCCAGAAATCATCAACAAAAGTTACATTAGTTCCACTAACGGTCAAGAGATGGTGCTGACCTAGAACTGCAATATTCTACACCGCAGCGTTAAAATTCTCTGACGAATATAGGCTTCGCTGATGAAAATTTAAAAACATGATGGTACGGGACCCTCAGTGCGCGAGTCCGACTCGCTCTTGACCGGTTTTTTTTTTCATTTTGTAGTGTCTTTTTTGGAAGTCGGTTGTTTCTTTTTTTGGAAAAAAGTTTATATTTTCACTTTTAAGTTGTACTTACCCCACCCACACAAATTCGTATCACACTACTTGCTATGTAAATATCAGTGACAGGAAATCGTTATAATCATCATCAATATAAACTAAGTGGCAAAAATATTGACGATAACGAAACACGTGTTGGTTCATACAACTTGTTTTTATTGCGTCTAACATTTCACGCATATTACTCGCACACAAGATGTAAAATAGCCTACATGCATTATGTTCAATTCCTCACGCACAGACAAATACTTATTTAAAAAATATATACGCAAAACTAGCGAACGATAGACTATCGTTCGCTAGTTTTGCGTATATATTTTTTACCCGTAGACTTGCTTGCATGTGACTATCGTCGATAGTCACATGCAAGCAAGTCTACGGGTTTGTATGAAAGTGCTGTCTTTTTCGTGTCGCTCCATGCGCGCACTTTCATACATACCCGTAGAATTGATGCTAGAGACAAATTACTTACTGAGACAAACGTTGCTCGTGGGCAGCCTCCCTCTCTTGTTCCCATAGGAAGGTCATCCATTAGCAATTCCACACAAAAAAAAGAGTTCGGACACCACCATGAAATTTATTAACTTGAACGTACACGAGCATATTGCGCGTAGTTTGAGTAGTTAACAGTACCACTTGATGTTCAAAGAACATAGCAAATTCACTGAAGGTAAACTTCTCTTTAAAAAAAAATGTAATATGTTTGTTAGCACTTCTTGACAGTTTTCAATTTGGCTGCGCTCCCACAATAGCTGGAACTATTCGCGAAACTTGTTTACGATGGAAATACGTTTTCTGTGAATTATTAATAATAAAGCCCTGTTGCACGAATTGGAAATAAACGCGGGGGAAATCCTTTCTTCGCAGAATTCGCTCGGCGAATAATTGCAAAGGCATTCTTTTTACACAAGTAATCTTGTTTCTTCTATTTTATTGGAAGCGACCTTGTATGACCGATTAATGTGTTTACTTGGAAACATTTGTTTGTATATTTCTATTTAACGTCTAGTGGAAAATAAAATAGGGTTTGAATTTTGATCATACTAAGGAGTACTTACCTGTTTATGGTGAACCAATTAAAACATTATGAACAGAATCTACAGTCTCTTTGTTGAAATAAAATACTCGTTAGTGCTGGTGAAGTCGAGCATAATAGATCAAAACAATCCTATTTGAACAGAACGTTGTTTACCACACCGCATAAATGATATCTGACCCTAGTATCGAACCCTTTCGATTTCAAAAACCTCTCTACGAAAAATAACATAGCATCACGCCTGTTGTCCCAGAAGGGTTAGTTCATTTGTTATGTTTAAGTCTCATGGTCATAGGGGGTTAGCCTATAGTCACCAAAACTACGTTTCGAAAACTTACAAAGTCAAATCATCTATAATCCATTAGGCACATAAAATGCACTTTTGAACGTTGAGATTAACAAGAAAATAGAATTAATTCAATATTTTCTATACATTAATGTTATAAGTGAAGAAGATTTACCTATAAATGAAATATTTTTACTAAAATAGGTACAATTACTAACTGCGTATGTGTAACATTCCAGGTCCTCTACCGAAGACGTTCGGCGACTTCTGGCGCATGGTGTGGGAGCAGGGCACGCTGGTGGTGGTGATGACGACGCGCGCGGTGGAGCGCGGGCGCGTGAAGTGCGGACAGTACTGGCCGCCGCCCGGGGCCGCGCCGCACGTGCACGGGGACTTCGCCGTCAGCGCGCAGGCCGTCGAGCACGAGGACGACTACACCGTCACGCATCTGCTGCTGACCGACCTCCGGGTAAGCACAAGGGCACAGTATAAAGATGATACCTAGGTATATAGGTAGCTACCAGCTGTCCGCTAGCTCGTTGAGCCGGCGCAACGTAGGTATCCTCATTCAAATCTTAACTATAATAATATAAATTGTGTTTCCAGCGTGAGCAGTCCCGCCGCATCTGGCACGGACAGTACACGCGCTGGCCGGACTACGGCGTGCCGGGCGGCGGCAGCGCGCAGCCGGTGTTGCGCTTCCTCGCGCTGGTGCGGCGAGCGCAGCAGCTGGCGCTACAAGAGTACGTATACATACTGCAGTCTCATCTGGCACTACAGTACACGCGCTGGCCGGACTACGTGTGTCCATAAAAACAGAACTTCACTTACATTTTAGAAACTTTTGATTATTAATAAAGAATTATTATGTTTCAGCTTAGGCGATGCGTGGGCGGGACACAATAGGGGGCCGCCGATAGTTGTCCATTGTTCGGCCGGCATTGGCAGAACAGGTAAATAATATACTTTTTAACACATCTATTTAAAAAGAGCTGATGTATTCTTCGTAAACAGGGACTAAAATAGCTCTATAATCCCTAGGGACTAAAAGTGATTTGAATTTGGAATGTGGATATTGTTAGTAAAAGTTTCAATCACCAAAGAGATCAATCACGAACATTGTATGAACAAGTACCAGGCTGTATGATAAAGTAAAACGCGCGACAGCAAAAAAAAAAGTTTGTGAAAAAAAAAAAAAAAAAACGCGCGAAAAGCATTTTGCTTTCGTTCGTATTTTGTGTTTCACGAACTGTGTCTAAATAAATTTTATTCTTTCTTTAATAATTGTTTACTCAAAATTGTATGTAAATAAATAAACGTACTATTCTTATTCATAAGTTGCACTTACTTATTTTTTTATAGAGGGTGATTAAAAGTAAAGAGTCCACCTTAGGAACAACACTATTTTAAGGTCGAGTGACGTACTTTGAATCCTTCGCTGCGCTCAGGATTGTACTTTGGAACCCCTCGCTGCGCTCGGGATTCTACTCTAGAATCCTTCGCTCCGCTCTGGATCCAAAGAAATACTCTCGCCTTCAAAATAGTTGTTTGCTCCCTTGGCAAACAATCTACAAACCGTCTTATTTTCTTCGTTTCTTGTAAACACAATATCTACGCAATATTTATTGCTGTTTTTATTTGTATTTAATTTTTTTGAAAATGATCGTTATTGGACGACCGATGCGGTATCGATACGTCAGAGGTATCGTGTCACGTGTGGGCTAATGTATGTGTTCGCGTCGGCAGGCACGTTCCTGACGCTGGACATCTGCGCGTCGCGCATGCGCGCGGAGGGCGCGCTGGACGTGCGCGGGACCGTGGAGCGCATCCGGGCGCAGCGCGCGCACTCCATACAGATGCCCGACCAGTACGTGTTCTGTCACCTGGCGCTGCTCGAGTACGCGGTCAGTATCTACCCACTATACCTGTAAAGCTAAATCCACTGGACTGTGTTTTAACTTAAATGTGAGGTGTTTAACTTAAATATGTCTTAAATATTAGACTGAGGAATAGTGTTAACTATGATTAGACAACGTTGGGGTTAAAAAAAAGATGTAGTGACTAAAATTGAAAAGAGTATATTCTTAGATGGTTTGTTGATGAAATTCCGGGGAGGTGACGCCCTAAAATGACATACAATGTCATTTGAAACTTAGCAATATTTTTCTCTCTGAACCAGAATCGATATCATAAAAAAACGATAGGTGAAGAAAAAAAAAAGTTTTAAAAACCACTGACCAAGATTATGTCTCGACTTTAAAGTTTTTGTGCAAACCTAATAACAGAAATAAACTCATTTATCATACTAGCTCGAATGATCACAGTGTAGGTTTCTAATGCGCACTCGCTCGTACACACAAGCACAGGACAGGTTAGACGTGTGGAGCGAGTTTCGGTAAAAAAAAAAAATAGTAGGGGCGCACTGGTAAGGTGCTATAACTGCAACTCAGCCCGTAGTACTTAAACGCAACGATGCGACTCGTACAAAGGTACTGAATCGTGCAAAATGCCTTATCTGGAGTTTCTATTTGCGGAACGCCTTATGTGATTAGAGCGTCTTTGATATTTGACACAGGGAATACGTTAACTAAATCCATTATTATGTTGTGCTTCCAGGTTATGCATGGCTACCTAGACTCTGCAGACTTGACCGGATTCGACGAAGATAACGAGGAAGAGTCCGAATGAAGACTGTCTCGTCCGTCCTGCGCCGTGCTGTAACGGCATCGGGTCGCCGCGCCGCCTGTACGAGTGACAGTGTACAGTGACCCTTAGCCATGTGACTGCTCTTGCAAACTATACAGTGTTTATATCGCTACGTCACCCACCCGCGTGTACGTGTGATCTCAGGCCGACTGACCAAAGATCGCGCGCGAACCCACGGTGAAATAGTACGGAACCCTTTCTAACGCCGCCATTGAACTGCACAAAGAGATGTGTTCATTAGAATAGTAGCAGAAGGACAGCATGTCCCGCGTGACCGCGTGACCGCGTGACCACGGGACCACGTGACCGCGTGACCACGTGAGCACGCGTCACAGACCCCTGCTAGTGCTGGAACAAGACGTGAGGAATGTTTTGTGTACGACGTTGCGCCACAATCGGCTGAATCAACACGCTATCCGCTCATAGCTTAAGATATACATTGAAATGAAAACGTTCCTGTAGCATGAATAAGAACTGAAATATAAATCAGCTAATGGGAAGGAAGCCTCCTAACACAAGTATTTATTTGCATATTATAAATCTTTGTAACCAAAAAATATTTCCACGATTATTTAGGATTTTAATATTTATTTATATGATGTAAGGAGTTATGGCTGTGTGAAGTTTTTGTCTGTAACTTATGTAGTTATGTTTATTTTTATTTCAATAAATTAATTTTATGTAAATGCCATGAAATCATTATAATATCTACATGTGACCGCTGAATTGGATCTTTCGCACGATTTAATATACGAGTATGTTGAGGTGCTGGTAGGCTTAAAAAAATAATTCATGTTAATCATTTTATATGTTTCATTTGCGCTGTGTCGCATAATGATGTATGTATTGTACAATTTTATAATCGTCAACGCTCACGTCGAGCCATTATATGAATTTATGATAATGCACTGAGGCATCTAGACGTCGTTACGAATTATTATAAATTATTATATTATAAATAGTTTAGTCACAGAATGTCCAATTCGCTAAACGTCTCATTAGCAGAATGTCCAATTTGCAAGAATAACGCAGCAACGCGAGATTCATAAATCGACAGTATGTATTATCTACCCACTCAAATGGTCGAAGTCTCAAAGTTACCGCGAACGGAACACCGCAGAATGTCCGAACGTCCAAAAGTAACCGCGAACAAGCGGTGACATCACCCGCGACGCGTCCCGTTAGTCTTTTATTTTTTGATATTTGGCTTTTGAGGCATAACTTGCGTCCCAGGTTCTTTGGAAAGGTGGTTGAGGTTGTATCGGAATTACGAAATAAGTTAACTGTAGTTGAAAATCAATAAGAATGCCTAAGGCATTAAGTCCGCCTTTGTACCTTTTTGTGCGAAAAGTTTAAATAAATAAATGGCTATATGTAGTTCTAACTATATCATTCATTTATCTGGATGAAACTGTATCTAACTACATGTAGCTATAAATGTAGTTCTAACTATATCATTCATTTATCTGGATGAAACTGGCTCGGCGTCTATTAAGCTGATCCCCAATCACATGATCAGCTAAATAGTTTATAATTTTTCTCTTCTAAAGAGGGGTTTAAAAATATTATTTCAGTGGTTCCAAGTTCCATATTTTTGTAGCTTTCATTTGGATGTAGTTTGATTCTGGTTAGATTTTTCTCGGAATAAAAAACCAACGTCCATATAAAAGCGGACATCATTGCTAGAACAAAATGATAATTTAACAAACACCCGAACATAGTACCTCCTCCTTTTTGTAAAGTCGGCAAAAAAAGATTGATTGAATTTTGTTGATTTGAAATTTCACTTTCTTAGGGGTGGAATTTCGAAAAACCCTTTCTTAGTGGATACCTACTCTTCACAAAGAACACACCCTCCAAATTTCATGTCTCTAGGACCAGCGGTTTAGTGTTGGATACTAGGTCTGATTTGGTTGGTGTGTCACAATGAAAGACGCAATATCAATAAATTGGTATATTCCTTTTATGAAAAGCAATTTACACACATACACATTATAAGAAAGAGGAAATTAATACAAGGTAAGTTAATTTTAAAGAATGCAGTGGCTCACAGAACACTATCAATGGCTGCCGGGAAACAGAGTAAAAATTACGTCAAGCGAATGGACTAAAATAAGGATGTCTCGACATCCTGTGTGAAATAGTGACGGGACTTGTGGCGTTCCAACACTCCTCCTCACGAGTTCTTCACTCATGAGAGTCCAAGGCAGCTTCGCAGCTGCTGGAGCCTCGGTCCGGGGATACCCTTCGTCAGTATGTCAGCCTCCATGTCCTGGGTTGGTTTATAGTGAACGCTGACTTCCCCTCGTTGAACACATTCCCTTATGAAGTGCTGCTTTATCTCGATGTGCTTTGACTTTCCGCTGATGATGGGGTTGTTGGAAAGTCGCTGAGCAGATTGGTTGTCACTGAAAATAATTATGTTGTTTACATTAGTACCTAAGTCACTGAATAACAACTTCAAATGGATAGCCTCTTTTGCAGCTTCTGTTAGGGCTATATATTCTGCTTCTGCTGTTGATAGTGCAACGCATCTTTGCTTCTTTGATTCCCAGCTGATGCAACCATTTGCATATTTGAAACAATATCCAGAGTAAGACTTTCTGTCTATTTTACAACCGGCCCAATCTGCATCAGCCATTCCATATACATTTTTATTTGATTTGGTATAGCATATACCAACATCTATGGTACCTTTGAGATACCTCAATATGCGTTTTGCATATTTGAAATGTTCTTCACTGTATGCATTGTTAAACTGTGACAGATAGCTCACTGCATATGATATGTCTGGTCGACTTGCCACAGATAAATACATCAAGGTCCCAATCAGGTTCTGATATGGAATATTCTTGTCACAATCTTCAGTCTTTTCAAGGTTTAAATATGGTTCTATTGGAGTACTTATTGGTTTGCAATTTTCCATGTTATACCTTTTTAGCGCTTTTTGTATATATTTTTGCTGAGTGATTTTCAATTTATTTTCTTCATGGTTAATTTCCATACCAAGAAGATATTTCAATTTTCCAATATCTTTCATTTCAAACGTTTGGCTTAGATGTTTCTTAAATGTTTCTAGTGAGCTCTCATTTGAATAAGCTATGGCTAAATCATCAACATACACAGCAACAATCATCTTATCTGCGCCTTGTGCCCATGTGTAGATACATGGGTCAGCTGTTGAGGATTTAAAATTCATCTTCTTGAGTTCATGGTCCAATTTATAAAACCAACGTCGACCAGCTTGTTTTAGACCATATAAGGCCTTTTTTAATAGGCAGACTTTTTCACCTTTTATTTTACTTAAATCTTTAAGCATATTTCTAGCTTTATTGAATAAATCTAAGTTTTCCTTTTCACTTTCTTCAATCATAATTTTTGTTATGTATTCTTCTAAATATTCTGGTTTTTTCATGATTATTTTTTCATCTAGGTCCCCATTCAGATAAGCAGTAGTTACATCCATTTGATGGAGCTTTAAATCGTGTTCAACTACATGAGCTAATAATGTTCTGATTGAACTTGGTTTGGCCACTGGAGCATATGTCTCGTTATAGTCAATTCCTGGTCTTTGAGTAAAACCACGAGCCACCAAACGCGCCTTTTTGGTCACTTTCTCGTCTGGGCCAATTTTTTCTTTTAAGACCATTTTATAGTCCACAATATGTTTGGAATTCTCCTCCTTTCGTTGAATTTTCGAAGTGTCATTTTTAATGTGAGCTTTTATTTCGGCTTTTATGGCTTCCTGCCATTCATGTTTATTATCATCATTTATTTCTATCTCTCCACATAAGTAAGAGCATTCATCTGCCTCTTGAAGATCATAATCTTTGGCCCATACCGGAGGTTTCTTTATTCTTTCAGGACGTTGACTTTGGTCTTCATCCTTTTTCTCACTTTGACTTTGACTTGGCTCTACGTTATGAGGTGAAGTCATATTTTGTGGACTTACTGTCTTAATATTTGTGTCTTCATTTTCATCTTCATATTCACTGAATGAGTGCATAGTTTCATCTCCATTGTCGTCATCACTACTTTCCACATTTGGCTGAAAAGTAGAAGGCTGAAAAGAAAAAAGCTGAAAAGGTAAAATGTTTTTCTTCCTTTCTTGTTTCTTGCCTTTGTTATTATTTATTTTTTCTGTTTCAGATGGTTCCGGTTCAGGCAGAATATGATCATTTTGAACATCATTATTTTGATAGTACATTTCTCCATCCAATACTTTTACATCACGACGTACAATGACATCATTTTTCTTTGGCAAATATATTCTGTAAGCTTTGCTATATTTCGCATAACCAACAAACACACCTTCACTTGCTTTTGGTGAAAATTTACTGTGCTTCTTTTGTTTGTTGAGTGTGAATACTTTTGATCCAAATATGTGTAAATGTTTTACAGATGGTGTGCGACCAACCCATCTCATGTATGGCGTCTCTCCATTTAAAGTTTTTGTAGGGCATCTGTTCACAATATAATTTGCTGTTACCATCGCTTCTGCCCACAACCTTTCAGGAACCTTTGATTCAATCAACATGCATCTGGCCTTTTCCACTAGGGTTCTATTTTTTCTTTCAGCCAGTCCATTTTGCTGAGGTGTGTATATAACTGATAATCTTCTCTGGATACCATTCAGTTTTAAATATGTCTCAAAATCATTATTGCAATACTCTGTTCCATTATCTGACTGTAAATATTTTATTTTACGTTCTGTGAATCTTTCTACTTCTTCTTTGTATTCTTTGAATTTTTCCAATGTTTCAGATTTGTTCTGCAAGAAGTATACATGGCAATATCGGCTATAATCATCAATGAAGGTTAACATGTATCTGGAACCACCAATGGTTGCATGTGGCATGGGTCCACATAAGTCAGTATGTATAACCTCTAAAACTTGTTTAGTTTTTATATTGTCATTTTTAGGAAAAGGCAACCTTGTCATTTTTCCTTGAATGCAACTTTCACAATTTCCAAATATGTCGTCTTTATTCAAGTCTAATCCAGACACCAGATTGTTAGATGATAATTTTTTCAAATCTTTTTCATTTAAATGAGCTAATTTCTTATGCCATTTCATTATATTATTTTCTGAAACATTATTTGCTTTTGCTATTTTTTGCAAACTTGGAAACTGAGTCAGATAAAGGCCATCCCTTTTATCAGCTGTCATTACAGTTTTCCCAGCTAAATCTTTAATATAGGCTTTATCCTTTGTAAATAAGACTGTATGGTCATGCTCTGTTATGCGAGCAACTGACAGCAAGTTTGTTGTTAACTCGGGTACATACAGGGTATTATTAAAATTAATTTCAGTGTTATTGCAATTTACTGAGACTATTCCCATACCTTTAATTTCTGTGCCGTGATTTGATGCCAATTTCAACTTCCCTTGCTCGGTTTCAATGTTTTGGAATTTTCCAGGCTGTCCAGTCATGTGGGATGTGCACCCGCTGTCCAGACACCAAACATCACCTGCATCAGTATGGATTGTTTTTGCTGTTTCTGTAATAAAGAAATTTTTAGTATTTTTCTTTTTATCACCGTCACTCGATGAGCTTGAACTTTGGTTCTTGTTCTTTTTTCGAGACCAGCACTTGGACGCTTGATGTCCAACTTTGTCGCATACTGTGCATTTGAGCTTCTTTTTGTTGAAGTAATAAGCACTTTCACTCTGTGCATTGTGATTTTTATCCCTTTTCCTTGCTTGGCTTTCCTCAATGATTTTTATTTTTAAGTCTTCTGGCAGAGGCAATTTATCCCGCGTTTCAATGGCGATCCTGAAATTTTCGAATGACGATGGCAGGCTGTAGAGAATTATAATGCTCAACAGATCATCATTTACCTTTACATCCATGTTTTCAAGTCTGTCGACACAGAAGAACATGGCGGCCATGTGGTCCTGTACATCATCTGAATCATTCATTTTCTGTAGGATCAATTGTTTTAGCAACGTAGCCTTTCTTGCGGGGCCTTCACTCTGATAAATAGACTTTAATTTAGCCCATATTTCAGATGCAGATTTACAGTTTTTTACTTGCCTCAATTCTTTTGGTGAGATCATGAGAAAAAGCTCTGAACGTGCGAGCAGATCCTTTCCGGCATCTGGTTTTTCTTCGTTGATCGTGGCCCATAAATCGTTCTTCACAAGGATCGCTTGAGCTTGTATTGCCCATGTATCATAGTTATCGCGAGTGAGCTGCTCAATGTGATGGTATTGCGGATTTCTTATTGTCGACATTGTGACCAAAAACGAAAATCAGAACCACGCTCTGCTACCAATTTGTTGGATACTAGGTCTGATTTGGTTGGTGTGTCACAATGAAAGACGCAATATCAATAAATTGGTATATTCCTTTTATGAAAAGCAATTTACACACATACACATTATAAGAAAGAGGAAATTAATACAAGGTAAGTTAATTATAAAGAATGCAGTGGCTCACAGAACACTATCAATGGCTGCCGGGAAAACAGAGTAAAAATTACGTCAAGCGAATGGACTAAAATAAGGATGTCTCGACATCCTGTGTGAAATAGTGACGGGACTTGTGGCGTTCCAACATTTAGACTGTGCGTTGATATATCAGTCAGTCAGTTAAACTTTGAATTTTATATATTTAGATTTGCAATAACAGAGTTTAGACTATATTGATTCATTTTATTGTGGACCGGTTACTAAACAAATATAAATGGAGAAAGTGTAGCAATATAAGCAATTGAAATGAGTATGATCTCTCATTAAACATTCTGCTAATAAGAATGCGGGGTACTGAATGTTTTTGCAAATTGAACATTCTGCGACTAAACATTATAAATTTTACATAGACTGAGTAATGTTAATATGTTCTAAAAGTTTACATGCGGCCCGTCGTACTAGCGTAAATTTACTATAACCTTCATGTTAAAATCAATCTTTATTTCTAATGTGTTCTTAAAAAAGATGTAAAAAACGTATAATAACAATAAATGTGAAAGTAAGTAAAATATTTTGATGTAACAACACAACATATTTATTTTTCATAGAAAGCATAGCAACATATCTAATGACAGATCTATATATTTTGAATCGCCGTCCTATTACGTAACGTACATATCGCAGTAGACGTGTTTGTTTGCTCTCCGCCGTGTTCCGTCGTGGACAGCGTCTCCTTCCTGCATCATGAATCTCTAGTAGTGTGACTATGACACCCTCTTCCGTGTCTGCAGATGTTGCTCGAACGTATGATTATGTTAACTTTCGTATATTCTATCTGTCTAGTGTATTTTTCAGACGTACTTATTTTCGATCGCACAAAGTCTGTTTTAAACAAAATATCGTATTTTATTTGGCACTTGGTGTAAATATTTGTTATGCAATTCTGCGAACGACAGTACGTCCGTCTGACACTACACTAACAACGATGTATAACATGTTCTCTTAGAACATTGTTTCATATTAAGTAAATTGTTAATCTGGAACGTCTGTTGATTCTTGTATCTGTAAATAGTTTATAATTATTTTCTGTTCTAAATTTAAATTAAAAACCTTGTGAAATATGTGTGAAATAAAAAATCTTGTAATATATTTACACAAATAGTTTTATTCACAATCATTTGTAGACATCGCAGTTAATAACGGTATATAATCTTACACTAGTACCTACAGTAGGACTTTACAGAAATACCACAAAATTTACACCGATTGATGTAGTGGGAGTGATATGAAGATTCGAATGACGAACCGAATACAGAATAAAGTAATAAATCACGTCGGTCTGGGTGGGCCCAACGTACTGCCCTTGCGGTATGCCCAATATACTGCCCTAGACATGCTTTCTGCGGTGTTTAACGGTATTCTTGATGTCAGATCTGGTTGCTTATTGAGACAATCTTAAAATGTAGGTAATGTTCTCTTTAACGTCAAACTTAACATTTGAAGCATTCTAGAGAAAATATTATGGATTTTTAAGTGTATAGGAACGCTTTATACTAAAATTGGTTGGATTATGGTTTACTTTTAGGATAGTAGTAGAATGGTTCTTACCTCCTTGTAGTTCACCATTGGTGCAGATGGCGCTCAAGGAGAGCGTGGTGATGACGCAGACTATGCCCGAGATGAAGATGATGAGAATAGTCATCGCGATGCCAGCCTGGGCCACTATCCATGCGATGCGCAAGAACAACACCACGCCCCAGATGTTGAGCAGGCATGGTATTAATACACCCTGTTATTTTCAAATACAACAAAAAAGATGACAAGTAGGGCACTTTTTGACGTTCGAGACCTATGAGACGAGGCGTTGTTATTAAAAAAATAAAAAAAAAACTGAATAGGTATAGGCAATTTAATGGTTTGTCTCCGTGGAAACCGTAAATGCTACAGACAAGCCGTGTTCCGATGAGATTTCCCACCGGCAAAAATGACGAATGAACTTCCATCCCCTATTTATCCATTAGGGATGAATGTTTAAAAATCCTTCCTTAGTGCTAACCTTCGTTATTTAAGAAACTCTTGAGCAAAATTTCATATTTCTAAGCTGTGCGTTGTCTGTTACCGAGTTAATTTATGATTTTTTTAAGGAAAAGAAATCTTTGTCTTTTAAAAATAGTTTACAGAGGAGGGTTCACAGAGGGGTCAGAAACTCAGAACAATAGAAGCACTATTGTTCTGACTACCGAAAAAATACAGATAGGTACCTGTATCCATCCTAATTTGATGTTTCCATACGTGGTCAGCTCAGGAGTGGGGTCTGTATGCCTCGGTTGCGACTATTATTAAAAAGAAAATGGTCGTTAACCATTGATTGATGTTTAAAACTTTTTTACAAAAAAAAAAACAATCGCCTTCAAAAAAAAAACACTACAAAGTGAAAAATAACTTTAATTTCGGAACTCGGTGCCATTGGTTCCGCATTTTCGTTTATTGACACCGACTTTATTTGCAGTGTTTTTTTTGTATAAGTTTTCATTATTTTTTTTTAGTTGAGGTTTCAAATTTAAATCGCAAAAAATATCCATATATTTTAAATTTTAATGAAATCCAGTAACTACAATATTAATGCCTGGCTAGAGCATAGTAGGTTAGATTTGCACGCAGACGAAGAGAATGGACTGAGTGTTAGCCTCACAAAAGTGACCACTCTCTAGAAAGTGACAAAGTGACTGTGCGTCCAGTACTTGTCTCTTTTCTGCAAGCCTGTAAAAGAAAATTCATTTTATCAAATCTAATTTGAATTTCTCAAATACAATAGTCAATCAGAGTTCTATAAAGAGACAACTATAATTATAGTGGCCGCATATTCGCTTTGTCTCTTTCGTGGTTTTCGGCCTTTATTCACTTTACAACTGGGTACGGAACGCTCAGGGTTCATTCTCTGTCTATGCGTTTGCATGACATGTAATTTAAACATTAGTGAGCAGGAAATGTGAATAAAAAAAGTTAATAAAAAAAATAAAAAACCCGACTGCGGTAAAAAACTTAAGTTAAAAGAACTGAAAAGCTAAAAACAAGCCCATTATAAATTAAATAAAAGAGTTTTTTACGATTTGTCACTTCGAATTACTTTTAACCATATAAGTTGTTTATATTTTTGTAATCGTCTTTTAAAGCCCTTTATTTTGATACCCCACTCGATAGGTTTTGAAAAAAAAAATTTTTTTGAAGACACATACCTTTAAAGTCGTAGACAGAGTAAACTATAGACTGCTGCATATCTTCTTTTTCATTCGCACAAGAAAAAGAGAAAAATATTGACGTGACTAGCAAAGAAAAGAGACAGAGTAAGAATATTTCTGTCCCTTACTGCGTGTCGGCTAAGCACATCAATGTGCACAACAAGCTTGACGTTTATGAATGAAATATTAAAAATTATGAATGAATTAGTAAAAACTACATCGCGATTAAACGGAAAATAAGATCTTTTTCGTGCATAATTCAATAATAGTACATTTGCGCAACTATGAAAATGGTTAGGTGCAGTGTAATAAGCTGTAAAAATGAGAGTATAATGAAGATTGCCGGAATTTTTTGTCCCTTTCGGTGACACGGATACCATGAGTCTATAGATTACTCTGTCTACGTTTAAAGTAGTCGCCATATTGAATTTTCACTAACGTCATGTCTTTAGTGACACTCGCCGGACTAAGAGGAATCGATTGACGTGTGAATCATAAAAATCGGCCCAGGCATTTGGTCTGTATAGTGCTTCAAAGGAACATACATACATACATAGGCTGATGAACACATTACCACTCCTTTGCGTCGCGCAGTCGGGTAAAAAAAATATAGGTATGTGTGTACCAATACATCTTCGCCGTTTACGCTGGCAAGCTCATACATGCCTTTAGCTCCTCTTGGATCAAATCCTATGCGACGTTTTGTAACTGAAAATTTTAGTTTTATTAGTACCGTACCTACTTAATTCGAACTAAAATGCCAACTCCCTATTAACTAACGTGGAGTAAAGTTACGCCAAACTTAAACTTCGACTCCTCGTCTATGGGGTTTAAAAATATGCTTTTCTAAATCATAAATACAATAGACTGCTCACGACGATGACTATGATGATTTGGTTTCAAACCACTGTCTACACTGCTTTAAACTTTGGTTTAAAACGGTGGTTGTGTAGACCGTGGTTTTAAACCAATTTCGTATGACCTTTAAACGTCCTTGGTAGAAAGGCCTGCGTTGCAAACCAGTGGCAGAAGAAAATGTTGGTTTTAAACCGTGTAGCAGGCATCTCGCAAACAATAACCACTTCAAGGTCACCTTGGTTTGTACACTGGTTTCAAACCGTGTAGATCGTGTTTTACACTCACCAAGCTCGTCATAGTTTTGCAGTAGACGTTCATCCATTATCTAAACATACAAACTTATTTGTATTGCCAATAATTCTTAAAAAATATTTCACTTATTTGGCACAGGAATGCGTTTCAATTTAAAATAATTAAGATGGGCTAATTAGTCGTGAATGGTTCGCGGACAGTGTCCTGTAGAAACTGCTTCACTACCGCACTTCACCGGTTAGTGGATAACCCTTTAACTGTTGTCGTGTGGCTTGTAAGACCGTGATGCATCCGAAATTACTGCAAACTTTTCTGCGGGAGCGCTTTCTTGTTTCTAAGTCGTCGAAGGAGTGAAAGTGGGAGTTGTTAGGGAATGCTTATGATCCGATATTGAAACTGTGCATTGGTTTGTGGGCCCACAGGGTAGGCCAAACACACGGGTTTTATTGTTATCATCATCATCCACAGCCCGACTTTAACCCCTGACGCCTCTGTTTTCAATGCCAATTACCGCTCCAGTGCCAGCCTCATCCTGGTTTTTATATTATATTTTGCATTATTATTTTTTAAAGGTTGGGCATTATCAGCTTATAGCATGCTTCAAGAGAGTGGTTTGGTGCACAAGAAATAGACCAAATCAACATTTAAGGGTTAATATACTCAAAGCAAGATCGGGTATCATACGAATGATCGTCTCATTATACTTAGGTAATACAATCGTAGGTATACGAACAACGACTTTGCTACTTACTTCTTGTTTTGGCACTCATGCTTGTGGAATCACTTTTAATCACCTTTTTACAATTCTATTATTATCATTGCTTTTAATGATTTGGGTAACTTTCTAAATCCCCCAATGTATGGCCGGTATTATACTGTACTCTGTAGCTTTAGATACCCTTCAGGCGTTTACGTTGTCGCAATCAATAAATAATTATTTTAGCAATTTCGGCATCCGTCTTCGCTACATTGTTAAATTCATGTCGAGCACAAAGCATGTAACCTTTTAATGTCGAGTCAGCATCTGTCAGCAAGTTGTCAGCGTCATCCACGCGTCATCATGTAGATATCAAAGGAGGGTTCTGCTAGAAATTTAATAATAATGATGGTTAGAGAACAATCATAAATAATAAACTACTTGTGTGTTGTCTTCACCTCCTTCTGTAAAATTATTCTACCCTCTGTAGTTGGTATCATTTTGGAACGCGTTTCACGTTTTCATTACAACAGACAACACTCCTTTTTGTGCCTTCGATAGAAAAATAAATCAAACTCATTCAAGTATTGGAAAAATAATTTATTGCAAATAATGTTTTTGTCTTTCCTTTTAATTGAATTTTCACAAGTTATTTAAATGTCCACCTTAAATTCAAGTAAGTTAATTTTAATTTAGACGGTCAACGAGCAAAGGAAGTTAAAAAATAAATAAAAAGGAGACAAGGCAAAAATATAACAATATTTAAATAAACAGGATTCAGCGTAAATACCTATTTCCAAATAAATCGTAGGTACATAATAAAAGTACCTACTACATTACATCTTATACCAAACGTACTGCGATTAGCAATCATGCAGCAATCCTCTGGATTGAAAACTGCAGGGTTTCCCCAGGGATCGATCCTAGGCCCGCTTTTGTGAGACCTTGGATGCGAAGACTGGTCCTGCGTTCACAGAAACCTTAAAAATGTATTCGTCTTATAGACGTAGTCAAATAAAATATACGTAGTTTAACTTCTAAATTGTATAAATAATTACATAATACTTTTATTGTGCTTTGGTAAAAGATTTTGTTCATTTTATTGGTTCGTAAAAACCTTAAAACTATGCTGTATTTGATTAACTTAAGGCTAGAATTATTTATCTATTTACTGTCTTAATATTACCTATTACTAAAATGCTGCGTGTTCATGATAATAAGTACATACCTAATTGTTCATGATTGTAACATATCTACTTACTGTATTGGTTCCTTAAATATTGTACAGTTGGTCATTACAACAGTCTCTATGCATTGAATAACACATATTTTCTATTACTCTATGATGGCTTGTGTGACCTCTCAAGCTCCGCTAATGAGACACAATTGATTTTCTATTGTATCGTATTACTAGGATACGCGCGGAGCTTGACGGGTCTAGGCTTTTTTAAAACTACTTTCACCTTACTACTATAATCTGTAGTCATCATCTTTTCGCCTTTTCGTCAATAGGTACATGATTCTTAAAACCGACGAAAAATTTCAACGCAAGGTAAACCTTTTTTAATTAGGGGTCAACTGGCATACCTATGTTCTTGTTTGTTACAGTTATTTTATTAAATAACTGGAACGATTGCATTTCTTCAGCATAATATAGAATAATACGGCACCCCTCACTGGCATTCAAACATTATTTTTGAAACTTTCATCTGAAACTGTATACCTAACCACTTCTTTCAGTAAGCCTTTATTTAAGTATCTAACTAATGTAAAAACATGATAACGTTGTACTCTATAATGTACAGTCTGTACACAGTCAAATTACATCTGATTTTGTATCACTGTCCAAATCACAGTGATCTTTATTCTCATTCTAATAAGGTTACTGTTGGATTGCTGCTAAGTCTATCAAAACCATTGTGATCTTTATTCTCGTCACAATAAGGGTTGCTATTAGGTTTCTGCTGTCAGAAGTAAAATAACTGTGAACGGACTGTAGCGTTATATATATTTTTGTGACAAAACAATGATATTCTGATAGAACAACGCTACTCGGACAGAACATTGAAAACATAACAGAAAAATGATATAATAGGAGAAAAAAATGAGAAATATGGGTATTTTAATAACTTAGGAGTAGAAGGTGAGCACGGAGGTATGGTTGCCGCGCACGAACATCATCGGTGGCATGTCGCGGCTCATCATCTCCAGCCACGCCATGTACAGCGGAGCCGATACAGATCCCTGCAACAAAGTGTACAAGTAAGTACCTTTATAAGATATTTTTATATAGTACAGAAGGCATTTATTTACTTAGACATATTTACATAATTTGAAAAGTCTTAAAATAATATCTAAAATAAAAATTGGTCCGCATCGCTGTCAATAGGAAAATTGCCCAAAAGGCTGGCAGCATTGCCACGTTGTTTTGAATGCTTCCAGCCTTTTGGGCACTTTTTTATGCCCTTCGATTATTTCCCCCTCCTTTTTATATACTTGTACATATTATGTTTATAGTAGGTACAGAATAATCGGATTAAAATGTTCCCACCTGCTGGGGCACAGGCCTCTTGCATGTGGGAAGGAATGGGCAATAATCCATCACGCGGGCCCAGTGCGGGTTGGTATATGACACCTGACACGTCTTCAATTTTTTGGTTCTAGGTCATGCCGGTTTCCTCACGATGTTTTCCTTCACCGTTGATAGAGCAGTGGTGATGAAATTATTTCCACAAAGTAAAACGCCTGGCTGGGTTCGAATTCGAACCCACGACTTACAACTCGTAAGTCGGGGCCGTTCTACCACTGCTCCAATTGTTATAATTTAAGTAAAGTTACAAAAATAAAAATTGGAAATAGGTACTTTAAAAAAAACTTCTCTAAAAGATCGTACCGACTGCAAGGACCAGGACAGCAAAAACAAAAGAAAGAAATTGTCAGAATAATATCAATTAACGTGAAGAATATGTAGACTTGAATCATGAAAGTTAAAAGAAATGTTGCCTAGGTGTACCTTTCTAGGCATGGGCAGCGACATGACGATGAGGCGAGCCTCCCTTGAGTTAGCGAGCAACAGTTCCCGTAGCCTCAGCTGGCGTTTAGTCTTCTCAGATAAAGTAAGCAATTCTGTCTCACTTATGCAACAATCTGTAAAAAATGTGACTACAAATTAAAAAAAAAACAAAAGACTTTTGATTTTTTTTAAAGACTGCCGGAGATGAAAATTTTCATTGTCAAGCAACAGCCGCGTATAAAAAACAAAAGTGAAAATCAGAAAATAAAATATCACAGTACCTACCTATTGATGTTAGTTTGATATTATGTGATGTCAAAATGAGAAACCAACCAGATTTATGTTACACAAGCCATGCGCCCAAGCAATGCCCCATCGGCAAAAACTACGAACTCCCCATACAAAGTTTCACCCCCTTTATCTTCTATTTCTTCTTCTTCTTCCCTATTCATTTCCTTTTAGGGATGAATTTAAAAAAATTCTTCCTTCGTGCCCTCTTTCGTTGTATAAGGAACTCTTGTGCAAAATTTCATGCTTCTTGACCTTCTTTGGTTTAGGCTGTGCGTTGTTTTTCAGTGAGTGAATTGAGGATTTTTAATCGACTTACCCGGATTAGCGGATTCGTCAGTGAACTTCTTGGTAACGTCTTCGAAGAGTTTCATGGTCTCTGGTTGCGGCGGCTCCGTGATGTCCTGCACCATCGTCAGGGAAGAGTAGTCTATGCGGAACTTCGCTAGCAGGTTGGCCATACTAAATATAAGGGTTTCGGATCAGAATACATAGCAGAAAAGGAAAACCATTAACAATTCTTGAAATTAAACTTCTACTATTTATGACTAGCTGGGCTTTACCGTGTACCGTGTTGTATTAAGATATAAATATATTTTCAAATAACCCAAGAAGTCATTTTTTCTACCAAGAGTGCAACAGTAAGCACCCCGCAATGTGAACACGTAGTGCGCCCATTTTCTCATTTAAAAAATACGTATTATCAATGTCAAATTGACCCTAAAGACTAAAATTTTAGACTATATCTATAAACCGACAGTTGATTTAAAAATTAGTTAAACGCTTCATTCTTACTTCCTCTCCTCGAGTTCCATCTCGTGCAGCCTGTTGGCGAGCGCGAAGATCCGGAGTTTGCAGTTGCTCCACGCGGAGCGCTGCGAGATGATGTAGGGCAGCAGGATCGTCAGCCCGCCGTCGTCGTACAACCACCACACGTCTAAAGTTCCTGCCTCCTAAACACACAGACATGACTTACTAACTATATAAAGACATATAATATGTGCCTTTTCCCGTAGTTAGGTAGGATGAAACTACTGTACGCCTCGCAATCCTGACTAGTTTGAGTTTCTCATAATGCTGGAAACTGTCTTTTGGTCAATATCGACTCTTTGATACTCTTGCTTTACTTGATTCAGCCTAATTCTATGTCAAGCAATAGTTGTAGTAGATTTTCAGCGCCTGGCTTAGCACCAAGAGTTGATAGTTCAATGGAGTGGTTTTTAATGCGGTCGGGATGTGCTCTGTTGGATTCTCAACGCTCGGATCGGCCGAGAGTTGAAAATCCAGAGCGCGTATTTCTAACGCCACTCTAGAAAAGCCGTGCGTAGGTATTGGGGCTTACAGTTTAGATACTCTTACCTCTGACAGAATGTCATCATCATCTGCCTAGCCTTTTCCCAACTATGTTGGGGTCGGCTTCCAGTCTAACCGGATGCAGCTGAGTACCAGTATTTTACATAGAGCGACTTCCAATCTGACCTCCACGACCCAGTTACTGGGTAATACGAAACCCCTTGGTAAGACTGGTTGACAGACTTTCGGGTTAAAATGCAGGCAGAATGTAAAGATAGATAAAGTGTATCATGGTGTTCCATTGTAAGAATCGAATGTAGTGATTATTATTTTGATGCCTCATTTTACTGAATAATAACATAATGCATGACATAGATATGAATAAACCATGACATAAATCTGCATAGAATTTTTTTTTCCCTCCTATTAATGTCCCATACTTTGCTAGATAAAGGCCTCTCACAGGCCCATTAAATATTCTTCAAAAGATAATAATAATCATTTGTTTAAAATAATTTGTTAAAAAGTCAAAATGTTTTACCTGTTTCCTCTGGAATATCGTCATCTGCGACAGTTGGTCCTTCGACAGCTCCAGGCCGGTGGACGAGTTGTATACAATCTGTCGATGCATGTCATTCTTCTTGTCTTTCTTCTTCCGTTCCTTCGTACTGTTGCACTCGGATATCGTGAACGAACGTGACGTAGAAAGCGTCAGTATATCTGGGGAATAACCTTTTATCTTTTCTTGCCCATTCTTCTCCATACGAAAACTACCTTTTCGAATGGGCGACTAGAATCATTTCTATTTAGTTTTTTTTTTTTGACGTTCAAAAGTGCCTTTAATGTGCCTATTTGAAATAAATGATTTGACTTTGACTTTTATGAGGAAAATGACTTGATGCGGAACTGTGTGTGACCTTCTTTAGTAATGAATAGCACGTCCTTGTATCTTGTACTGATATAATTATCATTGTTGGGTTTTGCCGAATCATCATCATCATCATTTCAGCCAAAAGACGTCCACTGCTGGACATAGGCCTCCCCCAAGCACTTCCACTTCGACCGGTTCTGTGCTTCTCGCATCCAACGGGTTCCTGCGGCCTTCACAAGGTCGTCGGTCCACCTTGTGGGAGGCCTTCCAACGCTACGTCTTCCGGTACGTGGTCGAATAATTTTGCCGAATACTTTGATCAAAATGACTTCGTTAGGCCCGGCGCCCACTATCGGCATCGGCACGGCTCAGGATTTTTATGCGACGAATAAAAATGTAACTTAATTTTATGACGATAAAATTGAAATTTCAATGATAATAATCATCGCAGGTGCAAAAATAAAGATAGGGTATACGACATACCGTGTCATTGAAATTGAAATTTTATTGTCATACAATTAAGTTGCATTTTTATTCGTCGCATAAAAATCCTGAGCCGTGCCGATGCCGATAATGGGCGCCGGGCCTTAATGGACATTAGACTTTAATATTTTTTTAGACGAAGCGCCATCTGTGGTAATGTTTGGTCATGGTGTCTTGGAAAAGTTGGCCAGACGACTTTGACGGAATGACTGTTGAGGATAAAGGCTTGTATGATGTTTCCATGAAATGTGAATACTGACATTGTCTGAGACAAGACCAGTCTCATAATAAGTGCTCATCAACTCATGCAAGCAGTGTCATATAAGGTACTTGTTGCTATTAGAGCGCTGTTGATATTAGAGTCTATGTTGATGATCACCATGAGTTACGCTAAGACTGTGAATGAACTTGTGAGCTATATCAGTAAAGCTAGTACCACCACCAACCCATAGGTGTGTAGTACTTACTATTATCTATTGGCAACGTACTGGTCAGGTTATGTCTCGGTTGTTGGTCAGCTCCGCGTATGTCGAGGTCGGAGTCTGCATGCAGCATGATAGGAGCTCTTCGCACTCTCAGCTCGTCCGCACTTCCACTGGAGGTGCCGGTCAAGGAGCTGGTGGCCGCGGTCTCGGAGCTGAGAACGCCGAAGTCCAGGCCGCCAGCTACGCGGACTATCGCTACGGCGAGACGACTCTCGAAGGCAGTACTGCGGAGGGATTGGCATGTTAATAATTATTTTCCAAGTTTGGCTGTGATGATGAACCGTGCTGTAGGTAATAGGAGGTGATATTAAGGTAATCTTTGGTGCTGTAATATTTTATAGTCTTGCTTGTACAGTAAAAAGTTTATCACAGTGATAATAATCTAACTTATATGGAGGTACTACCGATGTCACAATTGATGTCTCCTCATATGGAGAGGCGCAAATTAATAGGTGAGTTCCACAGACATATTTTTTTAAGTAAAAACTTAAACCGGTGATTAGAAAAACAACTCATTCACAGAAAGCCGTATTGAAGTCTATGAAATAGGTACCTATACAACATAAACTAAATCATTGAGTTAAACAAAGGCCTAAATAAAAATATACTTACTGTAACACGTTAAAGTAGGACACCAGATCCTCCGAGGGACAAGTGGTCCAGTCCTGCTTGAAGCCCATGAGCAGTACATTAGGGGCCAACTTCCCCACCCCGGCGGCCTGCACGAGTGCACGTGCACCGGCCTCAAAGCCGAAGCCGTGCACGCGCGAACAGAAAGCGCGAACTTTGCGTAGGCGCAGCCATTCTGCGTCCGTGCGAGCGCGGATGGAGCGTTCTTTGTAGGAGACTTTTTCCTGGAAAATAAATGATATTTATTGGATTACGAGTAGTATGCTGAAGCTATTAAACGTGATGCAAAAGATGCAAAACTTTTCTTGCTTGTTCTTCCTTTAGTGCATGAATTGTGCGATGGGATAATAATGGATGAGGGTAGTTCTTCGAAATTTGATTCTTTGACTGATCCATATGGCCAAAATTTAATTTCACTTTCGGCTCTGTAACACATGTTCATATGAAAATAGGTATACCAAATAACATATATTTGAATGAGGGACTCGTTTTTATAAAGTAGTTTTCAAGATATTCATTTTGTGCCCAGATGAATCAGAATGTGTTACATATTAATCAGAAACAGAAATAAAAAGTAATAAATACACCGTTAGTTATGAATGTAAATTCTAAACAATAATTATTAATTCTTAAATAGGACTAAGACATATCAAAAGTATCATATTTAGAACAAGATTATACTCCTGTAATTTTTTATAATGCAAAAGGTTATAGCTAAGTAAATAATAATAAATAAGATTAAAACTACTGACTTGTACACGGTCAAACATTGGACAAGGAGAATTACGCAACAAAAGCGCTCCTATCGTGCTGGAGAGGGGAAAACTAATTTATTTTATTATTCATATGGGGTTTTGACCATACGAATCAGGCACAGATGAATCAGGATTTTGCCTACAATCATGCATAACTCATCGTACATACAGACTTCATTATTTTCATTTTTCTACACGAATCTATAACCCAAAAGCATCACACGAAACACAGATTGAAGTTTTAAAACAATAAAATAAATTTTATAAAGTAGGCATTGTAATCAGGATGCCACCTGAACCAAACACGGATGAATCAGGTATTTTCCTTCGTAACACCGGATCTAAGCCAACCAGCCGCACGTCCACCTTCTAGGTCGTCTGTTGCACGACTGGCTTCCCCCCGCGCTGGAAGCCAGACTCTCATTATTATTACCCGACCAGGTACGGTCAAGCGCAGCTTACGCCACATTAATCAGTATTATACGCCGGACACTTCTTTTTTATTTATTTATAAACAGACTAACGTAGTTATAACTAATACACATTTTTTTTGTAAGAGGACAATTCATTTCCTTTCGATATAATTATAATTTATATTGATGTATCAAAGGGAAAATGCGACATCGACCATTTTGTTCCGGAAAATGGCAAACGGACGCGCTATATGAATCAGAAGAACGACCTTCAAATATTTTTATTTTGTACCTAGACAGCAATTATTAAAAAAAAATCATTTGTCCCAGTAAGGGATAAAGCTAAACTGTACAAAAAAAAATATTACATGCCGTTTTTTTAGTTGGTTACAGAAATATACCCACAGACATCGAAAATTTTGTCCCTGAAGAATTACCCATGAGTGAGACTGATCATTATGTTGCTAGGCTCATTTAAGAGACAAGACGTATTAACTCGTCTTGGAACCTCCCAAATACTCCCAGTATGTTCATATTATTTTCAAAATCATTATTGATGTGGTTTCTTAATTTCTTTTCTTATAATTGGTGTGCAATAAGGAGTATAAATATATGCATGATGTAAATTTAAGGGGTCTATTAGAACCCCTAATATTGCAAAGACACCTTGCAGATTGATGATGCCCTTACCTGCGATATATCACCAACGATCATCAGCGAGCCAGCCTTAGTGATGAGGTTGCCGAGATCAACGAGCGCAGGCCTGTTCTGCGGCCGTCCAGCCAAGACCAATATTTGTGGCCAATAGTTCTTCACATGCTCGCCAGTCTTGGCCAAGTTGTAGGCACTCGATAGAGCTGTCTTATATATCTGGGCTTGAGTGCTGCTGCCCCAGTTTACGTCTGTAAATAAAACGATGTAAACATATTTATTTCTTGACCTATATCCGTATGAGATTTTTGATCGATTATTACAATCAGCGGTTTAAAAAATATTTTGTTTTCTAATAGAACCAAATAAGCAAGCATTTTCTGTTTCATTTTGTTAATCATCCGGCACTATCTTTTTTAGGTATCTATACTTCTGTTTTTATTACTAAAACCCATGCCAATGAAGGCAATTTTTCATTTATAGTGGATAATGTTCTTATCAGTGTAACCAGTATCCATCAACGAAATCTGAACTGAATGATTCATATTATATCGCTCCAGTGCCAATAAATCTGAAGAATTCCATTTTTAATAACTTTCGGAAATGGGATTTTAAACAAACGAACGGTTCAGTAATATGTATCAAAAGTGACCGAGTAACGGAGCAAGTGTTGCAATCATTCATGAGTTCAAACGGATTTAGATTGGGTCAACAACGGCTATTCTCGTTACCCGTAGTACTTCACTTGGTCAGACATGTTTTGAGGTGCATATAGACTGAGTTGAAAACTTCCCTTTTGGAATACACTTTTTATATTCTTCAAAGTTATCCGCTTATCTATATCCTAATATCATATTACGATAAATCTTACTGAGGATAAACTGTACATTCTTTTTTATTGATTTTCCTCGGGGAAATATTGCGATTAACGTTTAGCATATTTATGTAAGAAGGTATATCGAATGTCTTTCCTCTTTGTTACTCCAAAGTCACTTTATTTACTTGTAATAGAAATATCAGAAAAAGTACTACGCTAGCATACGTCTGTCATGCATCTGCATGACAGACTTATGCTAGTGTTCGTAATCAGCAGCATAGTCAATAGTCATCTAAGCTTATTTCAGAAAAACTTCCACAGCTGGACATAGGCTTTTAAAAAGCATCAACGGCTCCTGTGCTTCAGTATCCAGCGGATTTCCACGTCATTTGCCAAGTCTCCGATCCACCTTTAGGTGTGCAAGCCTTTTCTTCCTTTTGATATTTTACCTTTTTATTAATTTTGTCTATGCTTTTTCTACCTTTTGGTTTCTACTTCTGATTGACATTATACTTTTGTTTTACTACCAAGAACCAGCACATTTTATTATGTAGTTAATAGGAGGCTTAAGGTCACACGCTCACGCTGCTCCTTTTTTTAAGCATATTTAAGATATATCAAAACTAACCAGGACCTAGATATGTCAATACTAACCAGGGTCCCTGTAATGCACGATGAGGTACAGCGTGAAGAAGATGGCGAAGGTGATGAGTGACATGACCCAGCTGATGAGCAGCATGATGGCCACGCAGCTCAGGAAGCCGATCAGAGACAACCACACGTTGTAGTACTGGAATAAAGACCAATAGCTAATTTGGAAGAGGTCGTAAAATAAATAGAAAATAGGCTTAGTAAGTATTATATAACGAGTCAGCACTCGTGGCATCAAAAAACTGAGTAGGTAGTGCTTTTTATAAACAGGATTAAAAACAATAAACGAAATCCAAAGCCCTTTTGGCATTATACTCGTAATCTTTGTTTTCTGTTTTTTATTGTTTTAAGGTGTTTTTTTTTTTATTCGGCTCCAAGGACCAATTTTATGAAAAAATGTTTGAATGAAAATTATCGTGTCAAATAGAGAAACCCATATATTTTTGCATGAAAGTAAAATTTAAAATGTCTCTTTATAACCCACTGAAAAATTCGTCTATAATATCATAGCAACATAATTCTAGCTTAAATCAAATCAGATTTTGCCACAAATGGTTATACCGTGACGGAAAATGACGAATAACGATGCTATAGTACAGATATATTTTTGTCTGCATGGCTCATTGGCGTTCAATTAAGCATCGAATTAAATTGTATAGATATTTATATGGTGTTGCTTACCCTGAAAGTAGGTCGCCATCCTAGCGGTCGCACGACGGCCGCGTGGAAGGTGCAGAAATTAATGAGGGCATACGAGGCGAGGTAGAAGTTGGATATCAGTGGCGCTATTGTGTTCAGGTCAGCTGTGAAAGAAAATGTACGATGCAACTTAAAAAACCCAGAATTATCAGATTGTCATTAATGTGGAAAGCTTGGCATATCTACTCTTGACCTGGGAGGAGTACCAGGAGATACTTGGCGCTATCCTGTCGAAAGAGTTTAAATATTTCATAATTCAAATCAACTTAATTTACAAACAACCAAGATATTAAAAAAAACACAGCCACTCAAAAAAGGTTCATGGTTTTCAAAACAAATTGAAAGTACTCACCAATAAGTAAAAACAGCAATGACACGAAGAACGTAAGTACATATCCTCTGTAAGGCTCTCCATGTCTTCCATAAGGCTTGGAGAAAAAGATGAGTCCGGGGTAGATGCGGTCAGTGCCGAGCGCCTGAATCAACCGTGGTACTGATAGCAGGTTCGTCAGCGCAGTTGAGAGAGTCGCTGCCCAGCAGCCGCCGTAGATGAACGGACCCCAAGCTGACATCAGCTGCATCACCTGGCGGAGACGAAGTCATTGGCTTGATTTTGCTGACCATGGTCAATTGAATTTCTCAAGTCACTGCACAAAATATGACTGAACTTAGCAGTTTTAAGGTTGATAAATTCTGCGATACCACATGAACCAGCGAAAGTTTTGTGAACTTAATGGTCATAAAAAAAGGGGTTTCTCATCGGTCATGATTCAATTTTTAACTGTAAGCGAAATATACTGTCTGAGGGACCTAAACCCGAAGTCATTCCTGCGATAGATTCATCAATGAAAATATTAAATTAATAATACTTTTTCTTTTCAGAAGGAACTTGCATACTAGGTTAAGAATGATTTAACTTACCGAATAGCTGTTATGCAGTCCATATTTGCAGGTGTTATTAGCGACGCAGTTGGCAAGTCCACTGTAATCAAGCGTGCCGTTCTCATAGACCAAGTCAGTCAGGTTTCCACTGGCGTCCCTCAAGGCACTACCACCAGAGAACAGCACCATCGCCGCATAGCTCACCATGGATATAGCCAGCGCCAGTAATGTACCCTTCGGAATTGCTGATGCTGGGTCCTGAAAAAATCATTAAGTAACTAATGTTGCTCTTGCTTTGATTTGAAGATTAGTTGTTAACAAAGAATCCGGTCACATGGGGAGTACTGCTCCAATAAGCATTGAACCATAAAACAGCCTTTAAAACGTCAGCAGCTGCTAAATATCTGTTTATAGGTAGTTAACGGATGCTGACATTTCTTTCCTCAATATTTTCATGACTCTATACTACATTTACGATAATTGCTTCGGAAGTTTCAGTGACTTAGACATTACGTGGAAGAGGATCTTATTCATACAGTAAATTGATATGTTTATGAATTGTCCCATAAACAAAGAAAATAATCGACACACTTCCAATGAAATGGACTTCCTTTCCCAGAAGTAAGTATCTTGTTTATCATTTACTGTTCTACGGGAATAGGAATGACTCAGAACCACTATATCAATTGATTTGAATGAATCGATGAGTGAGCTAAGAAACAAGAAACCGAAAAATTGCGAGGTTAATTAAATTGATCTCAGTGTTGAGCTCGTTTCATTCGATTTGTGCCACTGCCATGGTGCCACGCGAAATGTTATTACACATAGTAATATTGTTACTCGCCGCATCACCTCTATATCTAAGTGATTCGATTTGTTTGATATCACTATTGACTTCAACACCCGATGCTGCATCAGTATCAGGCCAGATTCGGTATAGGGGTCATATTCAAAATAATTGTATATTTACTACTGTCTTAATGTCCAACCCAATTATTTTCATAACGAGATGCAACTGACTAGAATTTCATAAACAAACAGATAAAATATTTATTTGAGCTTAATAAAAAACAACGAAACATTTGGTAAACCTAAACAATTCATTTAAAAAAATTAAACCAGACATTGCGTAGGATCCGTTTCATACAAGTATTCTATGTCCACGTCTTTAACGGTAAACTAAAAAAAATAATTTAATTATTAACCATTCAACAAAAGTTAAAAAAAAAAATATATTCAGAGAATATTGTTTAAACTTTCAACACTTTACTAAACAAAATATAAAATACTATTTAGTGTACTCCAAATTTAATTTATTAATGAGTGTCCTGATTTTGCACATATCTGTTATTCTTCTCTGTTATGCTATTTTAACATTATTTCCATGGCAATAAAGAAATTTGAAATACTGGCAAAATTAGTTCACTAGCTGTTACTACACGACGCGTAAGAATAAACGCTTTGCCATTTTGTTCAATATAGTTTTTCAGCTCGTTTCGTGGTCGAAGAAAATTAGACTTTTAAAAGTAAATATTCAATGTGAGTCGTTTACAGTAGCGGTAAGTACTTACTGTTTTATTACTCATACTAGGAAAGGGCTGTATTGTGATATTTGTTATAACTATAAAATATTCGTATAATCATGTGAATTGGTGTGGAAATAAATAGATTTGTAGGATAGACTCGTGCAATTAATTCATATACGTTATTTTATCTGTCACTTTTTTCCGTTACGTAACAGATATGAATGATTAGGCGTTATTCACATTGTCTCATGTATGAATTAATGAAAATAAAATATTAATAGGTACTTAGTGCACCGCAGGTTAGCCAAAACATTTTTTTTTACTTACTTAAATTTATTTGAAGTATGTAAAGTTTGCGTATATTGTGCCATGTATTGCATTGCTGTGCCATGTATTGTCTGTGTGTGCATGTTTTACTGCGTATCCTCAGTCCTCACTGCTTGAGCCTTTTATACTAACCGCGCAGCCTCGCCGAGGCGTACCCAGCCTCTCGTCGGCCGTCTCAGTATCAGTTAAGGGGGATGCGCCAAGGTAGCCCGCGAAATTCAAATTGACTCAGGTTTTTTGCAATTTACAGGTCAGTGTAAAGTTGTATGTTGATTAAAATATGATTCACGACCGTAACAAATATGGCTATACATAATTCTAATCATTAGAATCCTTTTGCCTTAACATTAATATCAAAATTTTAGGCTCGGTAGTTTCGGAGATAAGGCATTATGGCAATGATGATGATGAATTTATGGCAATTATACCAACTAAAATACGATCACCAAAATGTTATTTCATTATGTACCCACCTAGCGATCTACACCGACTTCGCACTCGTAGCCTGTTATAAACGTGTGCTATTTAAACTTGCCCTAATAATTCCTTTCTGTTATTTTTCTGTTACAATCAAATAATATTCATATCTGTTTCCTATCCGTAACTTACAATTATTTTGAATATGACCCATAGACAAGCTATTCAGACTTATCAAATTGGATGTCTCAATTCAATCTTTTGGGATATCGCGATAGATTGAATTGAGTCATAAGAATAAAATTGCTGTATTCTTTCGCACTAAAGTGAACATAAATTATACAGTATAGTTTTAGGTTATTTAGCGTGAAAATAATCACCTATTACTTAAGATTTAATATTCTACAGGGCCGGTTTTAGGGTTCCGTACCAAAATGGTAAAACGGAACCCTTAGGGTGACTCAGTCTGTCTGTCACAGCTGGATATCTCAAGAACTACTAATGCTATCAACTTGAAATTTGGAATAGTTTTAGATGACGTTTGCCCAACTATTTTGCAAATAAGAAAGAAATAAAAACATGTAAGATATTTTTTTGTAACATTGGTTTCAATTTTTCAGACCCCCTTTCAGTCCCTGTTGCAAAAAATATACATATATTTTTATTTGTTTCTTATTTGCAAAATAGTTGGGCAAACGTCATCTAAAACTATTCCAAATTTAAAGTTGATAGCATTAGTAGTTCTTGAGATATTCAGCTGTGATAGACCGACAGACAGACTGAGTCTCACCATAAGGGTTCCGTTTTTACTATTTTGGTACGGAACCCTAAAAAAAATTTAATTTATAAGTAGGTATTTAATTGAAATAAAGGAGATAAAACAAAAAAAAAACATCCAATCTGTGAAATTTCGCCAATCAAATAACTGGCCTTGTGTTTTAGTCATTAATGGCATCTGCCGGTCGATTCTGTAAAAATCTCACCGTAAAAACTTGGGTGAAGTGAGTTTGTTTTTGCTAGGAATTGACACTATTGACAGCTCACTCCACGCTCACTTCACCTAAGTTTTCACGCTGAGATTTTTACAGAATAGCACCGCAGGTAAGGTTTAATAAAAAAAAGAGTTTTAAAAACCGAAGAAGAAGCTGGCATTGTTGTTCCACAAAGTAGGTATTTACAAGCTACTATTTCTCCTGGTAATCCGTAAGTCCCTATTCTCCAGCTCAGTGTCGTCACGTTTCAGGGCTACTTTGTCGTCAGTCGTCACGCAGCACTGACAAAGACACACAACACGTGCGTGACATATCCAAGCACGTGCTTCATCGTGCAAAAAATTCTTACGGACAGCACCTACGATCACGGAATAACCCACTATTTTTAGTTTTATAGTATAATGTATGAATGAATTCAGGAGAGACTTGACGTAGTTTTAGCTAATGATTAATTTGTTTTGCAAACCCGTGACGTGTGTTCAGTGTTGAGTAGTGACGTCACGTTGCGCTGTCATTGACACTGATTACACGTGCAAAGAGAAGTAGGTAGGTAGACATAGAGCGCGCGTGCTCTCCCTTGCAAACATTAGCCATGGATCGATTGCAGTACCACGTGTACACAATATCTTTGCTTTAAATAGTAGGTACCCTAACTAATAATAGCTAGAGATGAATGAATTGTCATCATTATCCCACGAAAACCTAAATCAGAATACTTTTCAGCGTTGTCATGCATTGCATAGTTGAGGAAAAAGCGCTGAATCCAATTAAGATTATAACTAATTAAGATGTTGGGTTACCTGAGTATCGATTACAGGATAACGTATTTTATAATTATACATTTTTTTATTGCTAAAGATAATAAAATTGCAATGTATCTCGTTGGTAATCTTTAAATTAAATAACTGTCAGCAGACCAGCAGTTTCAGGAACTTCAGTGATAAGGTGACTGTTTAATGCACTTTGTTTAATGCATTGTGTTTTACACTTATAATATCATTGGTTTAATGTACTTATATACCTAAAGTAAATCATATGTTTTAATTCACATCACTGTAATATTTGAGACTTACCTAAGTCCGACTATGGTAGATGTTCAGAGCTTCTTTATAGCAAGTTCGTACCTATTTCATAATTTAGGTATAAATACAACTTTTTGTAGGCGTTGCCTTATAAGGGAGTTATAGGAACAGCATCGATATCTAAGAATTAAATGGAGTCTAAGAAACGGACGAACGTGGGTGTACCTAGTACCTAATGGTGGAAACAACTCAAACAACTGTTATAATTAGAACACCCTCATTTTGATTGAGAGCTTGTGGAGAAATTCTGTATCGAACAGGAAGTTCGATGTAACAACTTACTATTAGGACTAATTGAAAGACACGATATCTTTTATTTTGACACGAAACCGCGGCTTGAGGGAGGGGCTAAATAATACAAGCCGCACGGGTCGATCTTTAAGGTTAAACAACGCTTGCAGAGGTCGATCCGTGGATGGGTGACCATTCATAACATACCGATACCCCTCGGTGCCTCGGAGAACACGTAAAGTCAAAGTCAAATCATTTATTTCAAATAGGCACATTAAAGGCACTTTTGAACGTCAAAAAAAAAACTAAATAGAAATGATTCTAGTCGCCCATTCGAAAAGGTAGTTTTCGTATGGAGAAGAATGAGCAAGAAACTCCACCGTTACTCTTTTAAAAATGTTTTACAAGGTCTTGTATACATAATAAAAATTATATGTGAACACGATGCACCCATACTAAAATTAGTCTACCACAAAAGGTAAAAAGAATTAAAAATTAAGCAATGACAGGTAAATCAAATAAGTGATAGATACATGGTGCTCACATATTTACAAGTTATTTAAAAAAAAAAAAAAAAAAAATGAAAAAATGCAAAAGTAGTTGAACTTTAACAAGTGTGTGAGCCACTGTAGTCGCAGATTGTAAAATTGAATTAGCAGTTGGCCCCGGCTGACATTCGTAGATCTTTGACAGTCCTTAGTCAGAAGCCGGCAACCAGTCTTGCCAAGGAGTATCGTACTGTTACCCAGTAACTGGGTTATGGAGGTTAGATAGCCAGTCACTCTATTTAACATGATGACCTCAACTTGAGTATTTTCCATAATAAAGTTTCGTGCACATACGAGAGAAGCACAAGAAGAATCTACCAATACAATATTAATAAAATATGTCATAGGTACCTTCAGATCTCCGGAAATGTTAGCACCAGCCTGGATGCCGGTGACAGATGGGAAGAAAATAGCAAACACACTGAAGAAGTCCTGGTCCAGTTTTTCACTCAAGCGGTAGTCTGACTTGAAGTTCGCCGATAACGTGGCCGCTAGAATCGCAAGGGAAATCTCATAAACATATACTATTTGGGTAAACATAATTGTGTAAAGGGGAGATCACGTTAGGAGACGAAAAGTTAAATAAAGGAACAATCAGAATAGAAGAAGAGAGTAAAAAGTATCGGTAATAAATACCTACAAGGTGGCAGGATCATCTACACAGGAGTTCACAGGACCTGTTACAACATGGATAAGTATGCGGGATCGTCGGATATAGTTGAAGTTTAGTAAGAAACCGATGGATGTTGTCGACTGAAATTAAATTTGATAAATGAGCGGTTTGTTTTCTATTAATAAAATTAAATTTCATTCGAGAACTCCCATCGGGTTCTTACTAAACTTCAACTATATCCGACGATCCTGCTCCTGCATACTTATCTCTTATGTTGGCTGTACATGATTCTGAATCCCCCCGCGTTGAAATTTTTCGTCGGTTATCAGAAACAAAATCTGCTGTTTCATTGAAAAGTCCAATACCTAAGCGGTCAAAATTTTAAAAGAAAATATCGACGAATCTATGTCAGGGTGGTAGAACCACGTGCTGAATTCATTGTTACAGTTTGCGCGGTAATGTCCCTGCCACCCTGTAGTAATTTGCAGTTCATCTATAAACTTAGATTGGTTTATCATATTTACAATGGTACCTAGATACTCATCAACCTTGGTTAAGGAGAAGCACATATTTCCAAAACGCATTTAATTTAAACTTTTTGGAAACAAGTAAATAGTTATTGTCAAGGCCTGTTGAAAATACGCGTATTTCCTTTTTATGTTACGATCCTAATAACAAAACTACTATAATCCACCTAGTTTTGACGTCCTTTAGTGATGCTAGCTGACGTAATACCTGTGGTAATACTACGTATAATGACGTCATCAAACTTTAAACATTTTCCTTTATTAAACTTTTCCTGCAAGCTTCGCCAACTTACTGCTTAGTCCGACGAATCCATTGGCTATTTCCTGTTCACTACTCGGGCCCATTATAGTGCCGACTACAAAGTCCACCATGGCTCCTACGATAATCGCAATCAGGAAATTCTGTGGACAATTAACGGACAATTATTTGGAGATTATGCATATTTTGTATGTTCATGGTTGTTATAATATTAGTTTGCCAACTTCTGTTTTGGTTCTTCTTGCTCTAACATCGAGTCGTTAGTTACTAGGCAAACCTTTCCTATGTAGGTTACAATATTGCTTCTAACTTCTCTTTATGGCCACGGAGAAATGGGCAACTGGCCAGAGACTATTCGTCTGCCAAGCGGGGTTTATATGGCGGAAATTGCTATATACATAAATTCCACTTGGCAGACGAATAGTCTTTAAGATCCTCGAAACAATCGTTGGGAAGCCCTTGCTTAGGCTCAGAAGAGACATGCCGTAATTAAATACCTAGGTAAAAGTTTTTTAATTTTGTAAATTCAATGAACCACCTTTACAAAAACAAAATACTTATATTATATGCATTAGTAATTCTTGTTAAGTAATCATTAAATCTGTATTTATTGGGTAAAGTTGTGCGTTAGTTATTATCATGCCCATAGATATGCCAGACATGTTTGTTTACGCAGCGATGGTAACTGTATTTATTTACCATTCAACCACACATGAAACATGCAGTAGGCGAAATCAATTACAGTAGTTACCAAGTACCAGAGACCTCAGTCTCAATCTGTCAAAAATACCTCTAATTTCTCTACATTTTTGACATTGACTGTCGCTGAGAGGAGATTGCGACTAGATTTTGATTTTTTTTTTTTTTTAATGCTAGCCTATGCTGTCCCACTGCTGGGCAAAGGCCTCGAATTTTTTTATTAACGGGAATTGTCCTTCTGGTAGTTAATATAGCAATAATATGTTTGAAAAAAAATCCTTTGTAGACCGTTGTCTTTGGCACTGGAATACCATGGTCATAGTGTCTTTCTACAGCTCTATATTCAAATACAATAATCAATAACTGTAAGCCAATTCTTGTAATCAAAAATGTTCAAAATCTAGTCGCAATCTCATCTCAGCGACAATCAATGTCTAAAACTTGTCAAAAATATAGGGAAATTATAGGTATTTTTGACAGATCGTGCTAAAATAGAAGGGCATTTCAAAAAGGAAGTAAATAGGGTTTTCTCGACTTCTTTCTTAAATAAATAAATAAATAAATAAGTGGCAAAAATAGTATTATTGAAGCTAACTCAAAAATTCCCCAAGCAAATTTAATAAAAAATTATATGGGACCATCCCTGATAACCTATCCATTTAAAAATAAAAATTAAATGATTTACATTTGCCGGAGAAATCGCGTAACATACCTACCTACATACAAAAACAATTTCGTTTTCTTGAATTTTTACCGAACGATTCTTTTTAAACGATTTTGATAAAATTTCGATGGGACGAATTTGAAAGTATACCTTTCAAATAAAAAAAAAGAATTTTACAAATCGGCTTATAAATAACGGAGTTCTAAGGTAACAAACATAAAAAAAAATTCAACTGAATTGATAACCTCCTCCTTTTTTTGAAGTCGGTTAAAAACGAAGGTATACAATTAACTAAAATTTTGCGTGAAATTTCCCATGGCATTCAAGGCTTTCACTACCTACGCAGTTATCACTTAACCCAAAATAAAAGGCAATCAAACAAAAAGCTACGCCAACAGTTGATTAATTCGTCGGAGAGTTCCACAACACTTGCTTTTATATGCTGAAAATTAATGCTATGAACTTAATCTTAGTATGATAAGTAACAAACCACTGTTCTGTATAGTCCATACGAGTGAAATAATTCAGAGCCTTGCAGACTGACAGTTACTAACAAACAGCGAACCGCCTAACGCCAGAAAAAGCAAATAGACACTTGGAAGTTCATCAACATTCATAGCGTTATTTACATTGTTGAGCAGATAAATTGTTCGAAAATATCAAGCAATGGATTAGCAATATCCTTCAAAATTATTTAGATTGTGATTGAAATTGTGTTACACAATTTGGATACAGTTTCCAGGTTTCTTTTCTTTACGTTTAGTTTCTTTAAATTATTTAAGTACTCTCTTTATGTCATCCCCCAAGTGGGTGAAATGGTGAAGCGATCGTCGGCATAACTGCGGTGCTATTCTGTAAAAATCTCACCGTGAAAACTTAGGTGAAGTGAGCGTGGAGTGAGCTGTCAATAGTGTCAATTCCTAGCTAAAACAAACTCACTTCACCTAAGTTTTCACGGTGAGATTTGTAAAGAATCGACCGGCTGTAGTGACGTAGTGATTATATGCTGCCGTTAGCTATCAAGAATTACGAAGGAGACTTTGGCGAGCACAGCCGGTCGATTCTGTAAAAATCTCACCGTGAAAACTTAGGTGAAGTGAGTTTGTTTTTGCTAGGAATTGACACTTGACAGCTCACTCCACGCTCACTTCACCTAAGCTTTCACGGTGAGATGGTTACAGAATCACACTGCAGTAGACACCGGTTTGATCATCTGAAGTCCCTTCCGCGATGCTGAAAACTATCGTGGTGTCTGTAGCAGGTAATTCCGGCATAATCCATCTCCTTTCCCCCGCGTAGGGAAACCAGAGAGATTTTTAAACTCTGTATTTCCTGTATTTTAAAACCTACGGAGCAAATCGCGAATGAAAGAAATATTTCTAGTAGTTTCTACTGTATTCTCTTTGACTGTATTATAGTTATTTGTGGCGTATAATCGTCCATGTGTTTACTGAAAGACTTCGCTCGGTGCTAACAGTGCATTGCGGCGCGTCTATTGGACAGGAACATGGCGTGAAATAGAAATGCATGCATCATAATATATTATTCAACAAAACAGATGCAGTTTGATTTGTATATATGCTATATTGTTAGTATCTATAGATATTCTAATAATGCTCTGATTGACAGTTTAGTTATGCTACTTGTTGCTCTGTAGAACTCGTTGTAGCAAATTTCAGACCGCTTTATCAATTGTACTAACTTCATACCATGGCTTCGTGCGCGTGAAATTTCTTGTTCCCCCTTCCACCCCGTCGCATCGCATCGCCTGTCCGCGCTATTACTTCGTTTTCGCTAAGCAGTCTTTCTGACTTTATTTTCTTTTTTGCTCGGCTCCTAAGGATCCGAGCGTGATGTTAAATAGCCTATACCTATGCTATATTTGAACTATCAAATGCAAAAAGATTTTTTTAAATCCGACTACTTACTACAGAGATTAGTAGCGCGTTCAAACGAACAAAAAAATCTCTTTAAATTTATTATTAGGTAGAAGATGTCTACCAAACTAAACTTTTGTTGCTTAGTTTTTCGTGTCGATATAGTAACGCATGAAATAATCATGATTGGAGAGCTTAAAATTGCCGACCGCCTGTGTCCTGATGTCGTACTTAGGTATTGAAACTTTGAAAGTGGCGAGAAACCAGTTTTCGCATAATTCAGGTCATGCTTCCTTACCAAAGACTTTCCTTACATAGTACAAAACAAAGTCACCGAAATGTCTGTACGCGCATATCGCATAACTTCCGCATGACTGCACCAAATTGGATAATTATTGGATAATTCTATTTTTTTTTGTTGTCTTCGGTATTGCCAGGACAAGGTTTCTATGAAATAAAATGTCAGAAATTAGAAAAAAAAATTGCACCCGTCCGAAGATGGGGCGGGCCGCTAGTTTCCTTATAAATCCAGGCTCTGGCATACATTCTTTCAAACAAAACGAATTTACCCTTCACATTACAATGTATTTATTAAATTGTTTATCTTTTTTAATTTCCAAAGGTACAGACATTACCTACTCGTAGTTACGAGAATGAAGCAAAAATAACCCTTTAATAATCCGAGTAAGTCAAAACAAAGTAAGACAAAACATTGCATCACCTACACTAACAAACTTTATTTTCAAAGCTCTGCTGTTAGCAGCTTTTACGCCGTAATGAAATAACAAGCGATGCTCCCACATTTCATCCAATTTCCCGACCGTCGCATGGAGTAAATGAATTCTCTATTGATTTGTCAGTGGGTTGAAGGACGGTTTGTTTATCGAGAGAGGTCAATTGGGGCTGAATAGCTACGAGGCTAGTAGGCAAGCCACGGTGGCCGGTCGAGCTTTCCTGAACAGTGGAACTGCCCTTTTGTTGCGTGTTAACTAGTCAACAATTATACCCTAGCGAATGGTTATTGTAGCTTGTCAAAATAAATAATAAAAAGAGGAAAGTTTTGTTTATTAATAAAGTGCTGCCCAAGTCTAGAAATGGACAGACGATCACCATTTCATCTCTCAAATGCAGAACTACTGTATTATGAAAAAGATTAAAACTTTTACGTGGGTGTTTTAATTATGCTTCATGCAAAATTTTTATCCTGCTTTTTCTAATTTATAATTATAATAAGGCACACAATGTTTTATCCCAAAGTGCAGGCAATGCAAACCAAATTCAAGCTCGTGTTATATGCGTTGGTATGATTGTTGAATCGATGTAAATCATATCAGGAAATCTATTTGTGGCAATTGCCAATACTCCAGCTCGTGACCTGAGAAGCAATTTTAGACTGATTTATAGCCTAGCAACGGGACATTTATGTAAAAGACTGATTAACGCCACGGTCAAAATTAATTAGTTTTAGTTGGCTATTAATAAAGAAAAACGCGAAGAATTGAGAAACTATTGTTTAGGTTACCCTTCATAAAATTAACACGGAATTAAAATATTGTACGTCTAAACAAATAGACAGGCATTGTAAAAAAATCATACTGGGATTTGCACCGATGAAAAAGAGATGCAACATCTTATAGGTACTAACCTGCGCTTTGCTCTCCCAATCCATGCCCACAGCGCAGATGAAGCACATGACGAGAAGCGCTACTGCTCCCACGATTCTGACGTCATTCAGTCCACCATCGATGATCTTCAAGTCATAGCTCTTCAGAAGATCGTTCAAGGAGTCGCAAAACCCGATAGTGTTCATACTGGCGGCGACCGCATTAGCAAAGGCGAAAATAATGCCCACGGAAGCACCAAACTCAGGACCCAGTGATCTTGAGATTATGTAGTAAATCCCTCCTAGAAAATTTAGTAAATAAGTAATTTATTAAGAAAACACGCCATGGCGAAAATGTCAACAGTGTTGAATAGATAAATAATATCTATTCCGTGGTTGTTATAGTTTCAGTTTCAAGTTTTTTTTATTAAATTAGCATTGACAAAAGCCTAACTGAGATCCACAAATGTAGTACACAGGGTTTACGCTTGGATTAAAATATTGGTAACCGTACGAGACTGTCAGAAAGGGATACAGAGATGTAACTTAGGTAGTACCTAGGTAAGTAATGCAAGGTATTTATACCTTGTCCTTTATCAATGTTAAATATTTTACACATTTTCAGTTTCTTTTATATAATTTGATTGAACCTGACTCATATGACCTAGTAAACTGCGTCGCTTGATTTGAAACTGGTTCTAGTTTCACACGATTATCCTCAGGTAGGGTATGTTCTGTACACCATTGTATAAGATTGTATGCATTCCGCGATCATACGTTACAGATGATAATCTTAATAGAGATTACTCTGTAGCCTATTGTGTGAATGTCGTCATTATAGTAGTAGCACTATGTTACTAAGTCGCACTTTGCTTTTACCCTGATCTGCACAAAGACAAGAGGAAGTGTAACGGATGACAGGGGCGCATTGTTCACATCGTGCTCTGTTCTTGCTTTGCTAATTATATTGTCAGCTAAAAGTCTTCTATTGTATATATAATACTTATAAGATTTTATGGAAATGCTTCTGTATCGTTTCAAGTGCAGTCTAACTAGATAATTCTAACACAACAACGTGCTGCTAGTTGTAAAAGTATAATTGCGTTTATATCCTTGTTTTCTTAGTTAGATGGATTATAATTCATGCTTATTTGAATCAAACACAAATCTTCTTCTTCTTGTACATCAAAATCAATAGCCGTGCGTTAGTCTGGTAAAAACTCTGTGATGAAACTTTGGTAAGTTGTTGTGTGCGCACAGGAGAAGGTTTAAACAAAAAAAAAATTATAAGGCATTGCAACGCACGGTAGGAAATAAATAAATTCTGTACTAGCTATCTAATAGATAGCTAGTACAGAATTTATTTATTTAATTAAATAATGCATATTTACAATATTAAGTCTAAAGTGGTAGGTATATAATAATGGGATCGACGAACTAGGATAAACCTGTATCTCAGGTATCATACGTGGAAATTAAGCTTATTACATTAATATTCCTAAGATTGATTATAAACATAAATAGTGAGTAACTTAACAGACTAATGATAGGACAATACTGAAATAAAAAATAATATTTAACTTAAAAGAACCAGTAACTTTTCTGTGCCATCATAAGACAACTTTTGCAACCAAGTTGTAAATAACATTTGTGCAATGTACCGTTTTTAATGCAGACATAGACAAAATTGCGTTTACTTTATTAAATAGAAATGGGCCTAAGAATATCAAAAATCTATACATAAATGAATGCCTTAATCTATAATTATTTTATCCATAGGTACAGATGTCTTTTCGACTTTTATCAGTATAAAAAATCATGTAATAATGTAGAATAATCTAAGCTATCAGTTTAAAGGCTAAAGTTCTATTCAAAATGCAATCTCGTAAGAAAATTATTCTAGACCGGTTAGGTTAGGTTAGAGAGGACGTTAGTCTCAGCAATATAAATAGTTGCATTATGAGGATAAACTTTAAGGCTTGCTGACGACGCCAATCTAAACAGTGCTGTGTTAGGAATCGAAAATGAATTCCCACGAATCGTTTGTTTCGTCAATAGTTGATGAGAGTCATGAGTTCATGACTCATGTCATTACAAATACAGTTTTCGTACCCAACATACTATGTGTTCGCAAATCAATAAACTAACTTTTGCCTGTTTAGTTTAGAAGAAAAACTTGTTTAATTTTTAAGCGGAATTGAATCTTCTTACAATCTTTTATTTCTTAATTCTACATTAGTAGGTAGCAACAGATTTTTGAATTTTTTAAAGGCATCGGGATGCAAAGTTTTTGTAACTGCATGAGGCGATGATCACATTGGTTAGGTAATATCAATGCAGCGAAATCTTTTTAAATGAATTCTAGAAAGTAGTTAGATTGCTCTAAAACCTAACACAGATGAATGACGATCATAGACGACTTGTTCAGATTGTAAAATAATAAGTTACTATATCAAAAAACCAACCTCCTTTTACTTCTCCATTGGTGCATATAGCGCTCATAGAAAGCGTTGTTATGACACACACGAAGGCTGATATGGCGATGATGACAAGAGAAAATCCAATGCCTGCCTGTGAAACCACCCACGATATACGCAGGAACAGCATCACACCCCAGATGTTCAGCAGACATGGTATCAGCACACCCTACAATAGAATTTACAATACAATAGATTTTTTAGAAGCTCATCATCATAAAATAGACTTAAGAAACTATCTTTCTTCGTCTCTCAAAGTATACCTGAATATTGTGATCAGTGATAATAATGTATAGGATTATATCCTTCTGCACTATTTTAGTCCGAACTCAGAACAAATAAATAGTTCCTCTTATAAAATCTGATAACAGTCCTAGCAGTTGTACTTGTACCTATGTGTCAATCAATTTTAATTTATGCTAAACACTGTGCGACTTCTACCCTCATATAATAAGCTTTTATAAAAACTTACCTGAATCCATCCTAACTTAATTCCAATAGCAGGAGTTGGTGACTTTGTTTCTCTTGTCTGTTGTACTTTCTCGTCCTGAAACCAAACACAACATTCTAATTCTCGTTTATTTCCTTGACCATAGTAGCAAAAAACAGGTGCATGAAATCAGATTGAATATGTCCAAACACAACTACATTCGTTTATTGTCTCTGTCGTGTGTGATGCACGTGATTATCATAGATGTAATGAGTCCAGTGAGTGACAGGTGACTGCGTTTGCCACCATTCCGCCATGATGGACACCGTCTGTCTCGCACTTTGTTGATCCATGCCATAACACTGCGCTTGTGTATTGTTCCCAGACGGCAATGTATCATCGTGTCTCGTGACGGTCGTTTTTATTAAACGGTTTTAGGTATCTATTTTGCCCCGTTAGTTATTTATTTATTTGGGTCAAATTTAGTACTTGAAATTTTACCTCCTTCCTGTTGGCAGATTGATCTGATATTTGGTACACACCTTTAATTTTGATGACAATACAATTTAATATAATCAGTATCATTGTAAATCCAAGATGGCCGCCGCTACAAAATGGCGTATTGCATATTTGTTCATAACCCCCTCAACATGGGTATAAAATGAAAGGGCTTGCTAGGGCTTGGCGTTGCGTAACCTGAGTAAATATGTAAATAGTATTCATAATGATATAAGAGGTTGACTGTTGATAGAATTTTTGTTGATATTTTTTTGGTCTGATCAATGCCCTAGATTGATGCGGAAAGTGGTGTGATGACTGGTACCTAGGTTCTACCGAATTATTTTTTAGCTTTTAGCACATTATCTACATCATTATTTTCATTAAAACCGTTTATCTTAAAAGTATTTTTTTACTTATTTTTATTATGTGATCACATTACCTATACATATTTTATTTGTATGGTGGAATCGGAAAAGTGATTTGTAGGGTGGTTTTTTTTTTATTTTTATTTTTTTATTTATTTAATAGCTACCTAGAAAATGAGAGAGTAGGTATGCTAATCTCCTAAGGTATTATTCAAAAAAATCTTGTCTGCAACCTAAAAATTCTTTATACTTAGCACCATTTAAAACACTTTTCATTTACCAAGTTTAAAAAGTGCATATCGATTGTATGTAAGTAGGTAACCAGAGTACCTACTCTGGTTACCTATCCCTGGTTACCTCTGGTTAGATAGTGGCCACGGAGGTATGTACCAACATAGGTACCTACCTATGTTGGTACGGTTGGTAGGTATGTACCAACATAGTACCTACCTATGTTGGTACATACCTCCGTGACCACTATCTACTTCCATCAAGCCAGTCAAGCTCTCGAGTGCTCGTTCATGGCGCGGCAGCTAGCGCCGGATCGCACCGGTCAGATCCAGTTTTTCTATTCCACACGCAAAACATTAGAAGACTCATCGATGCTTTGTCTCCTTCAAAAGTCGTCAGTTACTCATTGAAAATTACCAAAGTGATATATTTTTATCCGGTTTCTGAATTGAGAATTTGAAGTTGACAAAGTCAAAGCGAAATTAAAAGTTCTTTACAAAGGAATTTCGAGAGCTTTCACCTGAAGGTAGAACTAGTCGCGAGCTCGAACTCACTGGTGGTCATGGCCAAAAAGCACGCTGTCTCACCTGGCTTCGTGTTTGACAGAGATCTAGTAGAGTTTGACAAGTTCTCAACTTAATAATAATAATAATATCCTCTAAGTACACTACTGGAGGATTCAGGTCTAGGCTATCGGTTGAAGAGAGGTGGTCAGGTCATATCTCATCTCCTTTACATGGATGATTTAAAACTCTTTGCCCCCAACAAATTGCGTCTGATGGAGCTACTGAAGGTAACTGAAACTTTCAGTAGCGCCATCAGGATGGAATTTGGTGTGGACAAATGTGCAGTCATGCATGTAAAGCGAGGGGAGATTATGGAATCCGAGGGAATTCAATTCTCCGATCCCATAAGCCTCAGATCCCTCTCCTCATCCGAAAGCTATAAGTATTTGGGTATGTCGGAAGCGTTAGGCATCAACGATGCTGACATGAAGCAATCGTTGAAGGAGCGCTTCTTTTGTCGCCTGAAGAAGGTATTAAATAGTCTTCTTTCGGGCGGAAATAAGGTGCGCGCCTTCAATGGTTGGGTCATGCCGGTTTTGATGTACTCTTTCGGCATACTCAAATGGACTCAGACGGAACTCGACGCCCTGGATAGAAGAGTCCGTACACTACTGACCGCAAACCGGATGCATCACCCACGATCATCGGTGATGAGACTGTATATCCCGCGGAAGTGCGGGGGTCGAGGCTTTTTAAATGCGAAGACCCTCCACAACCGCGAGGTGTGCAGTCTCAGGGAATATTTTTTAAAAGCCGAAGTGGGTATGCACCGTGATGTGGTCGCAGTGGACAAGGGGCTCACCCCGCTCTCCATGGCTAAAGAGAACTGGCGCAAACCTGTAGTACTTTCTACTGATGATCGCAAGAAGGTATGGCAAAGCAAGGAGCTTCACGGGCGCTTCTACCGGGCTCTTCATGAGCCTGGTGTAGACTTCTTAGCGTCCGTATCCTGGCTACGTTTTGGTGACCTTTTCGGGGAAACTGAAGGTTTTGTCTGTGCAATTATGGACGAAGTTATCTTAACGAATAACTACCGGAGACATATTATGAAGGACGGGACGGTTGACGTGTGTCGGGCATGCCACCGTCCGGGTGAGTCTATCAGACATATTATCTCTGGTTGTTCTCGTCTGGCTAACGGCGAGTACTTGCACAGACATAACCAAGTAGCTAGGATTATTCATCAGCAACTTGCTTTGAAATATAAACTTGTGGATTCTGAGGTACCGTACTACAAGTATGTACCCGACCCAGTTCTTGAAAATGACCATGTCACATTGTACTGGGATCGGTCTATCATTACTGACAGGACTATTGTTGCCAATAAGCCTGATATAGTAGTGATAGACCGATTAGCGCGCTGCACAATGATCGTCGATGTTACCATTCCGCATGACGGGAACCTCGTGAAAGCTGAGAAAGAGAAGCAAATTAAATATCTCGACTTAGCACACGAGGTTGTTGACATGTGGAATGTTAGCTCGGCTACCATTGTGCCGATTGTCGTATCGGCCAATGGACTGATGGCCGAAAGCCTCGATCAACATCTATCGAGGCTCTCGTTAGGCGGTTGGGTCAAGGGCCTGATTCAGAAGGCAGTACTCCTCGATACGGCTCGCATTGTGAGGAGGTTCCCTAACCACCGGTAGCTTGGACCCTGCTCCCGACACCGGCGGATCGCTATTTTTTTATATTTTTAAATGTTTTTTATACTTATTTTATAATTTAAGAAATATTTAAAAATGTAATTAGATGTGTAACTAAACAAATAAACGAAAATAATAATATATTTATTTGCTTAAAACATGGTATAAAAAGGTCTTACAGTACAAAAATAGAGCAGACATGTTTTGCCAAGATTAAACATAGCATGCAAGCCCACTTTTCTGTATTCTGAGAGGCCACTAATGTAATATTTACAATATAATGTATTTTATTATGAAATAAATGACTTATTATTATGAGTTTTCTGGAGTACGCGCCTCCAGAAAACTCATAACTGTTTTTTTATAACAATGAGTTATAAAAAGACAAAAATTTAAGTGATTCGCATCATTTGTTCATATACTTATTGCCTTATTTTATATTTGCATACTTATTTTGTAATTCTAAGAATCTTTGTTTAAGAAACATAAATTGTTTGTTTATTCTCGACAGTTTGTGTAGATTAAATCAGCACATAAACCTACTTGTTATGTTTGCACGATTAATCAGGAGAAAATAACTCGGTAGGTATTGTATGCGTTGATCTTGAAATGGCAAAACAATGAGGATTATTGTGAATATAAATGAAATTGTTTATAGCAGAACGAATTCGTTTAAAATAAGAATTCAAACTATCTTTTCTAAGTAAGTATATAGGTTATTTTTATATTCAGTGCTTGCTGACATAATTTTCAACCAGAAATATTGTAGACATTATGTTATGTGTCATTCGTAGTTTTGTATGAATATAATTTTATATATCTACGTATATAAAATTATATGATAAATGGTTATATTTTGTGTAAGTAGGTTTGCACAAACACTTTTACACGTCAATTATATTTTAAAAACTAGATCAGACCGGAATAAATCGGCTTTTCCTATCTAAGTACTCTGAGAAGAAAGGCCACCGTCTCTTTTAAACTCCAGACATAATCTTGGTCAGATTATGTGAAAACCATGTATCATGTTGTATTCTTAATATCATAATAAATTAATATCATTCACAATACCTACGTTTAATAAAAATTACTCTAGCCATTCGCTCTTGTGTTGAATAACCGTATTTCCAATACCTACTAATCAATCCCAGCTAATTTACTTTATAGTCCTGCTAGCTCGGTAGCAGCAAATTTGTTTTATTACTCAGCATTGAGTGCAGTTTCATAGAGTACCTATTATCTTTAAGTCCTAACTCCTAATCATGTATGATCAATCCATACTAATATTATAAATGTGCAAGTGTGTCCGTCTGTCTGTTACTTCTTCACGCTTAAAACGCTGAACCGATTTAGATGTTTGGTATAGAGATAGTTTGAGTCCCGGGAAATGACATAGGATAGTTTTTATCCCGATATTCCCTGGGCGTATGATCATAAAACTTTATCGTAAGTAACCTACCTACACTCAAAGAAACAGACCACTAAATGTCAGCAGTAATAATGTCAGGGAGATAAATTTTTATAAGCAAAATGAATACCAACTTTAATTCTCCCTTTATTCAAATCACAACTGTCACTATTTGACAGTTGTCTGACATGACTATAACACAGCAAATTGACGTAGGGTTTCAATTTGCTTTTTTCCGGCGGCTATTTGCGGTCGGGGTTTAGGCAAGTAAGGTAGGTAACCGAAAATGTGCCATTTGCGACTCGTAAGCCTGTCGAATGCATGTGATTATCTACTTATAATTACCTCATAACCTTACATAGGTAATCCCACAGTAATAAATGTCTACATAATTCCTCGTTCTATGCCGAAATACTAATTGTAATGTTTCCTAACGACACTTTGATTATACATATAGGAGATCAACAATGATGAGTTTTTCATGAGATGACACTGGATTTTTGGTGAGAACTTACGAGTAACGCATTGGATGAAAATGTTGAATCAATAATACACCTACCTAAGGTATGGATAAATTCATTTAATTACTTAATATTCACTGCACATAATTTACACACGTGATAATTATGTGTAGTGAGTGAATTCCAATAAAAATTTCCTGCATTTGGTTTATTTTCAGACCCAAGTTTATTCTAACAATGGTAAAGTTCTGCACACAGGAGTCCTCCAGACCGGATTTCGGCCATGGCAGCCAATTTCATCGAAGACTAGCCTTCGACGCGGAAAATATTATACTGCACAAGCTTTATAGAAAACTGTGTTTCAATCACAATTAGATACCTACGTTCTTATTACAAAAACTGACTCGATGGTTTCAACCATGTTAAAAGAAAAACCTTGATTGTGAAAAGACCTTTAGGCGCTCCGCAGACGGCGGCGGTCATTTTGTCCGCGGACGACCGCGAGAGACATCATCCGACAAACATCGGCGGCGCGGTCTTTTTGCCCTCTATGCGTTGGTACTATAAGATTCCCTTTGTACTATCGTTCGCGGTCAAATTGACCGGCCCGGCCCGCCCCGCCCGTGTGTTTCGCGCCTTATTGTTAATAGCGCAAAATAAAACTCACCTCTTCTGTAATAAGATGGTCCCCATGTAGCTCTCCAAGACTCGGCCTTTTAAGAGCTCTTTTCGAATTTCTGTAGTTGTCCAACCTCGGCAGGGCTTCCCTTGTGAGCTGGGCCAATGACCTCTTCCGTCTCCATCCAGCGTCGTGTAGCCATGTGTCTGGTTGGGCATTGGAGGCCACGACTGCGACCCCTCGTTCCACCGTCTCGGCTGAGGACCGAAGAGGCCTTGTGATGATGTTGGCTCCCATATGGATGCCGTTCTTCTTGGATTCTGCCTCCACGGTGGAGACTTTAAACCTGGTTATGAAAATGGTTGTTTTCTGATTAAGTTTATTCAAATTAATCTAAGTTTAGCCGATGTATTCTGTAAAAATCTAGCTGTCAATAGTGTCAATCCCCAGCATCAGATGGAAAGGCTCACTCTCTCGACTCACTCATTACAAACTCACTTCACTTCAGTTGTCACGGTAATATTTTAACAGCGGTCCTATTCTGTAAAAATCTCACCGTGAAAACTTAGGTGCAGTGAGCGTGGAGTGAGCTATCAATAGTGTCCTAGCAAAAGCAAACTCACTTCACCTATGTTTTCACGGTGAGAGTTTTACGGAATCGACCGGCTGTAGACCGGCAGTTTAATTGGAGGAAACAAGGCCGCTTTTCTTGTAATTCATATATAGGACACCTACAGACTACAGTCCTGTCGTCGAGAGAATGCGTCCCTGACACCTGTCAGTGCGAAAATTCTAGTACCTAATAAATATCAATTCGCAAAACACATAATAGTTTGTATGAAACCTGCCAAAGTGGGTCTTTTTAGGCCCCTAGGGGGCCTAAAAAGACCCATTTTGGCAGGATCATAAAAGGATAACATAATGGACAGTTAACTGTTAAGTTAATCGTATAAAATCCCATTGGTGAAGCATTTTTCTAATCAATCCAATCCAAATCCAATCCCAATCTCTCTGATTATACCTACGTAGTGCAGCGAAAAAAAGAAAAACATGGACTGTCTTCGCAATATTATAATTCATAATGTTATCCCTATAAGATTATCCAAAGTGGCCTTTTTAGGCCCCCAGTGTCAAGAACGCATTCTCTAGTCGGTCGCACTGCAATCTAATCTAGCTACAAATCCCTCTCTTATTCTGTAAACTTTTCCTATAGTTACTTGATTGAATACTCATACATGTAAATGTACAAGTTGGTTGAATTCTATGAGAATTCATGAGATCATCAAGTGCGACCAAGACTATCCTCATTAGGGCATGCAAAACCGGTTTTCCGGTTTTGCGCAAAACCGGAAATCGGCCAAAATTTAACGATTTTTGAAAACCGGTTTTGAGAGCCAAAACCGGAGCTCAGCTCCGGTTTTCCCATTATTGAGTAACAATTAACATTTTGATTTTTATCAACATTTTTTTCGAACACTCTCAAAAAATAATTAATTTTGAGGCATCAAATGTATCCGAACCGAACACAGCCTGCATCCACCCACTTACACGCCTCCCTCCACTACCCCCGCACCCCGCACCCGTAACCCGCCAGCCTGCGCCTGCGTTGTTGCAGTAATACCCTTACCGGGAGTGCAAGTGCGTGTCCGCCGCCCTCGCCTGCGACGCTAGGACAAAATGTGAGTATTTACTTAGTTATTAATTTATTATATTTTGTCTTTTAATGTCATTTATGTTGAGCTCGTGGATGAAACGACACGAAGGGCGCAATTACATCCAGTAGTTGCTGCGTTAGCCCGAATTATATTACATTATGGTTCACCACTTGTGACAGCAAGCAAGATTTAATTAAAACTTGTGTTTTATTATTCGTGTTATATAGATAATTTTATAACTGACAAAAGTCTTTGATTCGGTTCTGTTCTGAGCCGTTTGGATTGTCGTTCTATCGAATCCCGTTCAAAGAATACGTGAATACCTATTTTGGGTAGGACTCGAACGACAATTAAACGTCAACGATATTTGTCTTGTTTGATTTACGTGAATCAAGGTACAGGTGTAATTGCGCCATAACGTAAGAGTAGAACTCTTGTGCCAATTTTTCCAAGTCTTAGAGAAAATTATTTTTACAGATTTAATATATATAAAAATCTATTTCTCTAAAAATCTTAATTTGTTAATGTTTACGTTATTACTATTAATAATAATGTTTACGTTATTATAATATTTCCTTTATTAGTAATAAAGTAAATATTAACCAAAGTGACAGAAGATATTTTTTAACCATAGACTAGTCTAGTCACCTCTAGTATTAACGCACCGAAATGCGCGGAATTTTAGCTAGAACCACACTATTAAAATCCGACGCCACGACGACGACAGCCACACGCGTTTTCATTGGTTAGCGTTTAAAAAAACATAACTAGATGAACTGTAGCCAATCAGCATGCCTTAAGCCAGAGCCACATGGCCGACACGCGACGCGAAGACACGCGTCAACACGTCAAATGATGCATGCACCATTAGGCTACAGTTCTCCTAGTAGTGTAATTTTAAAACGTTTAACCAATGAAAACGCGTGTTGTCGCGTCGGGTGGCGTTTTAATGGTGTGGTTCTAGCGTCGCATCGTGGTCAGTGCTGTACTGGCTTTAAAAATGTCTAAACTGAATGCGTGGAAAAAAAATGTACTACCTAATAACACACCAAAATGCACGGAATTTAAAAACATCCTAAACTAAATAAACTTCGCCCGATTCTAATTTTTTTTTTTTCTTTTAGGTCAACTCCAAAAAATATTCAATACACCGATTTCCACAAGAGCAAGACATCAAATAGTATATGGAAACATTTTCTTCGAGCAACAGATGGACAGTCCGCAAAATGCAAAACATGTGACAAAATCATAAAAACTGGTGGTGGTTCCACTACCGCTTTACACACGCATTTTCGATCAGTACACTCAAATATAGCTTCAACTTCAACCGATTCTACTCCATCAACATCTCGGGCGGCTGATACTCCAGGAGTTTTGGAAGAAAAACAACTTGTAATGGAAACAAAGAAGCGAAAACTAATGACAGACTTTTTTAAGTCAAGCGATTCTATGGAGGTGGTCGTCTCTCGAATGGCAGCATTAGACGGCTGTACCTTTAGATTGTTTACAGAAAGCCAAGACCTACGACACCTCTTCAAAAAAAGTGGCTTGGAACTCCCGAAATCACCAAACACTATCGCAAAGATAGTCTTGAATCAAACAGACGAATTAAAAGCAGAGATAAAAAACAAAATATCAGTCCTAAAACAAGCTGGGCATAGATATTCAATAACGTTAGATGAATGGACATCATTGAGGAACAAAAGATATATGAACGTAAATTTACATTCCATTGCTTTTGGAGGATTTAATTATAAAAATCTGGGGATTGTGAAAATCACTGGTTCAATGTCAGCATTGAATGCACTAGACATATTGCGAGCCCACCTTGCAAAATTTAACGTATCTTTAGATGAGGACATTGTGTCAGTAACAACCGATGGTGCGAGTGTGATGGTAAAGATGGGAAGATACATTAAAGGACATCACCAGATTTGTCTCGCTCACGGTATCCAGCTAGCGGTGATCGATACTCTGTATAAAAAAAGTAGCGAACCCGTACAACGTGCAGCAGCGTCTATTCAGGCATCCCCTACACACGCACAAGACGACTCTGAATCAGAAAGCGATAGTGACGACGAACGAGCTGAAGATCTCAGTGGAGGTTTAGAAATTGAAACCCCAGCTGTTACATCACATCCAGAATTGTACAGGGAAACAATCACAAAAGTTCGCAAACTGGTCAAATCTATAAGAAAATCCCCTCTAAAAGCTGACGCATTACGGGTCTATGTCTTGGAGGAACACAAAAAAGACATACAATTGCAACTAGATTGCCGCACACGATGGTCAAGTATGTCAGATATGATCGGAGTGTTTTTAAAAATTAAAAACTCAGTCCTCAAAGCCCTGATAGATTGGAAGACTGAGATATCTTTTTCCGAAGAAGACATTCGAACTCTGTCTGAAATTTACAACAGCTTGAATGTTGTCAAACTCACTGTTCTGTCCTTGTGCCGACGTGATGCTACGCTGCACACAGCTGACACTACATTAAAATTTATGTTTAAGAAGCTTGACGAACAAAACAGCGTTTTGAGTCTCAAGCTAGCGACTAAAGTCAAAGTCAAAGTCAAAGTCAAATCATTTATTTCAAATAGGCACATTAAAGGCACTTTTGAACGTCAAAAAAAAAAAACTAAATAGAAATGATTCTAGTCGCCCATTCGAAAAGGTAGTTTTCGTATGGAGAAGAATGGGCAAGAAACTCCACCGTTACTCTTTTAAAAATGTTTTACAAGGTCTTGTATACATAATAAAAATTATATGTGAACACGATGCACCCATAATAAAATTAGTCTACCACAAAAGGTAAAAAGAATTAAAAATTAAGCAATGACAGGTAAATCAAATAAGTGATAGATACATGGTGCTCACATATTTACAAGTTATTTAAAAAAAAAAATGCAAAAGTAGTTGAACTTTAACAAGTGTGTGAGCCACTGTAGTCGCAGATTGTAAAAATGAATTAGAATAAGATGTCATAATTAAAAATATATATATAAATTAAATTAGGAACAAGTTTGATTTTGTCTAGACTTTTAGATTGTCCTATGGAGCAGGACCAGCATGTTTCCAAACATTCTTATCTTGGATATAATCCTCTAATTTGTAATATCCTTGTTTACAAAGTGTACTTTTAATATGAGTTTTAAATTTTCTTTCATTTAATTGCAATATGTCACAAGGTATTTTGTTGTAGCATTTAACACAGTACCCCATAAAAGATGTATGTACTTTAGATAATCTAAAAAAAGGTTGATCTAATTTATCTTTATTTCTAGTATTAAAATTATGCCTATCACTTATTTTATTAAAAAGATGTTGATTTTTTCTTACATACATAATATTTTCATAAATGAATTGGCAAGGTACCGTCATGATATTAACCTTTTTAAATAGTTCCCTAAGAGATTCGCGACGACGTAGATTGTAAATGGCTCTGACAGCTCTCTTTTGTAAAATAAAAATGGATTCAATGTCAGCAGCCCGACCCCATAGTAAAATGCCATATGACATAATACTGTGGAAGTAACTAAAATAGACCAAACGCGCGGTTTCTACATCTGTTAACTGTCTTATCTTTCTAACAGCATAAGCGGCGGAGCTTAGCCGCCCCGCAATAGATGTTATATGAGGTCCCCATTGTAATTTCTCGTCTAGCGTGATTCCTAGGAAAACTGTCTGATCAATAAATTCTAGTTTTTGGCCATTCAATATGATTTCACATTCGCTACTTCTAACATTCGGTAATTTAAATCTAATGCATTTGGTTTTTTTTTCATTTTTTCATTACTAATTTGAGAAGTCGCATAAAGCAAAGACGTCTCCTTCTAGCAGGTGTTTTACACTATTTACATGATTGGGAAGACTTCTCCGCCCAAGATGATGATGACACATTTCCCAAACCCAATGGTGCTGAAATAACTGAAACTATTATCAACTTGTTGCAGCAGCTAAAATATAAACCCGAGGACACAGACACCATCACCGCAGTTCTCACCGAGCAGTCCATACCTTCGCAATCGTCATCATCTGACGCTAAAGAGCTAACTCTTCAAGAGCAGCTAGAGAAGGAATTACACAAATGCAAGAGAAAGAGAACCCCCAAAAATCGGTCAGATTTCGACCTGGCTGGGTTCGTAAAAGTAGAGCAAGCCATGTATGAAAGCGGAGGGCATCGGGGTGTCTATCTCACCGAAGCATATAATTATTTATTATGTGTTCTACCAACAAGTGTTGAGAGTGAAAGGGTGTTTTCGAGTGCTGGGTATTTCTGTAACAAAATAAGAAGTTCGCTGTCTGATCGAATGTTGGATGCACTTATATTCTTGAGATCACATTATCAAGAACAGCGATCTCTTGAAAACAAGTGATTTATGCTTTATTTAAATTAGTATACATAGTTGATTATTGATCTCTTTTTTAGTGCAATATGAATCATATTATAATAATGTTATTTTGTAGTTCGTCTTCAAAGTTACAAAAATGTTGATTTTTTTGGTAATTGTGGGTGGCTGTGTTTAATATTTGAAGATGCTGATTGTGTTTTCTATGTTTAAAATATATTATTTTTGATAGCAGACTTAATAGGTACCAAAGATACCAAAAACTTACATGTTGTTGATTTGATCTCAGTTAATTAATCTTTATACTATTATAAGTTCATTGTTATCTGTACAATTATTATGGTTTGGATTAAAAAGAAATGTATCATACAATTTGTTTTATTTGTAGACTTAGTGGGTATTTAAAAAAAATGGTGTTTCTTTTTAAATTATACTACATTCGATTTTTTTTGCTAAAACCGGACCTAGCTCCGGTTTTCGGTTTTGGTCCCAAAAAAACGATGTTCAAAACCGGTTTTGATGACTTTCCGGTTTTGCATGCCCTAATCCTCATAAATAACGTATCAGGTATGGAAAAGGATAAATGAAAATATGATCATAAATCAATAGCTTCTCTCCTCACCTGTTTTCTTCCATGATGTATGAGGCCGGTGGACTACCGGAAGCTACACTTATATGAAACTACCTCGCGTAGCTTTATTGTGACGTAATACTTCTTCGATGTAGCACCCAACCACATAATTTTCTTTGCGGGATATCTAGAACAAAAGAAAAAAACAAATGAACTCTGTGATATGGCTAGAAACGGATGACTAGACTAACGAATCGAACTGACGACTAATAGCAAAGTATGGAAGATAAATGCATGTTGCGCCGACCTCAAAAAATTGGGATGAAGGCAAGCAAGACAATGTCATCTGCCTAGCCTTTTCCCAACTATGTTGGGGTCGGCTTCCAGTCTAACCGGATGCAGCTGAATACCAGTATTTTACATGGAGCGACTGCCTATCTGACCTCCAAAACCCAGTTAATTGGTAATACGATACCCCTTGGTAAGACTGGTTGTCTGATTTTCGGGCTTCTGACGACCCGTAACGACTGTCAAAGATCCACGAATGACAGCCGGGACCGAGGCACGGACGGGTCTTTTCTTTTTCAGGATGGTAAATCATCAAAAATGATCCCTATAGTCAGTAAGATTCTGACACTACCGTGTCAGACTCTTACTGACTAAAACCCACCCGTGTTCCCTCCTTAGCCCTTTATGTCAGAATTTCGGCCTTCTCATCAAAGGGTTAACGTGCTTTCCGAGGCACGGAGAGGTCTTGGTATGCAAAGATGGTCACCCATCCACGGACCAACCGCGGCGTAGCTTAACCGGATGGATCGACCCGTGCGGCTGTTATTAATTAGCATGAGTTATGGACTCATATTTCGAATTTGAAAATTATTTCGGCCTTTTTAGACCCCCTGCGGGGTAATTGTATAAACACACTGTCAGTAGCAATGGATTTCATTTCTCATTAATAACGGCATAAAGTATGTAAATGTCTATTAACTGCTCTCAAACTACGATGTTTATTTTTTTTACATACCTACTTTTTTGACATAATCTCTTTATTATTTGACATTTTATACAGACAATTCAAAATTTTCACCTCTTTATTAGTGGTTGTAATGGGTGGGTTTTAGTAGGTTTTTATTTTTTCTTTTGATAGATTCTTATTTTGTAAATGTGAGGACTTTGTAAGCCTTGTAGACTTTAGATCTGTAGACCATTTTTTATTTTATCAAGTACCTGGTACTTGTTGACAGGCATACGCTGTTCTCCCATACCTACTGTAATTTGGAAGCATTGTAAAAGCCAATTATTTTTAAAAAGAGTAACCGTGGAGTTTCTTGCCGGTTCTTCTCCATAGGAAACGACCAATTGGAACCGTGCACCTAGCTTCTGACGTTTCATAAGTGCCCATGTAGGTTTATGTGAAATAAAATATTTTGATTTTTCGACAGATCAGCAACATTCATTGCGTTATTTACGTTGTTGAGCTGGCACATTTTTTTTTTTTATATTATACTCGAAAAATGTGCCAGCTCAACAACGCTTAAATCGCAAAAAAAAAATCAGCCGTTCCCTACATTTTGACACGAACATTTGTAGGGAACAGCTGATTTTTTTTCGCGATTTCAGGTTTAGTCCCATAGTAAAAGTTGTTCATAATAATATAATAATAATAATTTATTGCTCAAACAAAAATCACATTGCACTGCTTAAGTACATTCAGTTGACATAATTCAATACAACTAGCTTAGGAGTACAATAATTAAACTCTATCCCTTAAACTAGGTCTGGCCTGTATCTTAAGAGATAGGGTTCAGCCACTATGTTGGACTAAATTTAAAATTTATTAAAAGACAAAGACAAGTGAAACCAGCGACGATGTGGTTCCTAAAACATAATACGTAATAAATAAATAAAAAACTTAAAGTACGAAGGTTGCGTATTTTTGTGTGGGTGTTTGTGAGTGTGAGGGTGTCTGTGTGTGTGTGTGGTGTATGTGTATAGTATGATGTGATGGTGGGGGAGATGTTAAGTATGTTTGAGTTTACGAGATGTATGTCAGTAGATTTTCTGTTGTGATGTAGTCCTGCTTAAGTAGCCACTGAGTGATCTTATGTTTTATCGCATACCTGTTAGAGTCAAGTAAATTAAGTTTTCGGTGTAGTTGCTTGAATAATTGAATAATGATGAGTACTTAATGTTTTACCAATAACCCTGTATAGTACTATCGAAACGGAGAGCTTTAATCGACAGTTATTCGTTTATTTTATTTATAGATAGAAAAGTATCTGTTAACTATCTAAAGCCGATATAAACCACTCATTAATCTTAGGAATCTTGATCATCTTCGAGCGGTCAAGCGGTCAAGCAGCGTCAGTGACGTCATCACTTTTTATGTTCTTTGCTTTTTTGCAAACAATTAAGAAATCCTCCCGCTTAAAACTCTGACAGACAAGTTCGATCGATGACTTTAGCGCCGGATTTGGCCGGTTTCGGCCGGTTCTGGGTACAGCCACGCAGCCACGCCAGTCACAAAGGCCGAGAGTCGAGTGAAATGCGCGACATCACGTGACGAGCACATACTCGCTTTGATCACAACATATGAGAGAAAACGTATCGAAGGACCACTTTCAACAACTCAGTAAAACGATACAGAAGCTTTTTACCATATCGTTGTGACCCAAAATATTCAGCATATAAAAGCTAAGTTCCGTGAATTAAATTATTTCAAACTTTGGCCGTAGTGATTCAGAATCATGTAACAGGTTTCGAGTCGTGGTCCCAGCCACCCTGCATTTTTGGAAGGCGGTTTTAAAGACCTTTTTTTTTTGTTAGACCTGCGCGAATAATTGCGTAACACAATAACATTAGCAATAGCTTTCATTTCGACAGTTTAACAACATTTATTGCGTTGTTTACGTTGTTGAGCAGACACATTTTTGAACATATGAATTTTAAAAATTAGGTTTCTGAAAAAGTAACTATGGGAACCTTGGAGTTGGGAGGTGTATGATTTTGTTGTTTGTAAGACGTGGTAAGAACTAGTAATGACCCCCCGGCCCCAGGGGCGAAATATCCTCAACTGCTGGATTCATCAACAAATTGTAGCGCATGCGCGTAACGTCACAATTTGTTCTGCGTCAATGGTCCTTCTGTTCGTATCCCGCGCTTGACGTTAACATGAGCTTGTTTTGCTAGTGGTTAATCATGCAGATTAATTATTATCGCTATAAATTAGCAATTTTTGTAGAATGTGGGACAATCGCAACTGGACTGGTTTCAGTTTCTGTTACTCTCTAGTAATTTATCGAAAAAGGAGACTCTCTGAGGATCTATTGGACAATTGAAGGCCATTGTGATTTTTTTTAGAGGGCTGCAGTCTCGACATTCATAGCGATCGCATCGAATCCACCGAACTCGGTCGCAAAGTCCTATCGATCCAGATGTAGCGATATTTGGTACTTAGTCTCGAGAGTCATCGATTGTCATCGGTATTTTACCGAACTTTGTCGTAAACTTTACGAATTTCTTAATGTTTACTAATATATTTTGCGAGCATTTTTGAAAGCCCGCAAAGTACGTGTGCTGTTCTTCCTAATCCTAAGAGCGAGTTCAGTTTTCGGAGTAGAATGATATATATGCTTGTCACGTTTTTCTCTATATGGTATCTCCACGTTTGTTTCCTGTCGATATGTTTGCCGAGGATTTTAGCTGTTGTCCCATGTGAAAGTTTGTCATCTCCGAGTTTAACGGGTGGACAGCAGTCATCTTTTTTTGAGAGTAAATGTCACATGCGTTGCGTTGACATTTTGGCGCCAGCTTTTATTTTCCATTCTCTCATCCACTTATAGACTTTGTCGAGGTGATTTTGCGGCATTATTGAGGCCATAATATTATAATATTACCCTCATATTATGAGGGTTTTTGCAATTGTACAAAGCAGCCGTATCATCAGGGAAAGTGGCGTTGTTTGTTTGTTAATTTAAACGCGCCAATCTCTGAAACCAGTCAGATTAAAAAAAAAACGTTTTGCATGTGATGTGATAGCCCAATTCTTGAGGAATTTAACATCACGCTAGGATCCTCAGGAGCCGAGCAAAAAGAAACAAGAGCGCGTCGGACTCGCGCACCGAGGGTTCCGTACCATCATAATAGTATGTTTATAAATTTTCATCGGCGAGGTCTTTATTCGTCAGAGAATTTTAACACTGCGCACTGCGGTGTAGAATATTGCAGTTTTCGGTCAGCCCCATCTCTTGACCGATAGTGGAACTAATGTAACTTTTGTTACTTAATGATTTCAGAAAAAGTGTACTATTTAGATACATCGTTTTATTTTTCTTGTAATCTTTACATGAATTTCTATCAAGCAGAATTATTTGACGTTTTTCTCTAAGCAAACTTCGGAGATAAGGGGGAACGTTATTTTTTTCTACATATTTCATCAAAAGTCGAAAACTATGCGGCCTAAACAAAAAAGAAAAACTGTTTGAGAATGTGCAAACTGCGTTCTTTCATATACCCTACCCACATGCCCTAGTAGCCCCACTTCGAATTTTTCAGACAACCTTTCAGTCCCTGTTGCAAAAATATATAATTTTATTTCTTTCTTATTTGCAAAATAGTTGGGTAAACGTCATCTAAAACCATTCCAAATTTCAAGTTGATAGCATTAGTAGTTCTAGAGATATCCAACTGTGGCAGACGGACAGACAAATAGACTGAGTCTTACCATAAGGGTTCCGTTTTACCATTTTCGTACGGAACCCTAAAAAAGTCAGAAAGAACGCTAAGCGAAGAAGAAGTAATAGCGCGGGCAGGCAATGCGATGCGACTGGGTGGCTGGGTCGCGGGAAAAAGAAATTTCACGCGGACGAAGTCGCGGAAAGAATAATATTTGATATAAATAAAAGATTTGGACTAATATTTGATATAAATAAAAGAATTGGACAAACAAAGCATGGGCTCTATAATTTCATACATTTCTCATCTTGATGCATATAATAAATATATGGAATCTTCTAACCGTCTCAAAAAACCAACAAAGAGAACTTTGGTATTCGATAATTCCAAATCAAATATCGAAGTTAACATATTACATAATGACCTTTGCAGCAAGAATAGGTACAATATTCGCCAAAAGGGATCGGTTTTTACACCTCGCTGTTATGTAGTTAGTTTAAACCTACATAGTGGGCACTCTATGTTATCATTGTTTGTTCAATTAGATGACATTATCAAATGGTCTTTGAAGTCAGCATTCTTGGAGATCACAGCTTGCTGCTAAGTTAAACACGTAGATAATGGTGATGCCTACTCATTTTGTGTTCTGGTAAATATGACAGTACTTTTATAGTAGTATCTAGTGCCTTTGTGTTACAAAACATTACCTCTTTATGGCTTACGTTAAGGTTATGTATGTTTTAATGAAAAAGCTGCAAAGCATCTCCTAGACACTTTGCAGCTTTAATAACGTAATTCATTCTGATAATCTTTTACAGATTTATGATTTACTTTTTGTTTAAACATATAGTTTTCGATTCCAGGATCTTATATGCGAAGTTGTTTTTATTCTATAAAGCTGAAAAAGCCGCTGCCGAGTTAATAAATTTCACTGACAGACAACGCAGAGCCTAAACCGCTGGCTCTAGAACCATGAGATTTTTCATAATCGTAGTTTGTACTATACTTATAACGAAAGGGAACACTAAGGATTTTTTGACGTGACAACGTCTTAAATTAGGTTGCGGCTGGGAGTCACTTATGAAAAAGTGTAACGCTCGGTAACGTTACGTTCTTATTTTCATTTAATTCCTTGTTCCTATTGTGCAATTTAATTATATTCATATCAATAAATATTCTACCGAGAAAAAGACGTTGTCACGTAAAATCTTCGCCCGTAAAACCGACTTTACAGGCAACCATTTTTTTTAATTCAGCATAATGTGGTTACAAAGAGACAGTGAAAGTTTGAATAGGTGTTCTTTATTTTTACTTATGGGAAATCCCAAATTCCCAATGGGTAGGTTACATGGCTTGACCATACTTAATTAATTAAAGAGCTTTTCTAGGTTTCCGTTCTTCTGCATGCCTGCCACAATGACTGAAGATCATTTACCTACATATACTTTGGTCGTAGGTGTCTCCACCTAATGTAGGTATATGTACCGTTTAAACAAACTGTTCACATGGCAGTGACGTCACGTTTCAAGGGATATTTTTGGCGGCAACCCAAAGGTTACGACAACTTCCGCCATCTTAGAACATTTGTTGTTTACAAGACGACGTCCATCGTGCTTGATGGTGAATATTATTACATGAGCACATTATTTGGAGATCGATGAAGCATAGATTATTGTATAAAAAGTTCGAATCTGCTTACGTACAGTCAACAAAAGAGATAAGTATCCAGGATCGTTGGATATAGTTGAAGTTTAGTAAGAAACCGATGGATGTTTTCAAATAAAATTTTATTTTATTATTAGAAAACAAACAGCTCATTTATCAAATTAAATTTCAGTCGACAGCATCCATCGGTTTCTTAGTAAACTTCAACTATATCCGACGATCCTGCGTACTTATCTCTTTTGTTGGCTGTACCTACCTATGCAGTCTGTCTTATGTGTGATTTTTTTGCGGGCGACCGGAAAATCGCAAGTGACGCGCTACGAACTTTTTACGCGTAGCACCCGCTACGCAGTAGGTACCTACGCCTAATTGTGTCTAGGAACTTTATTTAGAACAGCGCAGCGGGGTAATTGCGTAACATAATAACAGTAGAAATGGCAGTAGCATTTTGACAGTTCAACAACATTCTTTGCGTTATTTTGTTGAGCAGACAATTTTTTCTAACATATGAAGCACTGGATTAGCAATTCCCTTCAAAGTGATTCAGTTTGTGATTGATTGATAGTGTGTTACGCAATTCGGGTGCCGGTCATCAACACCATGAAACTGAATTTACCTAAATACCTTCAGGTTCACAACTGGTAAGAGGGCGCCGACCAAACGCCGACCGCGCAGTGGTGCCCTCATCGTTTGTTTGGTTATTTCTTTTATTGCCACTATTTTCCGTTTTAGTGATTATAATAAAACTAAATGTAAAACTACCGTTTGTAATAATATTAACGTTTATTTTTGTGGAGCACAACTTAAAGTGCTTATTTTCTGCATTTTCATTCTAAAATAAAAGAAATAACCAAACATACGATGAGTGCGCCACTAGGCGGTCGGCGTAGCCTTAATATTTTTATATTTATTATGACGATTAACATATATTACACTAGATAAAATTCTTATACCTACCTACTAAATTAACTAAAAATATATCTTAATACGAATAAAATAATATGTACCTATATACTGGATAAACTTCCTATAGTAAATTAACTAACAAAACATTATATCCTAACTAAAACTATTAATTAACTAAAATATGGCGTCAAAAATTCCTCCGCACCAATGTCGACTGGTCGGTACTGTACCTACCCAAGAGACTGGCGGAACGGCACGGCATTGCCACGTTGTATGGTAATAATGCTTATGGGTGAATATCCCCACAGCAAATTTTACGCGTCCACGTTGAGAATCGAGGTGTTAAATGATAGGATGTTTCTTATTTTTTTTTATAGTGAACTACGTAACTTGGTTCAATTAGGGCCACATTTTTTTTTTATAATTGTGTATTTAAATAATCAGGAAAAAAAAAATCGCCTTGTAATTCAAGTTAGGTGGCTTGTCCCAGTTCCATTTTTTGATATAATTGCATTCACCAAAGTAACAATTTGCTATACAATAAAAAATAAACAGGTTCGTTAGTGTATGCTTATGGCACATTATCTATAAACAATTAACTGTATTAGAAAATCTAATTTAAAAGCACAGGATACTCGATCAAAGTTTGTCCAAGAAAAAATCAAAATTTTGGTGGCACATATTCAACATACTATAAAATGAAGTTTCGTGCGTGTGCGATCAATCGCGTTTTATTATTTCACATCTCTCAGTCATGCACCGGCACTTGCGTGTAACAGGTGTGTGATTAGTGCTCTGATTTTCCGCCAAAAACGTAAGTATCATCTTGGGTGGCACGGGGGACAAGAATTGTTCAATTTTTGGTGGATCGATTTGCTGTTAATTTTAAAGTGTTTTAATAGTAAGGTACACATTATAGGTAGTGATTTGGGTTACGCATAAATCAGTGATATTAAATAAATTGTAACTTAAAACCCCTATTTTTAAAGATTTTTTTTATATCTGGTTTCAATGTTGGTGGCTCAATTTTGGTGGTTTTGGTGGCGTTTTCACGACACCAAAATTGAAAACTAGCCACCAAGTTTTAACTATATACTGTAAGTATTGTTTGTACCTATAAAGTCAGTTTTTAAGTTGCAAGTCAGTTTGATTAGCAAATAAATAAATATTATGTACCTACTTGGCAGTACCTAAGTGGTCTATTATTATAAGGACCTAGCTTCATATTTTTAGAATGCCAAAACAGACCACCGAAGAGAGGCTGCTTAAAAAGAGAATGGCAGAAAGAAGAATAATAGTAAATAATAACAATAATAATAATGCAGTCATGCATGTAAAGCGAGGGGAGATTATGGAATCCGAGGGAATTCAACTCTCCGATTCCATAAGCCTCAGATCCCTCTCCTCATCCGAAAGCTACACTGCTGTACTCTTTCGGCATACTCAAATGGACTCAGACCAAACTCGACGCCCTGGATAGAAGAGTCCGTACACTACTGACCGCAAACCGGATGCATCACCCACGATCATCGGTGATGAGACTGTATATCCCGCGGAAGTGTGGGGGTCGAGGCTTTTTAAATGCGAAGACCCTCCACAACCGCGAGGTGTGCAGTCTCAGGGAATATTTTTTAAAAGCTGAAGTGGGTATGCACCGTGATGTGGTTGCAGTGGACAAGGGACAATCACCCCGCTCTCCATGGCTAAAGAGAACTGGCGCAAGCCTGTAGTACTTTCTACTGATGACCGCAAGAAGGTATGGCAAAGCAAGGAGCTTCACGGGCGCTTCTATCGGGCTCTTCATGAGCCCGGTGTAGACTTCTTAGCGTCCGTATCCTGGCTACGTTTTGGTGACCTTTTCGGGGAAACTGAAGGTTTTGTCTGTGCAATTATGGACGAAGTTATCTTAACGAATAACTACCGGAGACATATTATGAAGGACGGGACGGTTGACGTGTGTCGGGCATGCCATTGTCTGGGTGAGTTTATCAGACATATTATATCTGGTTGTTCTCGTCTGGCTAACGGCGAGTACTTGCACAGACATAACCAAGTAGCTAGGATTATTCACCAGCAACTTGCTTTGAAATATAAACTTGTGGATTCTGAGATACCGTACTACAAGTATGTGCCCGATCCAGTTCTTGAAAATGTACTGGGATCGGTCTATCATTACTGACAGGACTATTGTTACCAATAAACCTGATATAGTAGTGATAGACGAGATAATGATTGTCGATGTTACCATTCCATGTGACGGGAACCTCGTGAAAGCTGAGAAAGAGAAGCAAATTAAATATCTCGACTTAGCACACGAGGTTGTTGACATATGGAATGTGAGCTCGGCTATCATTGTGCCGATTGTCGTATCGGCCAATGGACTGATGGCCGAAAGCCTCGATTAACATCTATCGAGGCTCTCGTTAGGCGGTTGGGTCAAGGGCCTGATTCAGAAGGCAGTACTCCTCGATACGGCTCGCATTGTGAGGAGGTTCCTGTCTCTGGAGCCCTAACCACCGGTAGCTTGGACCCTGCTCCCGACACCGGCAGATCGCTATTTTTTTATATTTTTAAATGTTTTTTATACTTATTTTATATTTTAGAAATATTTAAAAATACAATAAAATAAGATTATGTAAATGAATAAAGGAAATAATACATTTTATTTGACATAAAAAGGTAAGTACACAAATACAGAGTGACAATTTAAGTATGCGAATATCCTGGTCCAAAATAAATGACCAATGACCCCCGTGCTAGGCAAAACCTGTGTTACAGGGGTCAAGAAGAAAAGCAAGAATAAAGAGCAATCCCGAACAGGCTGAAATAATATTTCCCGAGATATCCACCTTACACATTGTTTCAGATTCACCTTCTAATCCAATTTTGGTGCCACTGATTTTCAATTTTGGTGGGCACTTTCGATTTTGGTGGGCGATTTTCAATTTTGGTGGCCACATTAGACTTTGAACTAAAATATCTCAAAAAGTTATTGAGATATTCTCAGACCTCTTGAAGATCCTTCCAGCTTGGACTTTCTATTATTATACCAGGTCATTATTTTTCACGAAAACTGAAGAAAAAAATTCGCCACCAAAATTGAACAAAAAATCACTTTGTTGATATTGACCCTTATAAGCTTCTGGTCAAGGTTAAAAGCCAACACATTTTATCTTCTTCTTAGCGTGTCGATGACAAAAATACCACGAAATAAAAACGTGAAATATCAGCGACAGGAAGCTAAAACATCATCAACAACTAAGTGGAAAAAAATCGTAATATTAAAGCTAACTCAAAAACTACCCAAGCAAAGATCATAAAATTTATATTGGACCACCCTAGGATATCTCCGGACCACCCCTGAGTACCTTATACATAAAACAAAAATATATATACTGAAACCATATTGAGAACCTCCTCCTTTTTTTTAAAGTCGGTTAATTAAATCAATTCTACACAAAAAAGATATGCCCGAATTTACTTGCAAGATTAAAGATTAACCCCAATAACGACTCTGACAAAGGTGTACCATGGTATACTGAACACATCTGCGGATGTACCCCTTTAGTGGATAGGTACAGGGTGATGTTATGTTGTGCGATTGCATAAACCATGCATAGGTACTTAGGCGATAGCAGCAATCACGGTTGATTTGCTGGCATTTATTAATGAGTTCCGTTGTCAGTCTCCGAAACTCATCATCAGATCTTTACGAAATTTACAAGTCCTAATACCTACAATATTTTTGTAACACCTCATAACGAAAATGAACGGAATTCATATTGCCGAATTTTGGGCCGCGGCCCAAAATTCGGCAATATGAATTCCGTTCACTCGTGTGCTAGGCATGCGGTGCAAGATGAGCCGAGTTGTCTGTTTATTAGAAGAAAAGAGATAATAAAGAAAACATGCGAGCAAAATAACATGTATAAGAAAAATAAAATCCCAATGAGTTACCTTAGGTATAGCAAATGATTTTATGTAAGAAAATTACTCGGTAACAATGAATCTAATTAGTTTTATGAATAGTCGCAAATATATACTATTGTTAAAGTCAATTTATTTGTAAAATATGTACATATGTATACGTATTATATACTTCGAAGTGAATCCTGTATATTTTGTACATAATAATATAATAGAGCCCGATACATAAAAGAGTTGTATAAAAGCATGTGAATATTATAAAAAATAATGGCCGATCGTTTGACAATAGTTATCTAGCGGCCGCGCAGATTTTGTACTGACGATTTTTAAAACGACACTATTTACATAAATTATAGCAACATAAATATACAGTCGTTGCGGAAACGATGCTAGATATTAAGTTCATTTAAGGCTATTAGTTTAACAATGATTTTTAGTATTTTTATTATTTTGGTCCTGGAGCAGTTAGGTTGAGCCTAAAAGACACAAAAACCAGTTAAAGAACCAATGTAAAATAAAAGTATTTAATTTGTAACATTATCATCGACCAACCAAAACCTCTTTGGCTAAAAGCTGGCTGAAGGTTTTTAACGAGATGATGTCCCCGTCGATTTAACAACTTCCTAAATCTACTGTATCACTTAATTTTTGTATTTTTAACAACAATATTTGATGACCCTGAAGATCATTTTTTTCTTGCCTTTTTTTTTCGTGCCTAAAGCCCATATGTTCAATATTCTGCATCAAAATATTGCTAGTATTCTATCAAAACGGGAACTGTTAGAAATAACAATCCAGGAGTTACGAGTAGCACAAAAAGAGCCTAACGTAATTTGCTTGTCGGAAACTTTTATAAAGAAAGGCTATGAGAGCTATATCAAAATATGTAACTATCAGTTAGCTTCAAGTTTTTGTAGAGAAAAACAAAGAGGAGGAACATGTATCATGGTAAAAAAAGGCATTCCTTTCAAAGATATATCTTATATACAAAATTATGCTACCCAAAACACATTTGAAGCTTGTGGCATAGAGCTTGAGTGTTATAAGTTGCTTGTTATTTGCGTCTATAGAACTCCAAACTCAGATCCTACTCAGTTCTTATGTAAATTAAATGATCTTTTGAACTACCTAACTAATAAATACAAGTCCAAATATCGTCTAGTAATAACCGGTGACTTGAATATAAATACGTTGAAAAAAGGTAACATTACTAATCACCTACGAGACATATCCTACAACTATAACTTGAAAATTCACATTGATGTGCCTACGCGCAAGTCATCTTGCATAGATCATATTCTAAGTAATATTACAAATGCTTCCGCTTCAGTTTTGCCTCTCTATCTCTCTGACCATGACACAGCCCAAATGTTGAGTTTTCCTATAAATGAAAAGATTCAGAAATGCACTTATCATATATATAAAAGAGATTACAGTGCGGACAATGTTCGTAAGTTCAAGGAATGTTTAAATAATTTATCTTGGTCACACATATACATCTCGCATGATGCAAATATATTTAGTGAGTTTCATGAACTGCTATGCTTATTCTACAATCTTTGCTTCCCAAAAGTAAAAGTAAAAATAAATAACAATAATTCATATAAAAAAAAATTGGATAAGTAAAGGCTTAAAGAAATCTTGTAAAAAAAAACGGGTACTAAGATATAAATACTATAAAAATAAAAATGCAAATAACAAAATTAATTATATGACTTATTCCAATATTCTAAAAAAATGTATAATTAATTCAAAAAAATGCGCAAATATTAAATATATAAACAAGAGTGAAAACAAATGTAGGGCCACGTGGGCAGTAATTAAAAATGAAATGCACGATACAAATTGCATAGGAAATATGGAGAAAATTACAGTTAACAATACAACACTAACAAATCCCATTGAAATTGCCACCGCCTTTAATAATAATTATATTAATCTATCAGATACGAGCAGTCAGGACAGCATAAAACCTCGTATTAGTGCATCCGTTAACTCGATGTTTTTAAAACCTATGGAGGAAAGCGAGGTTAAACGAGAAATACTGTTATTGTCTAATTCCAATTCTGTGGGCTATGATGAAATCAACACTAAAATTATTAAAGAGTGTACCAATCAACTAGCTGCTGTTCTGACATATTTAATTAATTTATCGTTTGCATCGGGAACTTTTCCTGATGCCCTGAAATACTCGATAGTCAAGCCTTTATATAAAAAAGGAGAAAAATCTGACATTAATAACTATCGTCCTATAACGTTAATACCCATATTGTCCAAAATATATGAAAAGTGCATGTATAGAAGAATAATTGACTATTGTGATAAATTTCATATAATTAGCAAAGAACAATATGGCTTTCAGAAAAACAAGTCCACTACTTTGGCAATATTCTCCCTGGTAAAGGCTGTAGTTACTAATATCAATAATAAAAATCTGACCACTGGGCTATTTTTTGATGTCTCAAAAGCCTTCGATTTAGTTTCTCACAATCTGTTGCTCAAAAAACTTGAACTTGTAGGTATCAGGGGTCCTACACTTCAGTGGATAAAATCATATCTCAGTAACCGACAACAACGAGTCATTATTGATAAAATTGATGAAAATCAAGTTAACGTGCCTTTTTCATCTGAATACAAGCACAATACATGTGGTGTACCACAAGGAAGTGTACTGGGGCCTGTCCTGTTCTTGCTGTACATAAATGATATTATTAATATAACTGACCACCGATGTATATTATTTGCTGATGACATAGCTATTATTATAGCGACAGAAAAATGTAATAATTTTAGAAATAAACATGAAACTGACATTAATAATACTATAGATAAATTAATACAATGGCTTGACATAAATAATTTAAAAATAAATCTTAATAAATCTGTTTATATTAATTTCAATAAATGTAATAATCCTAAATATAATATTAAACTAAACGTATCAAAAATTAAAGAAGTAGCACAAACGAAGTTTCTAGGCGTAATTATTGATGAGAATTTGAATTGGAAAGACCATGTGGATAACGCTGCAAAGAGAATAAATAAATTTGTATATGCTCTTAAACAAATCAAAAATATTACAAACTTAAAAACAGCTCTAATGACCTACCATGCATATGTAGAATCGGTACTACGTTACGGGCTTATAATATGGGGAAATAGTACCGATATAAACCGAGCATTTGTTGCTCAAAAAAAGTGCATTAGGGCAATTTACGGGATGCACTCGGAGGAATCTTGTAAACCCATATTTAAGAAACTAGGTTTGTTACCGCTGCCGTCGCTTTATATATTTGAAATATGTATGTTCGTTAATAAACATAAAGACCTGTTCATATCAGCCAATGATATTAATCCAAGGAGCCGGCGTGATCCACAGAGACTCGTTCTGCATGATCTTCCCAAGCTTGCTAAATATAATAAAAGCTGCTTATATAATTGTGTTCGTATATATAATAACATACCGAGTAACATAAAAAACTTAAACTCCAGATTATTTAAGGGAAAATTGTTTGACTGGTTAAACTCGAAAAATGTTTATAGTCTTAAAGAATTTATGGATAACAAATTCTCATGTTAGTATTAAGTGAACATATGCATGCTAAGTACAATTCTGGCAAAACATGTAAGATCTTTATTGTAAATTGTTGTAACACCATGTATACCATGTTTTATGCAAATAAATACTTACTTACTTACTATCAACCTTTAACACAAAATACAGAGAGTAGGTACCTTTAATATAGAAAATGTAAGAAATAAAGTTATCTTAGTAAACAAAACATAATCGTAAAAAGATTACATAGTGACTACTAACTAATGGTAGCTATTTGTTTTATCTCAGATTTTTTAATTCGTGCACATATACATTGAGACAGTCATAAAATTTCGTGATAGTATCGTTCCGTCGGCAACTGAAGCAGTTTGAGGAGACAGCTGTTTTATTACTCTAACGAATACAACTACAAACTCATCTTCCGATAGGGTTATATTTGCCCCACTTTATGGCCACCGTGTAATACTCATCCTGCAAATCCTGCTAAAATTAGAGATTTAATCGTAAACATCCACAGTTTCCTCAAGAGTGGAATAATGCATTCTATTTGCGTATATTTTCGACTTGGGGTTTTCTGTCTACCTTTAGAAAAAACATGATCCTCTCTGGAACAGCTAACCGATAGTTTGGTTTTTGATCTTCACTTAAAAACACCAGCCACATTAGAAAGAGCAAATCACGGCAAGGAGAGAGTGGGAACTCTGAAATGGTGCGTCGCAGGGCCACGCGTCTCAGAACTTAAATGGTTTCTATGGTGAAGGTTAACCAGATAGGTACTGCAATAAAATTGGTAGATTTCCAAAAAAAAAGTCCAATTTTTTTTTAAACAAAATCAAAAATATTTTTACATTTCATTGCTTCTCATAGTGTCCCTAAGCATATAGGTACTCCAACTCCAACAAATCCGCTCGACGACACACTGACCGAATTTTTTTAGAGCAAACCAGTGGTTTTTCTTAGTTTCTCTATAAAACACATAATATCACGCCTGTATTCCGCGAAGGGTTAAGCAGAGGTGCACCTACAGTACACGTACATGGTACACCCACATTTCGCCAGTGTAATAGTGGGCGAGCTATCCACCGTCCAACCATACCTCTCGCGTCCGGCCCTGGTGCAAGCCATGGTCCGGGGCGAGAGGGAGTGGGAGGCAGTCACCTCCTTCTGCGAAGCAGTCATGCTAGCGAAGGAGGTGGCGGGACGGCTCAGGGAGAGAGCCTCCCGTCCCAGCCGCCGCGGGAGACGCTCCGGGCGTCGGGAGCCGCGTGACGACTCCCGGCCACCGTAGGCGCGGGCCTGCGGGCGGAGGGTAATGGGTAGCTCACCGTCCGATCAGGACCAGGCCCGTGCCGGACGGCGCGTACATACGTGTTCCACGCGCGCCTCAAAGAGATGTCAGCATCGGCCCCCTAAGGCCGAAGCCTGCCGGGTCAGCGGGATTGTCCGAAAGAGTTACCGCTGGCCCGGAACATAAAGGGCTAAGGAAGGAACACGGGTGGTTTTTATTCAGTAAAGGTCTGACACTCCCTTCCGCTCCACCCAGAGCGGGAGGGGTCATTTGATGATTTCACATCCAGAAAAAAAAAAAAACCATCAACCGGGCACAAATCCAAACAACAAAATAAAAGTATTACACATAAAACTACAATGCTACAACTACAATAGCCCCAGTTGGTTTGGCGTGCCACCTGTTGATGTGACAATGTACTTGATGAGGACAACCGTCCACTGTCCAGTCCAACAGTAATAACTACTGCCTTACCTACGATGCACCCATAATTATTGTTGTTTTGATCCGTGGGAAAATATGCATATTGTGGTGACATTGACAAGGGTGCGTAAATGCAGCAGTACCTACGTACGTATGGTATTGTTCAAATCGTAGGGCTGTGTAAATAATAAGTAGGTATAACACAGAGCTAGGAGAATCGACTTAGATTAAAGCTGATAGACATCAGCTTTAATCTAAGTCGATTCTCGATAAATGGATGAATGTGGGCTGAATGGACCTTATAGTAGGTTAATTTTTGGTCCTTAAAAACGGAAATACTAAGCCATCTCTCCTGTATTTTTAGTACTCAAATAGAGAAAACTACCCTCATAAACCTACTATACATATAGATATAGATCTAATATTTAAACTATGTGACACGGTACAAGCAAGGTCATATGCAACTTTATGTCATTATTGTATAGTGATGGTGACGTGGACGGGGTGCGCCCGAGCTTCGAGGGTAATCAAGTAATAGGAGGGCTGATGAAGACAATCATACCTATAGCAACAAACTATACAACGTATCGATTGGGTAACTGTATTGTACAGTCACGAGCAAAAGTATGTATACACTTGGCTTTATTCAAAGACGATTTTCTCCTTTAGTTTTGAATGAAATTTTATGTTATTACGAACAAAGGATTTTCGAACCCATAGGTCTGTATTGTAAAGTGTCGTATTTCAACGTTGCTTTCGTTATTTCACGAAAAAATCGCAATTTTGTAAGTTGCCAAGTGTTGACATATTAGTGCTCGTGACTGTACGGTGTACGCCTGTTGCATTTGGGTCACAAACATAAATGACCGATGTTATGTGTTTTTCGCAGATGCCAAATGCATTTATTGCATAGCATAATCACTAATCAGCCTATAATGTTCCCAACTTCCCACTGCTGCTGGGACAGACCTCCTCTCTGTGAGAGGGAGTGGGCCATAATCAACCACGTTATTCTGTTGGTCCTTATTTTATAAGGTCACTTGGTCTTTTCGGAGTTATTTTTTCTTCACATGAATTTGTCCTGTTGTTTGTAGTTTGTTTAGTGACTGGGCAACTAAGGGTATTAGGAAAAGTAGAGAGAAATTGTTTGAGCTGTATGGCCTTAAGCCTTATATTAACTCCGAAACTTTTAATAAATACGTTGCTACCTACTCTAAAACTTTTAGAAATACCTGCAAGGCAGCTAAAGCCTTGCATATTAGCAAAAAGATTAAATCAGCCGATAATAAAATAAAGACGGTCTGGAAAATTATAAATGATGAAACTAACCGAAATAAAAGACATAATAGTGATTTCGCACTAGAGACTTCGCGTGGTCTCATAAGCACTAACAAAGAAGTTGCTCAAGAATTTGTAAATTTCTTTACCAGTATCCCACATAAAACTACTGAAATCTTAAATTCCTCGCCTTTACGTTCTATTGATTTATTAAAAGCAAACGTTCCATCCTGCCAGATTGATTTTAAGTTCAAGCATATAAACCCTGAAATAGTAATAAAAGCTTTCAAGCAAATCAAGATCAAATTAACCGAAGATATATGGGGAATGTCTATCAAAGTATGTACCTCCATTATTGAGACTATAGCGCCGTACTTAGCATTAATATTTAATTTGTGTGTGGATCAAGGAGTCTTCCCGGATCTAATGAAATACAGTAAGGTAATACCACTTTTTAAATCGGGGGATAGTAAAGATACCAATAATTATAGACCCGTATCCGTGTTACCAGTTTTCAGCAAGGTATTTGAAAAGGTGATGCTGAACCAAATGCTCAATCATTTTACCACCAATAAATTATTACACGACCAACAATACGGTTTCACCAAGGGACGTTGTACGACTGATGCCGGTGTCACCTTATTAAAACACATATTTACGGCCTGGGAAGAGTCCCAAGACGCCATAGGAATTTTTTGTGACCTCTCCAAAGCTTTTGATTGCGTCGAACACGAAACCTTACTCTTAAAACTTGAGCATTACGGACTGGGTAAACTTGCGCTCAGTTTAGTAAAATCTTATTTAAATGATAGACAACAGCAGGTTCAAATAAATGGTGTCAATTCACTCGGTTTAAAAGTAAAAATGGGTGTACCACAAGGCTCGATATTAGGTCCTTTCCTCTTTTTAGTATATATTAATGATCTACCCCACTTGTTAAAAACCCAACCACAAATGGTGTTATTTGCTGACGATACTTCCTTGATTTTTAAAATTAATAGACGTGCATCAAATCTTGACGACGTAAATAACGCCCTACTGCAGATCCAAAATTGGTTCACTGCTAATAATTTAGTATTAAATGGAAAAAAAACGAAGTGCATAAGATTTTCTTTACCAAATGTCAAAAGTAGTAATTGTGAAATAGTATTGAATCAAGAGAAACTAGAATTCGTCGATAAAACTGTTTTCCTGGGGATCACGCTCGACTCAAGGCTTCAATGGGGTCCTCATTTAACATCCCTTGCAGGACGGCTAAGTTCAGCAGCATATGCCGTGAGAAAAATCCGTCAATTTACTGATGTTGATACCGCGAGACTGGTCTATTTTAGTTACTTTCATAGTATCATGTCGTACGGTATTTTACTATGGGGACGGGCTGCAGACATCGAGTCTATTTTTATTCTGCAGAAAAGAGCTATCAGAGCCATATACAGCCTCCGCAGGCGTGACTCTCTAAGGGAACTGTTTAAAGATATTAACATCATGACGGTACCTTGTCAATACATCTATGAAAATATCATGTACGTAAGGAAAAATCTACATCTTTTTAGTAAAAGAGGTGAAAGACACAATTATATCACTAGAAATAGGGACCAATTAGTTCAACCAGGTTTCAGGCTGGCTAAAGTAGACTCGTCTTTCATGGGCTACTGTTTAAAATGTTACAATAAAATACCTGCCGACATACTTCAACTGAATGAAACGAAATTTAAATCTTGTATAAAACGCACACTATGCAGCCAGGCATATTATAAATTGGGGGACTACATCGCCGATAAAAGTGCTTGGCTAAACGCTGGTCCTGCTCCATAAGGACGCACAAATAAATTGATTAGCATTGGAAAATACTGTTGAAGCTGCTGAAGATTTTAAAATACACTTTTTGCATTATATAAATTCAATCTCCTAGTATTGTATAATTGCATAGCACATGTGTGAGTACTATGTACATACTATAAAGCTTCCATTTACTGGGTACGCCTTTCATTGACTTGAATGTGCCCTGGCGGCTGAGAGTATGTCATGCTCACTCAAATGTCTCGCTGATGGTGGCGCGTGTGTTGGATCATTTAGCTCCCTATAAAATGGTTGAGCTGAATGGTGCTAATACATGCGTCATGTTCGTGAACGGGCGCCGTCAGTAGAGACTGGTCATCTCTTTGCTGCCATGGCTTATTTTAATTTTATTTAATATTTGAATTGTTTTTTTTTTTTCATTACGGACGCTTTTAACGTTCTGCATCGTTCTCACATGCATAATTTTTAACATGAATGATGTAAACAAGACTTTGTAACCATATTATTTTGATTTAAAAGAGTGTCCATGGAGTTTCTTGCCCGTTCTTCTCCATAGGTACCTACGCTTTGGAATGGGCAATCTAGCTTCATCTTTCTGACTGACCGACCCCTTGACAATTCAAAAGTGCCTGTAATTGGTTTAATTGAAATAAATGCTTTGAGTTTGAGTTTGAGTTCTAAGGGTGGGGGGAGTCTCGATAACTTGTTAAAAAAAAAAACACAAAAAAAATACTTACTTACCATTAAAATTACAATATGGAGATAGCGGTTGTCCGAAACTAGGCACAGCCTGTATCTTGGGCGCCATTATAATATGTATAAAACAATTTGTTTTTTTTTTAATAGGTAAGTTGTGTATGCAACGCGATACAAATGAAACAAAAGCACACAGACCGCATCCGGTGTGAGCACGTCACACTTACAAAGTAACAAATTATTCGCTGAAAAAACTAACAACACATGGAAATTATGAGCAATTTCCTCGTACTTTTACTTATAATTACTCAAGATACAAGCTGGCATGGTACCTAACTGAGACTAAATTAGTATCTACATAATTATGTACTACCTACATAATTTGTCCTGAAAAGTTCAGGCGGGAACACAATCCTACCTACCTAGGTACCACGACTCTGGTAATGGCGGAAGAAGCTCGGATTCCGGTTGCATGTATCAAAAGTTGACATCATTTCCATGGTTTATACTGTTTTTTATATGAACTGGTAATCTCAATATACTCGTATTTCATCTATCTAGTGATCTTTGATTTTATTAACAGGTGAAATATGGATTACTAATTTATTAATTTTGCACATATCCACGGATGTTCATGATAAGTTACAATTTTACAGATCAAACGAGCTTGCGCCAGCTGTCGCTTGAAACCAGTGCTGGGGCTCTGTCTGGCATTGGTCTTAGCATTATGCTGAGCGATGGCCGTTTTACGTGGATGTGACGCATGTTTTCCCCCAACTTGTTATTTTTTTTTTGTTGTGTTCTTCTACTGCGTCATTTCACCGCAAATAAACGTACTTAAGTATTTTCTTTCTTAAATTTTTGATAAATATCATCTAGCTTTATGAAAGACTGGCTGAACAGACACATTATTCATTTATATTATTATGATGACTTGCACCTTAATTGCGTAACACACTATCAATCACAATCCGATTCATTTTGAAGGAATCTAATCCATTGCTTCATATGTTCGAAACTTTGTCTTCTCAACAACGTAAATAACCCAATGAATGTTGTTGAACTCTCAAAATCAAAGCTATTCTTACTGTTGCGTTGGTGTGTTACGCAATTATCCCGCTGCACTGGTAATCTCAATATACTCGTATTTCATCTATCTAGGGAACTGTGATTACATTAAGAGGCGAAATATGGATAATTTATTATTTCTACACGCAACTACAAATGTTCATGATTTGATACAATATTACAGATCAAACGAGCTTGAAATGTCTGATAACTTATCAGACAGATACTTATCAGTGATCAGTATCATCTTGCTATATGTAAGACTGGCTGAACAGACACATTATAGATACTTACGTTTATATTATGATGACCAAATATTTCACCTAAATATATTTAAAGCAATGCTGGATAGTAACTGCTTCGCGTTGTAGCGCCGAAGAGAAACGGGTTATTAAAGTTCATCCAGTATATAGTTAGCTGTCGTTTTTCGCATATTTTTTTTTTTGTTTCTTATTAGATTCTGTCAGTGGTAACGGCGGCTGCGACTTACGAGTTGTAAAGTCGTGGGTTCGAACCCAAGCAGGCACTTTAGTTTTTATAAATTATTTCATCACAACTGCTCTCAAAACGGTGAAGGAAACAATCGTGAGAAAACCGGCATGTCCTCGAACCAAATATTGAAGACATGTGAAATCCGCCAACCCGCACTGGGCCCGCGTGGTGGCTTACCTAACCTACCACTCCCTCGCAGAGAGGACGCCTGTGTCCCAGCAGTGGGTACATTATAGTCTGATTACGAATACCTCCTAGTGTATTATTTTAAGAAGTACCAGAACGTTTGGCCTCAAGACAAGGAAACAGCATGAGGTACGTAATACAGTTGCATGCTTTTGACAGGAAAGAAGCGGATGATTATGAATCACTGCTCTACGTACCCGTGTCCTACGTACGACGCGACGCCATGTCTGTCATGGACAACCTCTCCCTTTTTAAAAACAATACCTATTTCTGTTTACGTCAACAGAGTAATGAATCAACGGTATTCTCAAATAGCGGACAACTACGTCTATACAGTTTACTGGATATTTTCAGGAGAGAATGGTGACGTAGACTAAATTGACCTTTGAAACTATAGTAGGTACTTATTTTAGATCTTGTCTTACTGATTCATTGTTTATTAAAAACAGTTATAAATTCGTTTTTATGTAAGTGTATTTATAAAGTGGTTATGATTTCAGATGCATTAATGTATTACAGATGCATATAGAGAGGATATTATATTCTCGTTCCATGCCATTTTAGCAGTATGCTGCAGGCTAAAAGGCAATACATGGGAGGTAGTTGTAAGCTTGTGACTCAAGTGATGATGTCAGTCATTCTTTCAAAGTTTTATGTTTTTTCCATTTACTTTTTATGACGTAGAAGGAACAAGAGCGGTAATTGATTCGTTAATTGGGGCTTGTGGCTAAGTTATAACAGCCGCAAGTAACAATCGGTCCGGTTAAGCTACCTACGCTTGCCGCGGTTGGTCCGTGGATGGGTGACCAACTTTACATATCAAGACCCCTCCGTGCCTCGGATAGCACGTTAAACCGTTGGTCCCGGCAGTCATTCGTGGATCTTTGGCAGTCGTCACGGGTCGAATCCAGAAAGTCTGACAATCAGTCTTATCAAATCGTATTACCCAGTAACTGGGTTTTGGAGGCTGGACCTCCAAAACCCAGTTACTGGGTAATACGAGTAGGCAGTACTTCATGTAAAATACTGGTATGCAGCTGCATCCGGTGAGACTGTACAAACCGACCCCAAAATAGTTGGGAAAAGGCTAGACAGATGAATTAATTCCTTACCTACCATGTTTTCTTACAAAATAAATTAGAAAAGTGCTGTAAGTACATCACTTAGGTAAGTAAATTTAGGTTTACTCGAAAGGTTTGTGTACGAACTAACTTCTGAACTGTCGGCATACCGTACGGTGCTGGTGGAAAATGTCGTAATTAAAGTTTCAATATGAATGTCAAATGTGGGTGGTTATAAGGGGGTAGGGGAACACCTGTAATTGGCTTTCAGACTAATGAACTGTCCTTGATTTGTTTGTTTTAGCTGTAAGTCTCCCATGTTATTTAAATAAATAAATAAGACCCTGTATTGTAGGCCGTCTGGCGACTGCCTACTGCCGCAAGTGTTTGTATGAAGATTTTGTTTTTGCTAGGTGTGATAATTTAGTGAAAATAATAAAAAAAAAAAATTAATTGTGGGGCAAACACTAAAATGTAATTGACAGGCTTATGGTGATTTATCGAGGTAGGCACTGCTTAGGTATCTATGTGCCTTTAGTTATGCAATGCACACACTCAGTGTGTGCCTGTCTGGGTTCGAACCTACGACCTACAACTCGTAAGTCGCGGTCGTTACCACTTGGTAACGACCACGACTTACGAGTTCGAGTGTTTCACCATTCTCGGTGAAATGGCCAATTGGCCACCACTGCTGAAGAGTTAATGGTGAAACATAAAGTCAAATACATACTATAATATAAATGCGAAAGTGTGTCTGTCTATCTGTTTGTTACCTCTTCACGCTTAAACCGCTGAACCGATTTAGATGAAATTTGGTATAGAGATAGTTTGAGTCCCGGGAAAGGACATAGGAGTTTTTATCCCGATATTCCAACGGCATCGAAACTTATGCGGGTGAAACCGCGGGGCGCTGCTATAGTTATGTTATAAATTATGTGAGAACAAGGACTGTAGTATTAGTATTATGAATTTTTAAGTGTATCGCACACTTCGCTTAGCGCCTACTTTTGTAATCATAATTGAATCGATTATGGCGGAACTATACTACTTTCAATACCATTAATTTGTTGTGGTAATATTTATGTGCCTTACAAGAGCCAGATTACCTAATAGCCAACAAAATATATTCTTTCTAAATTAAATACCTACTTTTCTAAAGAGGAGACACCACTGAGGCTGACTGCTAGCGACGACCAGGAGAGGGTTTTTAAGGGCTCTGCTTGTCGACCGGCCGAAAGTGCATTGTGCTGTGCCGAGGTTTCTGATGAGGCTGAGGGTGATGACCAGGTCTGCCATTGTCATATATGCTAGTTGCGCGGTAAAACCTGCTTGCGAGATGCAGGATTTTGCGTGTCGTCAGTATGACGCCTAGGTAGTAGGTCGCATGTGGCGTTGTAGATACCGCTACAACCACATTCAGTAAAATAATTTAGGTTTGGAGTTTACAGCACGTAAAGTCATGTTTTCACTACATAACGACAAGTCTTCTGCATTATAATGGTACGTTTTCAGTAACTAAAGTCATTATTTCAACACATACCTACTGACAAGTTTTAAACATAAAATTAAGTAGGTAAGTACATATACGTTTTCAGCACATTAAAGTTTCAACACACAGTGTCTAGTTTTCAGCACAAAAAGTGACGTTTCGTTTTCGGCGTAACCATATATTTGGAGATTTATTATTAACCATATATTTCCATGAAATCCACTAGGAGTTTTTCTCAATACCTACATACTTAGGTACTTACCTCGTAATCAGTCGAGTGTATCAATTACATCAGGGCTTTAGTTTATCAATCCTTACGAACTTAAAGGAAATTGTAGAGATTTAAGGCTTTTTACCTCGTGTTGCTAAATATTTATAATAATTATTAGATACTTGTGTTTACTTCGCGGACTTAGGGACCAACAATTTTTTTCGCATCGCGTCACTCAAACATTTAGACAAATATAATTTACTCATATTGCTATTTCAATATTAGCAGTATACTTTTTCCGTTTGCCTATAGTGTCACACAGCAGTCCCCACTGCTGGGCAAAGGCCTCCACCATATTCTTCCACCTTTCCTTGTGCTGTGCCTTCTCTATCCAATCAGTTAGGAACGAGTAATAATTTATACAGGGTTATTTGTAAAACACCAGCAACCTCTTAAAAGGTCATTGTACTCATCATTATGAACAACTTTTACTATGGGACCAAACCTGAAATCGCGAAAAAAAAATCAGCTGTTCCCTACATTTTGACGAGTTTATACGAACATAAATGTAGGGAACAGCTGGTTTTTTTTCGCGGTATGCGTCAGGGGTTGTCCCATATAAATACTAACTTTGCTTAGGTAGTTTTTGAGTTAGCTTCAACAATAAGTAAATACCTAGTTTATATTACGGTTTTAGACATTTATTTTCTCAAAAGATTACACAATCACTTACAGAGAAAATACAATAATATAACTTAAAAATACTTATAGCCGATTGGCGTAGCGGGTTAGTACTATGACAAAATTTCGTTATTATTTCGTAACAGTTTTAATAATAGGGTAGTTGTAGAAAATAAGTGCACGACGACGTCGTATGCGTATCGCCAGTAATCGCCACTGCTATATATTGATGATGTTATAATGATTTCCTGTCACTGATATTTACATAGCAAGTAGTGTTATACGAATTTGTGTTGGGTAAGTACAAAATAAAAGTGAATAATAAAAACATTGAAAAAAAAAAGAAATCAACCAACTTCCAAAAATTTATTTTTCACCTTGTAGTGTCTTTGTTGGAAGTCGGTTGTTTTTTTTTGTAAAAAAGTTTTCTAAATTAGAATCCATTAGTTAAGGCACATGATTGGTTATGGTAGGTACGACGTACCTACCTGCTGCACTCACGTGTTCAACCGTTATCAACGACACTATGTATATTGCCACTAATTATTTATCTAATTAATCTACGCAATTAACACTGCGATTATTATCGCTCATCATATTCCCGTTTAGCGTCCCATGCAATTAACATAACGTGACAATTTTCTTCGTAATGGCGAACGATAATTATTATTTCGAGTTACAAGGTCCAACACACCTTTTAACTCGAAATAATAATTGTTCGTCATTACGAAGAAAATACCTACCTACTACCTAATGATGATGGCAATGGGTTAATACCAATAATTAAATACTTTAAAGTAAGTATCTAAGTACCTAAATTCAATCCTTTTAGCTACGTAACTAGTTACGCAGAACCGGCCGAAGTGGCGGTACTTGGTCCCAGGCTTATGTCCAGCTGTGGACGTGTTTCGACTGAAATGATGATTAATTGAATAGGATGATGACGTTGCTACTAAGGTAAGGTTCACTGGATGGTTGGTAGTTCAATTAAATGGAACGATATTGTAGAAGCCTATGTCCAGCAATGGACTAACTATTATATAGGCCAATGATGATTAAGATTTTGTTTTTATTGTTTGGTAATTTAGTTTATGAAGTTTATACAATGAAGGTGCCTGTATATTTTTTTTAGCGTTTATATTAAATGATTATTCCCATAAAATAGGTTTCTTCTGGCGCAGTGGAGTAAAAAGGGAAAGGAACATAGAAATTTTCTATCTATGGAAAGGAACGTCAAAAAGTCATTTAAAAAAATTAAACCGACTTCAAAAAGAAATTAACTCAAAATTATGAAATAATTTTTATTTTGGAAGTCGGTGTCTTTGGGATCTGTATTTTAAAGTTTTAGTTTTTTGCCACCGACTTCCGAAATTAAAATTATTTCATAATTTTGAGTTAATTTCTTTTTGAAGTCGGTTTAATTTTTTTAAATTACTTTTTATTTCGTGATTTTTAGTTATTGCACTAGAATTTGATTAAGGTTTTGAGATGTTTTCCCTTTGACACTACACCCGTAGCTCGTATCAATAAGCCATGCCGTCACACTTTCACGTCTTAGTCCATATCTTGAAAATTACTGAATCGATTTTGATGAAACTTGCACTGTTCCCTAAGTTGAAGTAAATGTAAGCCAATAAAAAAATAATGGTCACGATCCGATTAATAGTTACGGAGATATGCGTGGACAAACATACATACATACATACGTCTATAAAATTTGGTATATTTGTTTGGAAGCCATAATAGATTGTCATATGTGAATATAATGCAATTCCAATAATATTACATATATACGTGTCGAATTTATAACCTCCGTTTTTTTGAAGTCGGTAAAAATGAAGTCGGTAATAATGTAAAAGTAATAGATTCTTAGCATGTTTTCAGGATTTCCAATGAAAACTACCGGCATTTTGACTATGACAGCCATATGACAGCGGAGACACGACGTACCTATAACAATGGTTCCGGAAATATGACAATATTGTCTTTTGTGTCTTACAGAAGCAAGGAAGGTCACCTCTCTAAATTCTTAAAATTAAATACATATTGCATGAAGTTCTCTCTACTTTTATGTAAATTTGACTGCTCTTAATTCTCTATAAGTAGGTATCTAACAGGAAAATGTTTTATTTCGGTTGTCACCTAGATTGAAACTTGAATTTTAAATTATTTTAACTAAAAAAAATTCTCATCCAAATATAAATGTCATATTTGACATCAATTGCTGAAGTGATTCCGAAATAGGTAACAATAAGTAATTACTTAATTATTACGAAATCTAAACGAAACAGCTGTTTCCTCAAGTTGTGTATGATAGCTACTGGTGAGTATTGACAAGGTACTCAATGAATAAACGTCACTACATAATGCCTTGTTGCCTACTGATAAAAATAACCAATTCAGTTTTTTCCTTACCTTTAAATGTTTGCAGTGAAGAAAACGTCCTCTAAAAACTACAAGAAAATAAAATATTTAAGTAGGTATCACTGTTTAATTCACTAAAACACACCCGAGTTCAGAGTCACTAACTTATTGAATTATGTTAATAAATTACTGCCCGATAAAAACTTTATATTATTTCTAATGTTTATGAATTATTTTTATAGGTACAATGTTGTTAAAACGCGACAGAGAAAAAATTCGGATCGTGTTTCGCGAGGCGGAAAATTGCGCGGCGCGTGCGGCCTGTGGCGCGGTACCGGTCGACCAGAGCCCGCGAAGCCTCAGCCCCGACTCTTATAAACACACCAACACCAAGCGCCCTTACAAACGGCAGTTTTTAATTACAACAATTATTCGTTCTAGTTAGGACGAGATTTCTGCCAGTTCCAGCTACCGCCTGTGGAGCTGAACTTCCATCCCGTTTGCTTTGTTAATGTACTTATGTGTTTATTTTAACCCAAATCTTATTTACTTTGGAGCAGCAGTCTTCACGGACATAACGCACGGCTACTGGCGCTTTATCCCGCTCGTAAATCTTCTCCTCAACAAATTTTCGGTAATCCAAACCACACCACATGGTCATAAAAGCCAATAAACATTGAGTAGTAATAAAGTAGCTACGCATCTTGGTAAGTAGGTATAGCTATTATTACAGCATATAAGTCCTCTCTCAGTGGATACGGCCAGCATCTTTATTCTGTTCAAAATTGTTCGAAACCGATGGAATCTCATGAGATTCCATCGGTTCCATGTCTAATCTTTATGTATGAATACATAAAGATTAGACTAATAAATATTTGCTCAACAACATCAATTATAGCATAGCAGTCTAAGACAAGGGTAAAGCAGTGTCTAGATGTTAAAAGCTGCTATGATGATTTTTTTTTTAAATTTGAAATGGGTTTGCTCTTGACTCTAGTCTATGATTATTGTAAACTAGCACCTTTTTTTTTTTTTTTGCGGATGGAAAATCATCAAATGACCCCTCCCGCTCTGGGTGGAGCGGAAGGGAGTGTCAGACTCTTACTGACTAAAACCCACCCGTGTTCCTTCCTTAGCCCTTTATGTTCCGGGCCAGCGGTAACCCTTTCGGACAATCCCGCTGACCCGGCAGGCTTCGGCCCTATGGGGCCCCTCCTCGATGCTGACATCTCTTTGAGTCGCGCGTGGAACACGTACGCGCCGTCCGGCACGGGCCTGGTCCTGATCGGACGGTGAGCTACCCATTACTCTCCGCCCGCAGGCCCGCGCCTACGGTGGCCGGGAGTCGTCGCGCGGCTCCCGACGCCCGGAGCGTCTCCCGCGGGCGGCGGCTGGGACGGGAGGCTCTCTCCCTGAGCCGTCCCGCCACCTCCTTCGCTAGCATGACTGCTTCGCAGAAGGAGGTGACTGCCTCCCACTCCCTCTCGCCCCGGACCATGGCTTGCACCAGGGCCGGGCGCGAGAGGTCGTCGCCGCTGCCGATCGCCTCTACGAGGACACGGCGGTGCTCCGCCCAAGCGGGGCAGACCTCCACCGTGTGCTCCACCGTGTCCTCTGGGCGATAAACTAGCACCTTAGTTGCGTAACACACTATCAATCACAATCTAAATCATTTTGAAGGTTACAGCTAATCCATTGCTTCATATGTTCGAAAAATTTGTCTGCTCAACAACCTACATAACGCAATGAATTTTGTTGAACTGTCAAAATGAAAGCTACTATTGTGTTAGGTACGCAATTACTCCTCAGGATTTTCTAATAAAAAAAATATAATAGGTAACTTAGATGGCTGTTATGTAAATACAATAGTGCAAGGGCCTTGACCCACTCATGTATGTAGATATATGTATCCTTATTGGAGACGCTTTAACTCTTTAACAGCTGTTTCAAGTTTAGATCAAACTTTGTTTAAACTAGAGCTGCTGTCGTAACTAATTTGACAAAAAGAAACTGAATTAATAGACCCCTGTAGAATAGAGTATAGTTCAGTTGCATGTTCTAATATTTCATTATTAAAAGGTAGATAGGTACCTACTCTACTCCTTGATACGGCTCGCATTGTGAGGAGGTTCCTGTCCCTGGAGCCCTAACCACCGGTAGCTTGGACCCTGCTCCCAATACTATTTTTTTTAATGTTTTTCTTAAGTTCTTTATTAAAATTTTAAAACTGTATTTAATAAGTAAGTAAATAAATAAACGAAATTAATTATGGGTACCTACCTACTCTAAAAATAATTAAGTAAGTAATTATCTAAAAGTAAAACGTTATGACACAATAAGTAATACTCGTTAGCTAATGCGCGGCGCGGGGCATACAACAAACACGCCTTATCAATCGGAATCGGTTCTATTTTGACAGTTCAACAACATTCATTGCGTTATTTACGTGTTGAGTAGACAAATTTTTCGAACTTAGGTATAAAAACAATAGATTAGCAATTTGCTTCAAAATTCCGATTGATAGTGTGATACGCAATTAGGGTGCTGCGGTGCTATTCTGTAAAAATCTCACCGTGAAAACTTCAGTGAAGTGAGCGTGGAGTGAGCTGTCAATAGTGTCAATTCCTATCAAAAACAAACTCACTTCACCTATGTTTTCACGGTGAGATTTTTACAGAATCGACCGGCTGAAGGTCGTGAGTTCAATGTCAAACCAGCCGATCGATTCTGTACAACTTTCACCATGAAAAGCTGTCAATAGTGTCAATCCCTAGCATGTCGATTGAGAGCTCACTTTAAACTCACTTCACCTAAGTTTTCACGGTGAGAACTTTACAAATAGTAGGGGAGCCCAGAGAATTTTCGAGCAAGCATAATGCAGGGCGAAAAGTTGATAGCTGAGCAGGTGCGGCATGATGAGAGAACACCAAAAATATATTTGAAAAGTTTCAGATAGAGCCCCGTGGTCAGGAGTCAAAGTATTTGAGCCCTCTGGGCTCTACCAAGACTAGACCCTTTAATGACCGAAAATGCCCGTTACTGGACTGTCTCACGGCTGTCTTGACGGAAATAACAATAGCTTAGCCCTAGCTATTCTACAATTTCTACACAAATACTGTGATGCAAAACCATAGATATCCGAGCAAAACCGATAGTAAATACTTAAATAATGCAGGCATCGCGAAAATCGCAGAAACGCCTTTAGATGGACAACATTATTAATTTATAATTTAGGTACGGTTTTAAATTTTCGGTATCCGAATTTTTTTATATCAACATTAATTTGTGTTAATATTGTCAATTACTTATTTTATTCCAGGCTCCTAAACTTCTATACTTAACCACTGACTAACAACAGGAGCTTCCCCGCCCGAGATTCGAATTGAAAGAAAAGTAAAGCGTTTCCAAGTCTTATTCAGTTCTTTCCGAATTTAAAACTAAGCAAATAAATTATTGCCACCGGATTCGCTATGGAATAAGTAATAACTTAAAACCAAAGAAACGAGAAGACCAAATTCTTGACGATATTTAGGTATTATTACAAGGCGGTAGTAGTATTTATCCACCCCTTAGATAACGTAGATAACGTTATCTAAGGGGTGGATAAAGGATCTGGAGGCGATAGTCCTCGCGCGCCTGTATGAGTGGCGCGCGGAGGCACTACGCCGGGGGGAAGTTCCGCTTCCGCGGCAAATTGCTGCGGAGAGGACGGATCTCCGGCGCGATCTCATGGCGACATGGAAGGAGCGACTGTCGCAACCCAGCGCAGGGCACGCCGCGACAGCGGCGATAAGACCCCTCTTTGAGGAGTGGCTAGAGAGGCGCCACGGCGCCCTCACCTACCGCCTGACGCAGGTCCTCACCGGACACGGAAGTTTCGGGAGGTTACGCCCGGGTGTCACCATTGCCAGGATCGCCCAGAGGACACGGTGGAGCACACGGTGGAGGTCTGCCCCGCTTGGGCGGAGCACCGCCGGGTCCTCGTAGAGGCGATCGGCAGCGGCGGTGACCTCTCGCGCCCGGCCCTGGTGCAAGTCATGGTCCGGGGCGAGAGGGAGTGGGAGGCAGTCACCTCCTTCTGCGAAGCAGTCATGCTAGCGAAGGAGGTGGCGGGACGGCTCAGGGAGAGAGCCTCCCATCCCAGCCGCTGCGGGAGACGCTCCGGGCGTCGGGAGCCGCGCGACGACTCCCGGCCACCGTAGGCGCGGGCCTGCGGGCGGAGAGTAATTGGTAGCTCACCGTCCGATCAGGACCAGGCCCGTGCCGGACGGCGCGTACGTGTTCCACGCGCGCCTCAAAGAGATGTCAGCATCGAGGAGGGGCCCCATAGGGCCGAAGCCTGCCGGGTCAGCGGGATTGTCCGAAAGGGTTACAGCTGGCCCGGAACATAAAGGGCTAAGGAAGGAACACGGGTGGGTTTTAGTCAGTAAGAGTCTGACACTCCCTTCCGCTCCACCCAGAGCGGGAGGGGTCATTTGATGATTTCCCATCCGCAAAAAAAAAAAAAAAGGGGTGGATAAATTTAGTTAAAACCCTCCGGCTTAATCAGTTAATTTATATTGATATGACTTATGAAAAATTGTAGGAAAGTATAGAATCAAGAATCCGTGACCGATTAGCTGAAAAGTGTGGCGTAGCGTAGGCCGTAGGTAATTGGCGCGCAAAGGAAAATTACGTGGAAGTAAATCTCAAACTCAAAGCATTTATTTCAATTATCGGTCAGTCAGAAAATATGAAGCTAGTTGCCCATTCCAAAGCGTAGGTACCTATGGAGAAGAACGGGCAAGAAACTCCATGGACACTCTTTTAAATTATATTTTTACAAAATATTAATATTAGTTATGTACCTACATCATTAATGTTGAATTTATAACTATATGTGAGAACGATGTAAAAAAGACGTACGCGTTAAAAGCGTTCAGAGTAGGTAGGTACAGCAATTAGTAAGAAAACAACAATCCAAAAATAAAATAATTAAAAATAAGCCGAGGCAGCTAAGTGATGACCAGCCCCAACTGACGGCGCCCGTTCACGAACTAATGATTGAAAGAACCTCCTGAACCTGTTTTATGTTGTTTACAGAGGTACAATGAGGAGCAGAGACATGAGTAATTAAGATATACGACATACAAATTAATTGCAAGATCATTTCACTGGCATGCTTCAGCGATGAAGTCAGTGTTCTAGCTGAACTGCCGTCAACTGGAAATTAATAATTAATGACGGTATTGTCATATGACTTGTAACGAGAACTTGCCATTTTTCGTTTCCTTGGAATAAAATAGACGGATGTTCGAACCGTGGACTAACCTAACCTACCAACATTCGTCAACTAGGTCCGATAATTCTCTAGTGAGGCATAAAATTTATAACGCTGTTTTCAGCAATCGGGAAACTCTTGGTTTCCTTTATAAGAATTTGATAAATAGGGATCTAAAAAGAAGATAAGTACATCATCTGCTACATAGTCGCTTTCCGTCCACAAAGTAATCAGCAGTAATCGTTAAACCTACTTACACCAACAAGACACCAAACGTGGTTTATTTTATGGGTACAGAACTCGTAAACTGTTTAAAATATATAGGTACCTATATAATTTACGTCGTAAAATAGGTAGGTATATAGGTACCTAAGTAGGTACCTATTAGTTGCTTCTAAATAGTTTGAAGCACTTATAAGGTCGAGGTGAATATTTCCAAACGTAACTAAGTATTATGCGTTTAAATGATTCCATTTAGGGTGTTGAGTCGAGACAAAAAGGGTCAGTCGTCAAACAAACGGTTGTACTTTGTGTAGCGACGCCGATGTGGTGGCGTGGCGCGACCGGGCGCGGTCGGCCCGCGGCGGCGCGCTCCGGTTTCAGCTGGTTTTATGATGTCCACCAACCACGATGTGCCAAGCTGATGGGTAGGTAATGCACTTCTATTAACCCCAGCGACGTGGTTACACAGTCGTTCCACGTCAGAGGCACAGGCAGCCTTTTAATTTTATTAATACGAAGAATTATAAAATATTTAATAAATAGGCATTAATTTAGTTCTGCAAAGACTTCACGTGGTTCTGTATGGACACGCAACCGCTTCTTGTTAGTGAATCATTATCGTGTAGATAAGCATCTAATATGTTACAAAGGCATTTATTTATTTACCTATTTAATTCGGGAAAACAAACAGTTAAGTATCTACACAAACATCGTACCTAAACATGTACTTAGTGAGAAAAAACTGGCCAAGTGCGAGTCGGACTCGCACACGAAGGGTTCCGTACCACAAGGCAAAAACGCCGAAAAAAACACGTCTATTTTAAAGGAGCCCCCCTTAAATATTTATTTTATTGGGTTTTTAGTATTTGTTGTTATAGCGGCAACAGAAATACATCATCTGTGAAAATTTCAACTGTCTAGCTACCACGGTTCATAAGATACAGCCTGGTGACAGACAGACGGACAGTGGAGTCTTAGTAATTGGGTCCCGTTTTTACCCTTTGGGTACGGAACACGAAAAAAGACATTACCTACCTACATAATGTGTAGCTCACGACGTTATCCACATTTTAAATACTACTTACAAAATAATTATGGAACTATTTGCACACCAGTGAAACTTAATAAAAGGCAAAATCTTGAGATATTTTCCTATATGAAAAGAAAAGATATACACTATATAATAATAGAGAAGAAACAAATCAAAACAACTAAAAATCTGAGTCACTAATTAATTTTATCAGTGAGGTTCTAAAAGTATTAGCTTTTCTGACTAGGTAATTAACTTATTAGCATGATCGATGTTTAATGCTTATTTTATGTGAAGCTGCAGTTACATAGCCACGGCGCGGCGGGCGGCGACCGGCACGCGTACCTACGTAGGGGTACTTGTACTATTTATTCTGTGGGCTTCACCTCTCTTCGAAGAAAAGTGCAATTACCATGATACGAGTACTAGCACAGTTACTGCGCAAAATCTGAATCATTTTGAAGGATATTGCTTCTTATGTTCGAAAATGTTATCTGCTCAACAACGTAAATAACGCAATGAATGATGTTAAACTGTCACAATGAAAGCCATTGCTATTGTTAATGTGTTACGCAATTACCCCTCTAGTATTGGTGCTGCTGCCAATTTCATCCAAGACAAACACCCGAACATAGTACCTCCTCCTTTTTGTAAAGTCGGTAAAAAGGGGACCGTATGCCTAACCAGCAATTAGTTAGTAGGGGAGATTGGGTACAGTTGAAACAGGGTACGGTTGAAACAATGCTAATAACTCGTAAACTATTAGCGATGGGGATGAATCACAATGACGCGTTGCACTTTGCGCTCTGTGTATGTTTCCAGGGGACACTATTATATTTTTTAAAGTAGATACCTATCAGTGCCTTGGAAATAGTGGCATAGAGATGACGAACAATAGAAATCATATAGGGGAGCGTGGGTCACAGTGGATCCATTTTCTTTCAATGACTTGTAACTTTACTTTTTTTACCTCAAATTTTCTATCATGTTGACTGAGTCCTAGAAAATATATTTAAATTTGAACCTGTATTACAAAAACAGACCTAAAAGCACTCAGTATTTTTTTTTTATTATTTTTATTTTAAGTGATAAATTATCCACTGTGCCCCATAACAGGGGCACAGTGGATACTGATTTGGGTTACACTGGATCCTGTGAGTCACACTGGATAATGATTAATTTATATTCATTAAAAAACGTGTATTTAAATTAAGTGGTTTATTTTTAATCATTAAACATGCGTTTAATTGTAAACATAACATAAATCTTTATTTGAGGTAATTTAGACGTGGACTTTGTATTTGGAAAGTACCTATAATACTTTAAACTTAGGTACTAGTTTCACAATATGAAAAAATCAAACGATCAATAAATAGAACACATCTGCTGTCCTTCAACTTATAAGGTTGACATAGCTAAACCTCTTACAAACAATAAAAAACAATTACAATCATAATATTCTTAATCCTCCACAGTGGATACAAGATCCACTGTACCCCAATTCAAAACGATCCACTGTGCCCCAGTTGGAGAAGTCTTAATTAAAAAATCCTACCAAATTATTTATTTGTCAAATAAACATATTAGAGTAACAAAAATTCTCTACAGTAACTTTAGATCATATCACATTATCAACACTTGTAAAATTCTAATATACGGAAAGGCAAAACGTTTTACAAAAACACGTAAAATAAAAGTTTGTGGTTTACTTGTCGACGGATGCTCCGTACCGCGTGCGTCCACTCCGATACTAAGATGGCGACTAGCTCGGTTGCGGGGGGAGTGTAAGAACTAAGAACGGCAACGTCGCGAACGCGTACGCGTCTGTTTGCTTTAAATACACACCTACAATGATTTATCCACTGTGACCCAGGATCCACTGTGACCCACGCTCCCCTAACCTTTTAGTTAGAATATTGTCCTTTCAGACATTACAGATTATGAAGGTGGAGATGATGTGTCACTTGTATTTACAGGAAGTTTGGATTGGACTGAAAATTCTGCGTATATCTACTTATGCTGACGTTTGCATTGATCTTATTCGTTGCTCACGTGAAGTATTCGTCAGCGATTAGGCCTAGGTTCCTACACTTATACGTACCTACGGTGAGCGCGCGTCTTTAGGCAATCGGGGCTATGTACCTACTGTACAGGGATAATTGATAATTGATATTGATTGGGATAATTGATATAATTGATATTCTTTGTGTCCGTGTGGTGTCCGTACACAAAGAATAGCACCACTCCATTTCTTCCAATGGGTGTCGTAAAAGGCGACTAAGGAAAATTGGGAGATCCCCAACGCACGCAAGTCTGCTTGGTCATAATAGGCGTTCACTACCTCTTCGCTATCATGATCACATGATGCAGCAGGGTATTGCGAAGCACCTTGAGGGCGTTTATCAGGATCCATATAGTGATTTACGGCCTTTCGCTGCATCCCAACCTTTGCCAATCGTACTGGTCTACCAGTCCATTGGGCGACAGAGGAAGGGACAAGAGAGTGGATTTGTACGCGCGCAACTGCTTGTCCACTATAATCAAACTCACGCGCAGATGACCCTTGCTTTTTATTTCCGGATCTTAGCGTATTAAAAGCCCTGCGGCGATAGGGTGTTGGCGGTGGGGTTGAGGTATCGATGTACTGAGGCTTTAGTCAGCACCCTGCACGTAGGCGGCCAGGAGAGAGTGGTCGCTCCCGGAGTTGATTGAGTCGGGATTCTGGGTTCGGCAGCACAACTGGTGACAAAGCAGCCCTATTTAGGATCGCTCTGCTTTCCTCTGCACAGAGGAGGGGTCTAGAAAAGGTGGCCCAAAAATAGTCCGTCTCACCCTTTATCCAGGTGCCACACCGCGGGCTCTTGGACATCGATAAAACGCGGTCGAAAGAAATAGAAGCAATCTAATAATATAATAAAACTGAAACAACTTAGCATCGCTGCATGGAATGTACGGACTTTACTGGACAACGACCGTAATTTATGCCCAGAGAGAAAAACTGCTCTCATAGCAAGAGAGCTGGCTCGCTATAATATCGATATAGCTGCAATTAGCGAACCCCACCTGAGTGACTGCGGAGAGCTTCGTGAAGGTCTAGGAGGCTACACATATTACTGGAGCGGACGTCCTTCCGTCGAGAGGGCGGGTAACGGTGTGGGCTTTGCTATTCGCAATGGCTTGGCTGGAGATCTTAGTGAACTCCCTAAGGGTGTCAATGACCGCCTCATGACTCTACGCCTTCCAGTTGCTAATAATAAATACGCCCATCTCATAAGTGCCTATGCCCCCACCCTGCCTTCATCGGATGAGGATAAAGAGGTATTTTACCAGAACTTGGGGCGGACTCTTGAGAATATCCCAAAATGCGATAAAGTTATTTTGTTGGACTTCAATGCTCGAGTTGGCACCGAACATGCTAACTGGAATGGTGTTCTCGGTAAACATGGAGTAGGAAAATGTAACGATAATGGGCTAAGGCTATTATCGTTATGTGCGGAATTTGACCTTACCATCACTAACACCTGTTTTCGACTTGCTGAAAAATACAAGACCTCGTGGATGCACCCAAGATCAAAGCATTGGCATCTTATAGACTATGTGATTGTGCGTCGAAAAGACCTACGTGATGTACTCGTGACGAGGGCGATGCGTGGCGCTATAGGATGGACTGATCACCGTCTTATTCGATCACAGATGCTCTTGCAGCTAAAATCACCACGGAGAGCACCCAATAAAATTCCACCCAAACTTGCCTTTTCAAGCCTAATTACCTCGCCAGAGCTGGGCAAAACGCTGGATTTGAGATTTGCTGCGAGTGCTCCGCAGACTGAGTTTTCCACCATCGATGAAGAGTGGAGGTATTTCGCCAAACATCTTCATGGTTGTGCGCTGAAAACTGTGGGAAGGCCACAGAAAAAAAACCAGGACTGGTTCGATGCATCTGACGATAAGATCAGTGCGCTAATTGACAGACACAGGCATGAGTTAAACTCGAAATCCTTGGATGCACGTAGCAGTAAAGAAGCGCAACAGAAACTATCCTCCAAAGTTCGCGAACTGAAGAATAAGTGGTGGAAGGAGAAAGCTGCTGAACTACAACACTACGCTGATACTCACCAAACTGGCAAGTTTTTCGAGGGTATACAGGCAATTTTTGGCCCACGAGCAAGAAAAATAGCACCGATGTACACAAAAGACAGACAACACCGAGTTACGAGTAAAACCGACGTAATAATGCGATGGGTAGAACATTTTACTGATGTCTTGAATCCCGATGCACTCGGCGCTGATCTGTCGTACATACATGCACTGGATGAAATGCCAGTGTGCCAAAATTTAGAAGACCCACCAACTTTCGAAGAGTTTGTAGAAGCAGTTAATCGACTCAAAAACTCCAAAACACCTGGTATGGACCAACTTCCAGCGGAAATTTTCAAATACAGTGGAAAAAACATTGTAAACAGACTTTACCATCTTGTCGTAAAGGTGTGGGAAAGCGAAGAAGTTCCTCAAGCCTGGAGAGATGCGGTGATCTGCAAGCTGTACAAAGGGAAGGGAGATGTCTCCGATTGCAGCTCCTACCGTGGTATATCACTTCTCTCTAGTGCCGGTAAAATTCTTGCGCACATTATCAACAGCCGCCTTAGCAAACTTGCTGAAAAACACCTGCCTGAGAGTCAATATGGCTTTCGTCCTAGCAGAGGTACCATCGGTGCTATATCCGTCGTAAGGCAACTCCAGGAGAAAAGCTTAGAACATCAGAGGCCTCTCTACATGTGCTTTGTCGATCTAGAGAAAGCATTTGATAGAGTTCCACGTGAGGCCTTGTGGCTTGTTCTCCATAAGTATGGTTATCCAAAGAAGTTTGTCAACCTCATACGCCAATTTCATGAGAGCATGAAAGCGCAGGTTCAACACGAAAACGAACTATCGGAGGAGATCCAAATTACAAGTGGAGTAAAGCAAGGTTGTGTCATGGCACCCACACTCTTTGCGATTTACTTCGCAGTTGTTATGAGGGATGCCCTGCAGTACTGTAGTGATTGGATTTAGCTGAATGTCCGGACTGACAAAGGAGTGTTCGATATATCAAGGTTCAGAGCAAAATCCAAATTACAGAAGATCTCCATTCTGGAGGTACTATACGCCGACGATGTGTGCCTCATGTCTGACAGCATGGCGCATCTTCAGAGCTATGTTGATGCATTACATCAATCCTGTCAACGCTTTGGTCTAGTTATTAGTGCTTCCAAGACGCAAGTCCTTAAACAACCACCACGAGGTTGCGAAGCTGATAAAGCCATACTGAATTTAGATGGGAAACCACTAGAGGAAGTGATGCAGTTCAAATATCTTGGAAGCACAATTAGGCATGATAATACCCTAGCTTCGGAGATACCATCGCGCATTGCAAATGCCGCTGCAAACTTTGGACGGCTTAATGATCGTGTCTGGAATTCCCATGACCTGAAGCTAGAGACAAAGATTAGTGTTTACAAAGCATTAATCTTGCCTGTCCTTCTTTATGGCGCAGAAACATGGTGTCTCTACAAATCAGACATAAGGAAACTTGACACATTTCACCTTAGGTGTTTGAGATCCATCTTGAAAATTAAATGGCAGGATCGCGTTCCTAATACGGAGGTCCTGCGCCGTTCTGGCATCTATGGCATGGAGGCTTTACTTATGCAGCGTCAACTCAGGTGGTGTGGGCACGTCTTTCGCATGGAGGACCACCGTTTACCCAAAGTGGTCTTCTACTCTGAGATGGCAGAAGGTAAACGGAAGCATGGTAGTCAACATCTCCGCTATAAGGATGTTTTAAAGAGGCATCTGAGCGCTTGCGCTATTGATCCAACAGGTTGGGAGAGGCTCGCTTCACATAGGTCATCCTGGCGCTCTACTGTCTATAAAAGTGTAAAAACTTTCGAAAAAAAGCGCCTTGATACACTAACCGAACAACGCCAAATACGTAAAGAAAGACCTAAGCCCTCCTATACCTATACCTTTAACTCTGCCGGCCAACTCTATTGCATTAGTTGTGATCGAATATTTAAAACTAAATTCGGTTTGGCGAGTCATATTAGGGCACACGCTAGGAAATAATAATAATGTTTTAATGGGTCGCCGTTATCGAAATCGATAAGGAGGACTATACAGGGATAATTAACAAGTCTGGTCGATTCAAAAAATTAATGTAAGTAGGTTCTTAGAAACTTTATTTACCGCGGTGAAATGAGTGGGCAAATGACCACGCTGACGCGAATTGGTAATACCTACCTGTTATCCTTCTAATGTGATTGGAAAACACATGGTGAATAATATTCATTCGATCTTTTCCGACATAGATTTCATATTAAAATAAGGATAAGTATTTTGACAGACTGTCAGTGGCTGCATCCCACCAGCAACCTTATTTTAACAGAAATAAAGATCACTGTGACTTTGACAGTGTTGCAAAATCAGAGGTAAATTACAGTGAAAGGACTGTAATAAGGATTGAAGCTAATAAAAAACAGTAATTGCCACACAAGATACTTTTATTGTACTCCTGTGCACATTTTTTGTTTTAGACTTAACCCTAGGTGTTGGTCAGCACACTACTTCAGAGGAATGAACCTGGAGCTGTGAGTGGCACCGATACCGGGCCTACCGTGCTTCACAGGCTTGTATGTGACTGAGAACTCGCCGAGGTAGTGGCCAATCATCTCAGGTTTGATTTCAACCTGGAAAGAGAACATTTAAAACTTTTAGAACAGTAATTGCTTTACAGTTTATCTAGAATACTTTGTTGTCAAGTCATACAGGCTATCCACAATTGCTACATGTATATTATACAAGTTGACCTACATCAATCACAAATCTATTTGTGTAGATTGATTATGTCTTTATATTTTCTTATAATTAATAAAATATGTCTGTAAAACAACCCTCAGACCTGTTCGACTTGCATACCTAAGTAGGATGTGCTCATGTGGTGAATAAAAGCAGAGCACACTTGCTGTCCATGGGTTACAGGAGATAAATAGATACTTAGAATGTCATACTTTAGTGTATGTTTACCAACACCACAATCCTAAAAGTACTTCTGTATCATTTGATGGAATTTTGAAAGTCTTTAATGTTGTTCAAGATTTAAGTAGGTGTACCTAGTGTTTACATTTCCCCTCACTAAGAGGAGGCCTGTGTCCCAGCAGTGGGAACATTATAGGCTGATAGTGATTATGCTAAGTGTTTACTATATTGTTATTGTTTTGAGCTAGTTCTAAAAAGACAAGTTACAATTACACATTACAATTAACTCTACATTGTAGAAAAGAAAGAGACCCACCTGGTTAAATGTCTTTCCGTTGTAGATACCAACAATGGATCCAACCATTTCGGGGACAATGATCATGTTCCTCAAATGTGTCTTTACAATCTCGGGCTTCTCATTTGGCGGGGCTTCCTTCTTTGCGCGGCGCAGTTTCTTCACCAGCGCCATCGGCTTGCGCTTCAGACCACGGGCGAACCGCCTGCGCGCACGGGCGTGCATCAGCTCCATGAGCTGCTCACTGGAAAATACATTTTGAGGTTATGTTAAATTATACACCGGATAAAAAAGGCCCCATCTAATAAATGGAAAGTATGAATAATAAGATTAATTGAAGCCATCTGGGCATCGTATATTGCCTCTAAAACACAGAAAACTGCTATAAATCTCAGGAAACAGAGTTTTTGACAGTTTGCCTCTGTGCACAAATTACAACGACGATGTAGGAGAAATTGAAAGATACTTACTTGGGCATATCAAGAAGCTGGTCGAGATCGACACCTCGGAAGGTAAACTTCCTGAAGGTACGCTTTTTCTTGAGAGTTTCATCGACCTGTAAAACGTAAACATTGTATCTCACTTCAGGAAAATAGCACTGGGGCACAATCCTTTATCAACACTAATATATAGCACTGACACGAATACTTTGATTTTAATAATGATTGCTGATATAAATGTCGATAATAAACATAAAATATTTTACGAACCTCAGCCATGTTTCCGATTTGTTTGACAGAACCGAAAGAAAAGGAAAGAAACACGAACACGTCAAAGTGACAGCACCAAAATGTTGCCAGTTAATAAAACTAACAAAATAAAAACCTAGCTACGTGGCTTTTAATCGCACTTATGTGAAGCCTGAGATCCACTGACCTCTAGTTGTTTAATCCGGTCAGTGATCACATCGCTTTAATTCGCAAGTATCTGTGGCAGTGGACAATTTTATAAAGCGAAACTTATTTTTTTCATTTTTTATGGAAAATAAAATTGTTCTGGCGTCTTGCGACTAAAACAAAATACTAGCCATGCCACGCGTATTGGCGATTGGGCGCGGCGGTGGCGGCGCAACTTAACAAATGTATGAATCGTTACGGCGCCTTAGAGCATTTAAAGGTTAAAAATGCTCTAAGTACGGCACATGCCACAGACTCGCGCGGTAGACGCAGCGAATAGTGCAGGAAGCCAAACAAGTTTATTTGTATTCGCCACGAAATAATGAACACCGAAACTTTTGACCGTAGCGTGCAAACTGCGACGCCCTGTCGATTACAGGAAAACCTATGCTCATAGATGCACCCTCGCCTTCGCACCGGCAGGATTATTTACAGGGAGTTGTGGCTTCAGTGTGGCAACATTATGCTTTCCTTCCACAGTGAATCATAGATTGTTATATTATTACAGGTTACAGGCGATTGCGGAATGCTCCCACAGGACACTATTACTCCTACTAGAATGCTCCCGATGAGAGTGCATCGAAGCGAGCTCGAAAAATTTTCCACTTTCCACTGAGCACGTAGATTTTTACGATGCGACGTCGCATCGCAGTTTTGTGTAGATGCAACAAGCCCTTTTTTTTTTTCGGCTCGGAAATCATCAAATGACCCCTCCCGCTCTGGGTGGAGCGTAAGGGAGTGTCAGACTATTACTGACTAAATCCCGCCCATGTTCCTTCTTCAGCCCTTTATTTTCCGGGCCAGCGGTAACCCTTTCGGACAATCCCGCTGACCCGGCAGGCTTCGGCCCCATGGGGCCCCTCCTCGATGCTGACATCTCTTTGAGGCGCGCGTGGAACACATACGCGCCGTCCGTCACGGGCCTGGGTCCTAGTCGGACGGTGAGCTACCCATTACTCTCCGCCCGCAGGCCCGCGCCTACGGTGGCCGGGAGTCGTCCCATGGCTCCCGACGCCCGGAGCGTCTCCCGCGGCGGCTGGGACGAGAGGCTCTCTCCCTCATCCGTCCCGCCACCTCCTTCGATAGCATGACTGCTTCGCAGAAGGAGGTGACTGCCTCCCACTCCCTCTCGCCCCGAACCATGGCTTGCACCAGGGCCGGACGCGAGAGGTCGCCGCCGCTGCCGATCGCCTCTACGAGGACACGGCGGTGCTCCGCCCAAACGGGGCAGACCTCCACCGTGTCCGGGCGTTTCCTCCCGCCTGATGAATGTGCAGGAACCTCCCGAAACTTCCGTGTCCGGTGAGGACCTGCGTCAGGCGGTAGGTGAGGGCGCCGTGGCGCCTCTCTAGCCACTCCTCAAAGAGGGGTCTTATCGCCGCTTTCCCGGCGTGCCCTGCGCTGGGTTGCGACAGTCACTCCTTCCATGTCGCCATGAGATCGCGCCGGAGATCCGTCCGCTCCGCTCCAACTATCGCCTCCAGATCCCATGGCGGTAGTCCGGCAATGAGGCTTGCCGCCTCGCCAGAGATCGTGCGGTAGCCCCGGATGATCCTTACTACAACAAGCCCTTAGAGGTAGGTTTTCTTTTGGCCATTCTTTTTTTTTTTAAACGTTGTCCCACACTAGGAATTTCTCCTGTATCGTGGGTGCGTTTACAAACATTTAAACTCACATACACAAACAGCCAGACCCGAAACAACTACTTGTAGGTCATACAAATATTTGTTCCGTGCGGGAATCGAACCCGCGACACGCAGCGCAGCAGTCAATCGCTTAACCACTGCGCCAACCGTGTCGTCAAGATTCATGTTAATTATATTTCCTAATATTAATGGTGTCCCTTCGTCCAGCATACTCACCATGGAATCCTGATATTTCATGAATGTCAAAAAACTGTTCTGAAATAGTGCTAAATAGTGCCCAAAGGAAAAAAATAGTGCTCTTGTACTTGCGAAGTTATAGCCATAGTTCGATGAGTATGCTGGACGAAGGTTTCGCCCAGCATACTCACCTCCGTCCGGAGAATCTGTATACGCTTCAAACATAATTCATACTTCAAAAAATAGTTCCCAAATAGTGCCAAACGGTGCCCAAAAAGAAAAAACAGTGCTCGAATAACTTCGGAGTTATAGGCTTCGTTCAGTGAGTACGCTGGGCGTAGGTTCTACGCCCAGCATACTCACCTCAGTGCGCGAATATCGAACGAGCTATAGGTACAATTTACGTCTCAAAAAATTGTGCTTGAAATAGTGCCCAATATCAGTCCAATTTTTGCTTGACTTTTGACCTAGAAAACCATTAAATTTGATTGTAAACTTCTACATACATTACATTGAGTACAGTCGAATACAATATTATTAACTTTCTTTCTAACAATTTTTGTCTTGTGTAAATTATTAATTGTCTATGTAAGGGAGTATTTACTTTAGAATCGCAATATTATTAATTACACATTATTTTAATAATACTTTATAATAATATGATTAAGCCTTCGCGCGTCGCATGGGACCCCGGTAGCTAGGAACAATGATTTTATATATTTTGTCTAGATCACGGCGCTTGAAGGATTAAGATATCAAATGAAGTAAATCATGCATGAAAAATAAAGTTGCTGTTATTAATGCTTACATTACAACTGACAAAATTATTCAAAATAATCATTTTCCGGATCAAGGACGGTACCACAACGTTTACGGAATTGACCTGTATTCCTCATGTGATAAAGTTCAATATAGTGTGGCAGTAATGGATGCACGTACGGTCAATAGGTATGGGGCTTACGACGCGCGGCGCCCGCGACGCAAATGAATATGTTTATGTTTAAATACTAGATGGCGCTGCCCTAACATCTTACGATTATTAGACAAGACTGATCTGTATTTTGAAGGTGATAAGGGTCCATTTTGTGTCACAAAGCAATCGAAACGAACAAGCGCTTCTCAGTTTCTTTGTTTGTTTACTTCGTCGCACACATAGAGCAACACAGGCCACCGGCGAACCGGAGGGGAGTAGCCATTGCGTTTTTTACCGATACAAATATGTCTGTCATTTTTCGCGGGGGGAAATCACACATTCTCAAATTCTCACACAAAAACAGTTGTCTGTCACTACGAAACTCACACCATAACAATTACAAAATACACTAACAATTTCACACACACATTGAATAAATCGTGTCATAACAGTATAATAATATGATGCAACTACACTGACAACTCCTTGCAGCCATAGCTGTAACAACTGTCGATACGCATTATCGATAAATTCAAGAAATCGGTTAAGGAAATTAGGTTTAATAAGTTATTCAAAAGTAGATATTATTATGATAGACTTTATTTATTATGTACTAGCTTCTGCCCGCGACTTCGTACGCGGATCCTGTTGCTTATGCCAGCGACAACGGGGTCGTCAAAATCGGAGATCTGAAACGTCCGTTCTAAGAGCCCAGGGACTGAAAAACAACGGGATGCGCGAGACGATTCGAGACGTCATTTTCAGGCAATAATGAACCAATAAGGTGGTAAACTTGGCCTTGCACTTTGAATGTTGGCATAAATGGGCCTTCTGAAATCTGTTCTGCATCAAAAGATGTCATTTGAAAGGCATTATTGTACGAACGTATGTTATCCAAGAAATGTTTTGACTGTGGATGGTCACCGATTAGCAGTGATCTTAATATTTCTGGAGGATTTTGTAATATTTTAATATGTACTTTCCCACCTGAGCAACACATACCGTTTGTTTCTTTTTGCCATTTAACAGCTTCACAAAAAGTACAATTTTGAACCATACCTCCGATGGCGGAATATGTGGCGTAGTCAATCATAAGAGTATAATACGTAAATGCACTCCGTTCCTTATCAACCCAAGGAAGGTCGCCATGCCCTACGGCTATATCTTGAGACACATCCGATTCTTCAGATGATATCGACATTCTGTTCAGAGAATGTCGAAGTCGTTCAGAATTCAAACGTTCGTTGCGCTCTTCTTAATCTGTCTCTTCATGCCATACTCCAGCAATTCTTTCTTTCTCACTTTCTAACTGATTATAAGTATTTTGTTGTGTGCGTGTTCGGGACAATGTATGATAATCTCAAGTTCATCACTTGTTTCAAAAGACCTGTTAGTAGATGTGCGAATACGCTGAGAACTCAAGCGTGATTCTGTATCGGTAAACGTTTCCGATTCGCGAGACAATGCATGTCGCTCACGATCAGCGGACAGTCGCGCATCACGTTCCGCACTTGTCTCTAGAGACCTAGAAGCAGATGCGTAGATATGCTGAGAACTCAAGCGCAATTCTCTATCCGTGAACGTCTCCGACTCGCGACACAATGCATGACGTTCACGATCAGCGGTCAGTCGCGCAACATATTCTTCACTGGTCTCTAGAGACCTGGATGTAGATGCGTAAATACGCTGAGAATGCAGGCGCGCTTCGCGATCCGAAGAGGTTTCCACGGAGCGAGTTGCAGCCTGATGTTCTCGAACAGCATCAAGTCTCTCCTGACGCTCTTCGGTAGATTCTTGGGATCTTATGATCCGCAATCTTTTAGCTCCTTTGGAACATTGGAAAAGATTTGACCTTTTTCTAGGCATGGTTATAATTTTATTGTGAAGAAGATACCTGATCAATTAAAATCTAAGTGACTGCTCCCCTACCAAGGGTGCCCAGACACGGGGTCGTCTGGTGCCCATGTGCTGGTTTGGTCCCTGGGGTCGTCACGGCGTGCTATGTGTTCTGGTACGCCGGTGATGGGGAGTACTCCCCAGAGGAGGGTCCGGTGACGGACAGCCGCGGCGGGTTCACGGATGAGTGCTAACGCGTGCCCATATTCCCGCTGTAAGCGGCAGAGGAGGACACCGTGGAGTTTTAGTGGGTTAGAGTCCCACATAACTGTACTATCTCCCCGTGGTAGTGCAGAACGCATGAGCATTTATTCACGTTAAAAAAAAATGGGAGTTTTGGCCAGTAGAGTCAAATTTTCAATGATATACCATCGTCATCGAAAATCAGTCCTAAACTGTTACCGCCTTCACCGCGTGGAGGTGAAATTAGTGATAGTTTTGATTTCCACATCAGATGTTTCTGATCTTCGATTTTTAGGGTTCCGTACCCAAAGGGTAAAAACGGAACCCTATTACTAAGACTTCGCTGTCCGTCCGTCCGTCCGTCCGTCTGTCTGTCACCAGGCTGTATCTCAAGAACCGCGGTAGCTAGACAGTTGAAATTTTCACAGATGATGTATTTCTGTTGCCGCTATAACAACAAATACTAAAAACAAAATAAAATAAATATTTAAGGGGGCTCCCATACAAAAAAACGTGTTTCTTCCGGCGTTTTTGCTCCCATACAAAAAAAACGTGTTTTTTTTCGGCGTTTTTGCCGTCTGTCTGTCGCCAGGCTGTATCTCAAGAACCGCGGTAGCTAGACAGTTGAAATTTTCACAGATGATGTATTTCTGTTGCCGCTATAACAACAAATACTAAAAACAAAATAAAATAAATATTTAAGGGGGGCTCCCGTACAAAAAAACGTGTTTTTTTCGGCGTTTTTGCCGTCTGTCTGTCGCCAGGCTGTATCTCAAGAACCGCGGTAGCTAGACAGTTGAAATTTTCACAGATGATGTATTTCTGTTGCCGCTATAATAACAAATACTAAAAACAAAATAAAATAAATATTTAAGGGGGCTCCCATACAAAAAAACGTGTTTTTTTCGGCGTTTTTGCCGTCTGTCTGTCGCCAGGCTGTATCTCAAGAACCGCGGTAGCTAGACAGTTGAAATTTTCACAGATGGTGCATTTCTGTTGCCGCTATAACAACAAATACTAAAAACAAAATAAAATAAATATTTAAGGGGGGCTCCAGTACAAAAAAACGTGTTTTTTTCGGCGTTTTTGGCGTCTGTCGCCAGGCTGTATCTCAAGAACCGCGGTAGCTAGACAGTTGAAATTTTCACAGATGATGTATTTCTGTTGCCGCTATAACAACAGATACTAAAAACAAAATAAAATAAATATTTAAGGGGGGCTCCCATACAACAAACGTGTTTTTTTCGGCGTTTTTGCCGTCTGTCTGTCACCAGGCTGTATCTCAAGAACCGCGGTAGCTAGACAGTTGAAATTTTCACAGATGATGTATTTTTGTTGCCGCTATAACAACAAATACTAAAAACAAAATAAAATAAATATTTAAGGGGGGCTCCCATACAACAAACGTGTTTTTTTCGGCGTTTTTGCATTGTGGTACGGAACCCTTCGTGTTGGCCAGTTTTTTTATAAGTCAACAGGAAATGCCCATCAGATCGAACAACTTTTGCTAAGACGTCATTCCTTTAAATGTTATGGTGTAGCTGGGCTCTTGGAGTTCCACATAAGGTGTTCCAGATCTTCAAATTTATTCTCTCGGCAGAAAATGCTCATCACGTGGAACCATTTTTGCTATGGTACCATTTTTGTATCTCTTATAGTTTAGCTGGTCTGTTGCGGTTCTGCATCAGGTGTTCAAGTTTCCAAGATAAATTATAGCCTATATGTTGCCCAGACATAATACCTATACAACAAAACAAAAATCATTCAAATCCTTCCAGTAGTTCCGAAGATTAGCGTGTACAAACAAACAGACAAACAGACAGAATTTTTTTTTCGGATTCGTACCCTATTACTGTTTCTAAACACCCCCCCATTTTTTTTTTTTTTATATTTTCAATGTACAGACACAGTTTTTCTACTGTTTTATTATATGTATAGATCACAATAATCATAAAACTAATAAAATTAACGTTCATTTTTTTTATATATTTTAAAATGAATATGATAATAATAATGGTAATTTGTTGGTTTAGAGTTGGTTTGGCGCCATCAACTAATCTCCTTCTATTGTTCACCAACACTTGAAAGTCAGAAGACTTAAAATGGTTTGAGCAAATGACACTATTTCTCGTGGGAATCCAGGTTGGTCTGTTATTACAAAATGCCTTCCATGTATCCTTTAAATTTGGATCCTTAGGAAACCTAAAAAAAAATACATTTTAGTTGACGTTCTTACTGAGTAATTTTAATAAAATGTGCTAATACGCGTAAGTATTGTATTATATTTAATTTATGTATACAACTATAAATAAAAAAAATAAAGCCCACAATATGATGGGTATCTAAATCAGAAAACCTAATCTCAAAAATTCCATTTTCATCGATAACTAGGTATCTACAAACAAATTATAAACTGATTTAAATGAAATTATAAAAAGATTATAAACTGTGATTGCTCAATTTATACTTATTTGTAAGATAATTTTATTGTGATTAAAACGTTGTAGCAGTAAAACAAAGTACAAGTACCTACGTGTTATATTTTAGAAAGTTTTACCAATATTTGGCTAAACATTTTTTTATATGTATATTATATACAATATTAAAACTACAATTTTTTCTATTTACATTGATTATATTATGAATGTTAACAAAAGCTGTGAACTAGTTAACTAGAATTCTGATTACTTTGGCCCTTTAAATAGTAATAAATAACGTAAGTAATTAAAAATGTTTTTTATTGCTAAACCTTTCATTGATGAAACTATTGGAAAGAGTTTTAAAAATTTGTATAACTATGTCACAGTACTAGTTTTGACTGGTTATAAGTTTTGCCTGCAACATATATACAAAAAGAAACTGTATAATTTCCTTTTTACAATTTTTCAAGATATTAATTTTATTGGCTGCAAATGACTGTTTTTATTCAGACAAACACACAATGCAATGAAGTAATAGACTTCATTTACGCTTAAAGTTTCATTCATTTATTATTATTTATAAAATATATAATAATGCATTTAATCGAAAGTTTTTGACATGTGAGAAAATACCATAATTATTTCCAATAACATGAAGTCTACAATTAGAAAGTTTAATATTTTTGTCCAAAAACATGTGTCGACGACTGTACCCCATTTTACGTTAGTATGTAGAAGTTTACATTAAAATTTAATGGTTTTCTAAGTCAAAAGTCAAGCAAAAATTGGACTGATATTGGGCACTATTTCAAGCACAATTTTTTGAGACGTAAATTGTACCTATAGCTCGTTCGATATTCGCGCACTGAGGTGAGTATGCTGGGCGTAGAACCTACGCCCAGCGTACTCACTGAACGAAGCCTATAACTCCGAAGTTATTCGAGCACTGTTTTTTCTTTTTGGGCACCGTTTGGCACTATTTGGGAACTATTTTTTGAAGTATGAATTATGTTTGAAGCGTATACAGATTCTCCGGACGGAGGTGAGTATGCTGGGCGAAACCTTCGTCCAGCATACTCATCGAACTATGGCTATAACTTCGCAAGTACAAGAGCACTATTTTTTTCCTTTGGGCACTATTTAGCACTATTTCAGAACAGTTTTTTGACATTCATGAAATATCAGGATTCCATGGTGAGTATGCTGGACGAAGGGACACATATTAATGCAGGAATGTGTTAGGTAAGAATTAAAAGAACGTAGATTTAGCGAGCAAAGCGGTTTTCGAAAATTTTTGTATTCTGATAGGATAGATAAAAACCGGTCAAGTGCGAGTCGGACTCGCGCACCGAGGGTTCCGTACTTTGTAAAAAAAAATACGTACCTACGTAAATACAGTATGCAAGCATTAAACGTAAGCATGATAAGGTCACTAATGAAACAAGCAAACCAATGTTATTGAAAATATTTATTATCATGTTTGTTCAACTATTTCTTCATGTGTAGATCTTAGTAACTTTGATAATCTTTTACCAATCAATTTGGGGTATGTTCTAGTTTTAAGGAGAAACTCTTTAGATTGGTGAGTCACTGCCCCATTCTCTAACTGGTACTTGCATAAAGCATGCAATGGTTGTAACAATAGTTCTCTGTACTTTGGGTCCTTTTCTAATTGAGATAAAGCTTCAGCAGCTGTCTCAAGCGTGCTTAAACATCCTTCTGTTGGCTGTGTCCTTATAATATAACTACTAGTATTGCTTGTCATTAATTTAACTTGCTTAATATTATGAAGAATTGGGCAGGATGCATATATTGCTTTAGCCTGAGGCCATGTTCCATCTATCAGTACAAGATTGTAACAGTCAGTATCATTCTCCAAGTCTCTTATATCTATGGCAGTTTTACTTGGATAAAGTAGGAGTGTGTTTGGTTGCTTAAGTAAATTTTCTAAGTCTTTATGCTTGGGTTGTGGAAACTTTTTCCCTTTAAATATAAGGCACTTATCAGCAACTAAACCTAATTGTAGCATTGGGGCAGTTCTTAGACATCTCTTTTCTTCTGCTGGGTGTTGCAGCAGTATGACAGTGCTGCGAGGATTCAACTTTTCAGATGGTAATGCTGAACACCAGCAAACCACTGCAGGTCTCCTGGAAATAAATGGATTTATTGTTAGCTGTAAGCTTGTTATCCACATCTTGGTACTTCTCTGTGAGTAACTATGTTGTGTATGTATAGCAGAATATATGTCTCCATTTGGGTTTTAAATCAAGTAAGTATTGTAAATCAACATCATTATCAATTCAGCCCTAAATATAAGACTAAGATTACTAATTTATTTTACATCATTACAATTTTAAAATTAATAGTTTATTCTACTTAGGGCTGATTTTTCAATCGACAGATAATTTTTATTCGTGGAATAAAATTGACGTTTGACCGATTTTGTAAGGACGAACTGTCAAAAATTAAAAATTATTCCTCAAATAAAATTATCTGGCGTTGGTAAAATCAGCCCTTAGCTAACTATACAATGAAATAAAAATAAAAGGTTACTTACTTGCAGTTTGCACAAAGTTTACGCATAACAGGGGGATCAGCTGGTATGTTGGAAAGGTCATCCCAGACGTCCAGTTCCTCCATTTTATTTCTAAAATAAAAGAAGTAAATCTTAGTCAATGCATTTTATTGTTAATTATTATTTAATTACTTTTAAAATATTATTTTACCAATTTTTAGAACAAACAAATACGCTGGACAAAAATTATAACAATCTCTGTCAGAAAACCAACACACGTCCTTCCATTATTACTTGTTCAGTTTACATTTATTTCGATCAACTTTGAAATACGAGTTTTGCTAATAATTGCCGTGCTTATTTCTATTAGGCTTAAAATGAACTATGAACAATTTTATTATTGATGTGAGTTTGCGTCGTATCAAAAAGTACTCTGTGGTTTGCGTGGTTTGCCACTGATTGATGCTGTCATGTCATGTCCGTCAGTGTCAGCTCACAGCTGTCATTCTCTATCTAGTCTATGTCATCCATCGAGGCGTTTTTTTTTTGACTTCATGCTTCAAAAAAGACATGGAATTAGTATATAGAAAGATGAGATGTTATAAGTACTATTCACTGACCTGTATTATGGTGCTTACATGCTTACATCTCACAGTGAGAAAACCTGTGTCCGACTGTCCGCCGGCGCCGGGACACAGTAGGAACATTATCATACATACGCAGGCAATATAGTCGCCGGCGACATACTGGCGATTTCCAAATCGCACATCGCACGTTCAGTACAGATTTTGACATCGCTGGCTACAAACTCGGCTAGTACCAACATGTGTGCGGATGTGAGATTTCGAAATCGCCAGCGAGCCGTCGTCGTCGGCGACCACTCGGCGACTACACTTACAGTCGACAGTAGTCGGTGCGTGTGTAACTTGCATAAATAGATAGGAAACTCCTCCTTTTTTGAAGTCGGTTAAAAATTATAATTTTTAACCGACTTAAAAAAAGGAGGAGGTTCTCAATTCGACGGTATGTTTTTTTTTGTGTGTTTGTTACGCGATTACTCCGCCAATTGTGGACCGACTTTCAAAATTCTTGTTTTGTTTAAAAGGGTATGGTCTCGAGGTGGTCCCATTGTCACCAACTCGGAATCTGATGAAGGAATCTCATGGAAATCGAGGAAAACCCTCAAATTGTTGGGTATTTTGTATAGTAACTCGTGCATTTGCTTTCGGAAAGCACCATTTGGTGAAGCGGAACTGATGATGAAGACCACAGATGGCCACCGGAACTACTCAATAATAAGCATTTCACGTGTTACGATCATGGACGTAATATATAGAAGTAACTTACGATTCGATTAAGTAGATACTTTAATGTGGTTGCTAAGCAATTTATGCTCGTCACAATGCTTATGATGAAGTGGAGCTGTTAATTTCGGAAGTCGGTGGCAAAAAACTAAAATACAGATCCAAAGACACCAACTTTTAAGTTTTTTATAACTTACTATTTGAAAATATTAATATAAAATAAGATTTTAAAATATACACGGAGTGTCACAATGGGCAGTTTTATTTACATAACGCTTTAGTTAATAACGCAATAAAAAATTGATAAACATCTTTAATAACAAAAAAGTATAAAAGTCTTTTTCTGAAATCAGTAAGTTCTACTAGAATTTCAGGAAAGTTTGAGTTGAGTAACAAAAGATGGCGTGACTGTCAATATTTGTTTTTGTAGGTACTATTCAAATTAGCATTTATTTATCAGTTTTGATAATTACAAATAATATGTTTGCGGTAGAAAACGTCCCCAGCAACTGAAATTTGTAAAATGCTGTATTGTTAATTAGTAGCTTGCAAACGAGATTAATTGGAAGCGTTTCTTGATACTGTACGACGCCATTTTGCGCCGCATTTCATATAGATATAATGGTAATAAGTCTCATTCTTTCATACGTAACTTTCGTACGAGCAAAAGAATAAGATGCAAAATTCACTAACTTTCTCTTGAGTTACGTAGGTATAGTACATTTTTATACGAATGATTTGTAAACATGGAGGCCAAGTGTTATGCTAGTGTGAAGTAATTTTATCGTTTTGCCGTGTATTATTTGTATTACGAAGTTTTCGGATGTGGTTAGTATGACATGTAGTTTATTATTGCTCTAAAATCAAAATAATATAGTGTAAGCCTATCAACATTGGGCATTAAATTTCTACTTACAAATGTAAACGTATGCACTTATTTGGCGCCAATGTCCTAAAAGACCGTTAAACTCGCCAAATATGATTTATCTCACGATATTCAACATGATTTTATGTAACATCATAGTTTTTTAGTGATATTTCTAGACTGCGTTGTACAACATCACCAAGTTTCATCGTGAATAAACTGGTCTTGAGTGTCGTCAGATCTGTCATTTCAACAAATTATGTGGAGTGGAAATAAGATATTTCTCAAAATAACGCTCTAATACTTCTACTATCATTGATTTCGGAGTCATATTCCAGATTAATAAAATACTATGGACAATTTGCGACTGAAATGAAGACAATCACACTGTTCTATTTGGAAACATCTTGACCAACCTTGAAGTAAGTACCCTAACCATTTGGAACCAGCATTATAGCGTCATTACTAGTTATTATTTAGTTCGGTATTAGTTTAGACTGGTGAATTCTTTCATGATTGTCTAAAATGGCTCTTAGTAATATTCGTCATGATCAAATTAACATAATTATACCTTACATTGTGATACCACACAAGAGTAGTTTGCATAACTCTGTTTTGTAATGTTTTTGTTGGTTTTCAAGTTCATGGTTACATCTAGCTAGATCAAAATTCTGTAACTATGTATCACTGAGTTTTAAAATTAATTGTTTTGATTGATTGTATTTTTTATTTATGTTCCAGAAATGGGCACAGAGTTGCCAAAAACTCATGATTCAAGTGGTGATTCAGACTCTAATAGTGATTCTGAGGTTTGTATTATCTTTCTAATCAGTATTGCTTTAAATAATCATTATTCTAGTAAGTTTGTATTCAAGTGTGTTTAAATTTCATGCAATAAGTAAGGTTTTTCCTTGGTAGTTTTACTAAAAAGTACTTTTATTGTCAAAAGTAATGTATGTTAGATACTCCAGCTTTGTGAGGCAGTTGCCAATACTTTTTCTATGTTTGAAAATAACCTACTATTGTAATAGTCAGCTGTTAGTTTTTAGTTAGGTTGTATTGCATGTATTCTAACAATCATACTAATTTCTACCTTTGATATTTGGTATTACAGAACAGCAGCTCCAGTGATTCATCAAGAAGTGAGTGGGAGTGTTCCGACGCTAAACAGAGTGCTTCTCGTAAGGCACACTTCTCAGTTACTTCATGTGATACTGGGTTAAAACTAAAGATTGCTGCTATACCGCCAAGAAAAGTATCCCCAAAAAGAACCAGTAAACCATCAGTGAAAAAGAAATTGACTAATAATATAAGTCAAAGCAAAGAGCGAACACCTGTGAAGAAGAAATCACAGCTCTCTGACACCACTTCAAGTTCAGAATCATGTAGTAAATGCTCATCAGATTCTTCCAGTGATGATGATTTGCCACTTTCAAAATCTTTACCATCAAAGTGTTCAGTTAAAACAGGCACTAAGATAAAGAGTACAGCTAAGATTGATAATGAAGAGGGTCGAAAACCATGTGACTCCAAGGATAACGGGGCAAAAATTAATAACAAGGATAAACAATGCGCTTCAAAGACCAACATTAATGTGAAAAAGACCAAAAGTGATGAATCTTCTCATGATGTACCTTTGAAGAGAGGAAGAGGGCGACCCAGAACAAAGGTAAGCTAATAATATTGGACCAATATTAATAACAAATTACTAAGTTATGTACAATAGTAGTAGTGAAAAAATCCAAAGAGGTCAATATTTTAATTTGAAATAATTATATTCACTGCTGAAAGAGATGAAGAATGTGGAATTCTCTTCCTTCAATTGGCTTGAAAGTATTTTAAGGTAAGTGTATTTAGTTTTTACATGGACTTATTTTGTTTAATTTTTATTGTTAAAAAATTGTATTCTAGGTCTAGTAAGTAGTTGCTTTATGTCAGAATTAGTTCACCTCACCATGGGTAATCAGAAGTTCTGAAGTTGTTTATTGAGTTTTTGTTGGTATTATAGTATGTGTAGTTGACTGTTTATTTGTTGGTATCTGTCCTAGAAAATTACACAGTGCATTCAATCTATTACCTGCATCCATCAATCAGGAACTACTAATTAGATAGGAAGAGAACCTATGGTTACGGAATGCAATCTTGATCTCACGAGATGTTGAGCGTTTTTTTTCGAGATTTAATCTCTAAGATAAAGAGGGATGTGTGGATTATTATGCAAATCGATAGACAGAAATGAGTGTATAAGAGGAAGTCTGGAAGTGGCTCTGGTGACTGAAAAGTTGCATCTAAATTGGTTGTCATATATTATGGGCATGTAATGCAGATGAGGAATGTGGTTGGCTTTAAAAGTAGGGGAACCAAAGAAACAATGGATGGTTTGTGTGAAAGATTATATGGCCAGAAAGGGGGTGACTACCGAGATGACGACTTATAGGAGAAGTATGGATGAAAAAGACATGTTGCGCAAATAAATTGGGATACGGGCCAGAGAATAATGATTGGAAGACAATCTCGTTCGAGAACTCTTTTAATATGGTCGAGGTTTCGACACAGAGCGCGCCATTTTCATAAATGGATTTAATTATAAAAATAGTGTGTGTGATGTATCTGGGCGCGATAATGTTTTTAGGGTTCCGTACCAAAATGGTAAAACAGAACTCTTATGGTGAGACCCAGTCTGTCTGTTTGTCTGTCGCAGCTGGATATCTCAAGAACTACTAATGTTATCAATTTGGAATAGTTTTAGATGACGTTTGCCCAACTATTTTTCAAATTAGAAAGAAATAAAAGTATATGTATATTTTTAGGGTTCTGTACCAAAATGGTAAAATGGAACCGTTATGGTGAGACTAAGTCTGTCTGTCTGTCTGTCACAGCTGGATATCTCAAGAACTACTTATTCTTCCAACTTGAAATTTGGAATAGTTTTAGATGACGTTTGCCCAACTATTTTGCAAATAAGAAAAAAATAAAAATATATAAATTTTTTGCAACAGGGACTGAAAGGGGGGGCTGAAAAATTCGAAGTGGGGCTACTAGGGCATGTGGGGTATCAAATGAAAGAGCGCAGTTTGCACATTCTCAAACGTGTTTTTTTTTAGGCCGCATAGTTTTCGACTTTTGATGAAAAATTTAAAAAAAATACCGTCCCCAGATCCCTTATCTCCGAAATTTGCAAAGAGAAAAATCTGAAGTAATTCTATGTGATAGAAGTTTATGTAAAGATTACAGGAAAAATAAAACGATGTCTAAATAGCACACTTTTTCGGAAATCATGAACAAAAGTTACACTAGTTCCACTATCGGTCAAGAGACGGCGCTGACCTAAAACTGCAATATTCTACACTGCAGTGCTCAGTGTTATAGGCTTTGCCGATGAAAATTAAATTTTGATTGTAAATTTTTAATAAGTAGTTAATTATTATGAAATCATTAGTACCAATCTTGCGCTAGCAGAACTGATTAAATTAGTAACTTTGTATAGTGTTTGGGTCACCAAGATACAGGCTGTGCCTAGTTTGGGACCCGCTGTTAAATCGGTCTAAGTTTTCTCTTGGTTAGTAGAACTTGTATGTTTGTGAACATGTGTAAGTTCTAATAAATGAATTTAATTTGAAAATATAAAAACATGATGGTACGAAACCCTCGGTGCGCGAGTCCGACTCGCTCTTGCCCGGTTTTTTATTAATAAAATTACCCTCGGTAGGAGTAGTTTTCATTTTAATTAAGGGGACTAAATGACCTAAAGCGTGGTCACTGTCGTACTGCATAGAAAAGAAAGAGAAGCGCGATGACACAATCCTGGTAATTTATTGCAAAGTATGAACTATGAAGCATTTATCTATTTACAAAAATATATTGTCTGAACTAAAAAATTAAAACACTAGTACTTTAGTATTGTTACGAGCTTCGGGTTCGTGACAATAAAAAAACTGCCGATTTAATAACCAAAAATAACAATTTATTTTACAACACTAATTACAGCTCAAACAGACTAATTATTAAAACACAATTACACTACTGATCACTCTTAATTCGCACTTGAAGATCGCTTGATGTTTTCGCTCTTGTCGCTTTATCCAAACTGTGTCGGTCGTCGCGCATCCCGGCCTTATATAGTGCCGCAGATAGTTCTAGAACCTTCCATTGTAGAAACATCTAGAATGTTCGAGTACATACCGGCCCCGATCGACTAGGTGTCGATAGTTCGAGAAAGTTCTACAAAGTTCTAGTATCGAATTTTCTAGAACGATCGTGACTCGACTAGTTCTGCTACTCGATACTAGATGGCGCTAGTGGTAACTAATGTCACCATGTACCAGGCATTAATTGTGGCGCGCAACACTGCCCCCTCCTAAGACATGCTCGTCCCGAGCATTATCAGCCCCATAATAACGCGCCAGTCGGTCCACATGGACGATCTTAGGAGTACCTCTTGCACCTTTCTGTATCCGGTAGGTTACGTCATTGATCTTTGTCACAATCCGGTACGGTCCGTCCCATTTAGCTTGAAGCTTAGGAGATTTCCCTTTGCTGCGGACTGGATTGTGCAACCACACTAGTGAACCTTCGTCGAACCCTTTATTGTTCATTTTGCGGTCATAACGGGTTTTCATCTTTTCAGACATTTGCTGGCCCGATTGTTTGACGTGCTCATAAATGTCATTCATTTTGTTCCGCAAGTCATTCGCATAATCGGTTATACTGCGTGGGGCATCAGGTGGTATTCCGGTGATCAGGTCTGCAGGCAGCCGTAATTCTCTTCCAAAGTTTGCGAAAGCTGGTGTCACCGATGTATTTTCGTGAACAGCACTTCGATATGACAACAAAAACGGTTGTATGTGCTTGTCCCAATCTCGTTGCCGATTTTCCACAACTTTGGCTAGGTACCTCTCCAATGTCTGATTAAATCGTTCCACCATTCCATCCGATTGTGGGTGGTAAGAAGTTGTTCTCGTTTTATGAGTACCCATTACTCGGCAAGTTTCCTGAAATATTTGGGACTCAAAATTCCTTCCCTGATCGCTGTGAATCTCCAAGGGTACTCCAAAACGGCAGAAGACTTCATGGACTAATCTGTCTGCAACTGTCGAAGCTTCTTGATTTGGAATGGCGAAGACTTCCGGCCACTTAGTGAAGTAATCCATAACAACCATAAAATACTTGTTACCACATTCACTTTCCGGAAACGGCCCCGCAACGTCAAGGGCTATCCTTTCCCATGGTGCACCAACATTGTACAATTTCAATGCACCTCTACTGCGAGTCTGAGGTCCCTTTACAGCTGCACAACTTGTACATTTGCGACACCAGTCCTCGACATCGTCCCGACAGTGGACCCAGTAAAACCGTTCTCGTATCTTCAGTAGAGTCCGTTTTACTCCCAGATGACCTCCTGAACAACCATTATGGTACAGCTGTAGAACATCCGGTACTTGAGCTTTAGGGACAACCATTTGCAAATGACAGCTGTCTCCCCGAGCATTTTCCCATTTACGGCACAGGACTCCATCCTGAATCACCAAGCTGTCCCATTGGGCCCAATAGCTTTTTGTGATCGAACTCATCGCTGAGACGTCACTCCACCTGGGCTTAGGAGCTCTGGCCTTCATCCACTCCAGAATCGGCTTGATGTCCGAATCTTCCTGCTGTGCACGTTGTAGGATTTCCTTCCACTCGTTGCTGAGGTCTGTCCTGAGCATCCTCACAGGTACCACTTCCTTACCCTCTTGCCTAGTACCATGTTTGCGGTCTTCAGGAGAAGGTCTTCTTGAAAATGCATCTGAGTTGCCATGAGGTTTCCCGCTGCGATGTTTGACCACAAAGTCGTATTCCTGCTGCTGCTGGGCGGTACTGTTAGCCGCACTTCTCTGTGGAGACCAGCCATCTTCCCTTTCTGCAGTTCGCTTAGGGCAACTGGATCGAAGATGGCCCTTTTCCCCACAGCCGTAGCACCTAGGGCTGTACCTTCTATTATGATCGCGAACTGTAGCCACTACAACCTCCCTGACGCGATGGGAACGATGATCCTGCCGCACAGCTTCCACCTCCAGTGCATGTGCCAAGGCGTCCTTAAGCGTCCCGTGGTGCCCGAGCCTCACAGCAGCTCTCACTTCAAGGTCACGGATGCCGTCGATGAATGCCTGCACCAGGTTTCCATCAATAAACGCAGGTACAGACTGGTACGCTTTACGAACCAGCTTCTCCACTTCAAGGGCCCACTGCTGCAGGTTTTCATTACTGCGTTGCACGCGATCCTTGAGCTGCGCACGAAACACGTGTTCCAGGTGAGCGTCGCCATACCGAGCCTCCAATGCCTCAAGGAGCTGCTCGTAAGTCACTTCCTTACCGAGAGCTTCCAGAACAGTTAAGGCCTGGTCGCGCAGGCCTAGGGTGAGGGCAGTCATGGCCTGACTTTTATTCCACCCGTTCGCCTTCATGACAGCCTCAAACTGGATTTTGTAGGCCGACCAGGAAGAAGTTCCGTCGAACGGTGGCACTTTGAATCCACGTAGCGAAGGTGTTGTAGCTACGGGAGCTGCGATTCCATCCCCAAGTTTAAGATTACCCAACTCCTGCTTCACATTAGCAATGACGTCATTAAACTTGCTGATCTGAGTTTCAGCTTCAGACAGGCGGTTGTCATGCTGGGCAACCTTTTCCTTCACCTCCTTCATGTCTTTCCCGAAGGTTGCGTGAAGGTCCTTCATGAGGAACATTTGCTCTTCCTGGCGGCGCACCTGCTCCTCCTTATCCCGTTTGAGCTGTTGTTCCAATCGATGGGCCTGTTCCTCTTGACGGCGGGACTGTTCCTCCTTATCGCGCTGGAGCTGTTCTTCCAACCGACGAGCCTGTTCCTCCTGTCGGTGGGCCTGTTCCTCCTGTCGACGGGCCTGTTCCTCCTGTCGACGGGCCTGTTCCTCCTTATCCCGCTGGAGCTGTTCCTCCAACCGACGAGCCTGTTCCTCCTGTCGGCGAGCTTGCTCCTGCAGCATCATCATCAGAGCAGCCAAATCTGGTGCTGATGATGCTGGAGCAGCTGTGGACGGGCCGGCCTCCGAGGTCGGTAGCTGGCCTTCCGGCCTCTGTGGCGTTGCTCCACCGAATCTCCTCTGGTCCGTCTCTTGCTGCCGTTGACTCCGGGTACGGGTACCCTCCGTGTCGTCTTTGGGTAAAACCGGCATAATCCTTGCTTCTGACACCAATTGTTACGAGCTTCGGGTTCGTGACAATAAAAAAACTGCCGATTTAATAACCAAAAATAACAATTTATTTTACAACACTAATTACAGCTCAAACAGACTAATTATTAAAACACAATTACACTACTGATCACTCTTAATTCGCACTTGAAGATCGCTTGATGTTTTCGCTCTTGTCGCTTTATCCAAACTGTGTCGGTCGTCGCGCATCCCGGCCTTATATAGTGCCGCAGATAGTTCTAGAACCTTCCATTGTAGAAACATCTAGAATGTTCGAGTACATACCGGCCCCGATCGACTAGGTGTCGATAGTTCGAGAAAGTTCTACAAAGTTCTAGTATCGAATTTTCTAGAACGATCGTGACTCGACTAGTTCTGCTACTCGATACTAGATGGCGCTAGTGGTAACTAATGTCACCATGTACCAGGCATTAATTGTGGCGCGCAACAGTATGTTGTTTGTAGAATAATTTGCCAAAAAAACAGAATGATTGTATGTATATTAGTATGGTTTTTATTGTTTTAAGAAAGTTTTTAGAGGTATCTTCATGATTTTTTTCTATCGTATCAAATTAGTTGTACTTATTATGTTTTCAACACACTCTACCTAGGATATATCCTGAAGAATATCATATTATGTTTTTCTGATTTTGTTTACTGTAGTCGATCATATAGTTTTAGGCATTATAAAAATTGCGTTTTTTTAGGTCCTGTAGTCCCCTTATATTTAAGAATGTTTGATTAAAAAAAAGCGTTTCATTTCCAACAGTAGACGAAATCTCGATCGGAAATCTCGAAAACAAGATCTCTCGTGATTGCCGGGCGAGGTCTCGAATGGCTAATTTTTACACCATCTTAGCACGCATGATCTTGAGTTTTAAATCTCGACTCGAGATTGCAATCCCTACTTGAGGTATCCGACATAAGGTAAACAGAATGAATTGGGGATTGGTTAAATTGGCTTGCGGCTCAGAAATAAAAGTCAGGCTCAGCCTACCAATTTCTAAGAGGCCACTCTTCTGAAAAAGGCCCGTTAAAAGTAAATAAAACTGATAGATTCTGACTGCTTCATATTCGACAGGGAACAAACCCTTATCTACAGTCCAAGTCAAAAGCAATATGCCTTACTAGAAAAACCAGCGTTGAAGTTACAGGAATGGCTTGGCAATAATTTCCGCCGCAGCATGAAAGTAATGTGTCCAAGATTGACCAAGAATCGTTCTTACCAGAAAGATAGAAAAATCTCCACAGGCGCCTTCGCGAGCCAAAAGGTCATTAAACCTTCCGAACAGAACAATGATTATTCATAGTTACTGCGCCATTGCCGGATGTTCCTACTCATCTTGTGTCTAAACTAAAATTTATCTTTTGTCCTTTTCTTAATGAAATAGAAATAAATAATGCACTGAACTTAAATTTTTTAGTTTGTGATCAAGGGAATCGGCACCATTGGCTTTAAATGTGCTATTTTTGTAGTTGGCCATTTATTAATTACCTGAAATAATAACACATTTGAATAGTGAAATAATTCAGCATGTTGGCGAACAGAGGTCTCAAAACTGAGCCTTAAGGTAGCCCTGTCGTCGCTGTTATCCGAAGATTTGTGGAACTCTCTAATTAAGCATTTTTAAGCCTTTATTCTAAGTTAAGAAGAAAAACGAGTTTAAAAAGTTAGCGTGAATGCCATTAAATGCAATTTTACTTGGACGCAATCAATGATAACCTTATTTAAAGTTTTTCAAAAGTCAGAGAGTACTTATATTCATGAATTTTTTGTTGCAAATGCGGGACGTAATTTTTTTTAACCATCACCGATTTCTGCCTTTGCCGTAGCACGAGGGGCGTTCAATGTATTCTCAGAATCGGCATGAAAAAAGACGTAAATTCAATTAAAATATTATATTGAGTTATGTGTTTGGTTGAGATTTTCTTAAGCCAGGCTTCATACAAAAATGTTCGATCTTCTTTTGTAGATGCGTAGGATTCTGCGTTTATGGTTTCACCTTTTTTATGTACCCAATCAGCAACATTCCCTTTGAGTCCCAAAGCCATGACTGTGGCCATGATTTTTCAGGCAGACGGAACAGCTTTAAGTTTCTTAGGGGGAGCAGCACCCTTCTTGTGTAGACTGCATGGATTTTGCTTACTTTCAGGGTCATAATGGTGAACCCACGTTTCATCTCCAGTAACAATTCGATCGAAAATACTTGATGGAACTTCACCACAGAGCTCTAAAAACTCTACAGAAATCGATTCGCACTTGCTTTTGAGGCGCCATAAGCATTCGCGGCACCCATCTTGCACTGACTTTTAAAGGTAAAGAAGCTCATGATTTCATGAAGGATAGTGTGCACGAAACTAACAGAGGTGGACCATCTCTGCTATCATTTTGATCTTCATTCGGGCATCCTCCAGTATAACGTTCTCAACTTTTTTTTACGACTTGACCACTTTTGAACCGTAGATAACGAAGGTGCAGAATCTTGGTAAACAGACACCATCTGTTCGTGAATAGTTTTTTGACTTTTTTCTTGTTTGGTAAGGAATTTAATACCAGCGCGGTGCTCGATTTTCTTCAACATTATCGCGGTAGCCATTTCAGTTGTCGTTGACTAAGGATAACTGAAAAATCTTATGTCGCTTTGTTAAAATGTTGAACTTCACGGTTATACAACTGTTTCTAGTAGATTCAAAAATAAATTAAAAATAGCACGTCTGAAAATGTACTTACGACCGACACCTATATTTATAGACGGTAGTTTTTGTGAATTATAAAAAGTTATGTTTTTCCTCGTCATGACAACGTTCCTGCAACAAAAAAGAACAAAGCTTGGAATGTAATTCTGTTTTTAATACCTACACCCACAGAACAGATAAAGAAGGTTAGAAGGGCCTTGTGGGCGGGGCACGCGCGCCGCGGTCATGAGCAAATGCTCAATATCAACCGAAGTTTACTTTACCGGCCAGCAATCACGCTCTTGTTTTGACAGCGTACGTAAGCTCCGCAAAAATATTAAATTATGCCGTCTTGCGCTATTATAACGTGTCGGAAAAGAAGCCAGGTGTGTAGTGTAGCACGAGGAGGGATTTCTTTCCACCGGTAAGTCCAAAAACATTGAAATACTTGTGATATTTGTAATTATAACATTAGCATTATGAAGTTTGTAGACAAAAATGATATAATCGCAAGCAGACGAATAGTTATGTATTGCTTGCAATAGATGGGTACCATTTTGTACTACTTGAGCGATCGCGCAATGTATTACGTTCACCGCGAGAGTCCCGAGACCAGTATTAAGTGTATAATCTATGGTCCCGAGGATTCATTTCCAGGAAATCTAGGCATCGATAGTGCTGTGCCAATTTGTAAACAATGTCGATTATTACTATGATACAGTTGATTATTATCAATAAGTACACTTTATAACTAAAATAATATTATTTATTACGACCAATTAGTAACATAGATTTTGAGTGAGGTTTTTGTATTTTTTTTTTGTATTTAAGTTGTATGTATATAAAAAATAATTTTTCAATTGAAACTGACATAATGATTTAATACGTTTTAGGTTTCCAACAGATCCACCTATAAGAAAACTGTGGATTGAGACAACTGGTAGAATTGATTGGATCCCCACTAAATGTAGCACAATTTGTTCGCAACATTTCGATGATGATAATTACATAACAACAAAGTCAGGGAAAAAAAACTTAAAATCAGGCGCTTATCCGCACAAATATATCGTTATGTGTTGTTCAGTAAGTAAACTGATTTTGTTCTAGAAAATTTCATTGTAGTCTCGTCAAATCAGTTTTTTGTCTAAAAATGGCAATATCTGAATCATCTTCCGTAAATTTGATTTTTATAACACTTATGGTTGAAAATAAGGAAATTGAAAATTATAACTTTTTAATTACGTTTTTTATACTTCTCTGATGACTGCTAATAAACAATTTTTTTTACAGTCATCACTACCATGTACCAGTGATACCGTAACAAAAACTGCATCTACCCCCGACATAACTCAGGGTGCATCTAACGTAGAAGAAAAAACATGTCAAAACACGGTAATAAAGTTTTGCATTATTTTTCTTGATTAGATACATTAATAGCAAGTGTAAAATAGTCACGGTAAATATTCCATTTTAAATCCTAATGTTAATAAGTAATAAAATTGGTTTTAAAATTCAGTTATGTATTTTTTATTTGATCCACTTTTATTTATTTGTTTCTATATTAGCATGAATACAAGTTCACAACATGCATTACAGAAGTCCACATAGTCAACAATACGTGCAAAATAAAAAGCAAGATTACATTAATTTTATCGATATCAACTATCGACCTTTTAATCGCCCACCCTAGCGTGCTTTTATGCGTGCATGACGTACGTCAAACGCAATGATTGCATTAGTGTGACAACCAATAGCAAATTTACGATCTAAGTGCGTGTTGTTTATTTGTGTGCGTAATCCGCTTAGGCATTGGTCTCTTGCATGTAGTGAAGTTAAAGAGTGGGAGACAACGGCGACGCGCGTTCTGATACAAATCAGGAACTATTTCCTTTCTAACCTTCTTTATCTGTTCTGTGCCTACACCTAACCTATTTGAATTGACGCCTGCCATAAGGCAAATATTCAGAATGATCGGCTTAAGCGGATTGCTCGAATTGCTAAATTCCGGGTGAGCATGCTTGCGAATAGAACAAAAACTTGATCAGGGATCAATTGGTATAAAAACACAATGTTCTTGACCAGTGGCCAGACCAGACCGGTGGTAACTTTTACAAGATTTAGCTAAAAATGTACGGTTATTATTATTAGTATTCGTGAGAAAGAAATTCTTACAATAGTTTACATTGAATATGCTTTTATAGCAACCTGTCAGGTAAACACGCAAATGCCTGTAGGCTTTTTCAGTTCTTGAAAGTATTCTTCAAGTCATAAGCCTTAAGTAGCCATGGTGATCGGCGCCGTTTTAATCTACTTACTATTTACTTATGAATGGTCCATGTCATCTCATTTGATAGCCACATTCGGACTTAATGAATGATTAATCATTGTTGTGCTATATTTAAAACGATTATCTATAAACAGTCTACATAAATGGTCCTTACGAATTTAATGCGTAAAAGCTGCTCGGTAACTGTTTAACTTGTTTGTAAGTTGGAGGGTTCTATAGAAGTTTAGTTAGGGGCTTTTAATGTATGGATGAATTACTATTGAAATCAAAAGGAACCCTTTGTGGCGCCTTAATCTGGTCCAGTTTTTTTTACCTTTTATTATTCTTGTTTACCACATGAGTACATTCGGGTTATGAGAAGGTAATAATTCCCTTGGCTTGAGCAATAATTCCCCCTTTTAATCGTACTTTGTCGACACAGATGTGTCATGTGATCTTATTCTTTGTATTTTAATAGCCATGTTGAATTTTATTAAATTCGTCTGGCTCGGATAAAGCTATGTCTCACAATAACTGAGTTACAATATTTTTTATTGTTTGAGGTATGGAAATGTAATCCTTGTGACGTTAAGTTAATTAATTTCATCATTGGTATCTTAGTTTTTTTTTGTTATAACGCGCCCGTAGTTCATACATAGTTTTACATGCATTTAATGTTAAAAATCAGGCAACGGATTGTTTTATAGTTCAGGCTAGTGAAACAGCTCTCCGTAATCAAATGGGTTGAATTTTCTTGGCATACGTCCGAAATATTCTGCACTTTTTGCATAGTTTGAATTTTCCTTTGCATGCCGAATATTATCAAAATTCTATCTTGAATCAATCATTGATTTTGATTAATTCTATTTAAGTATTGATGACAACAAAGTGACTTAGAAACATTTAGTAGGCTGAAAATAAGAAATTGCATAGTTTTTCGAAGTGAATTATGAGTTCGCGGCGTGATTCAGTGTGATGTGTGGTGGATGCGTGAAAGTATCTAGATTGATGTTCACATCATAACACTGCGCCTGTAGAGCGGTTATTCACTCGTGACCGAATTAATTTCTACTGCTAAATCATTACCGCTAGTCTTACTAGAAATGGTTATCACACACGGCTTTACTAACAGAAGTGTCTTAAATATTCATGTAAATTGAAGGGCTCTCTTACAATTTATCTCGTAAAAGTAAACCCATTCATACCTAGATATTCTAGCTAGGTATCTGGCCAAAATAGAAACTAGAAAGTAACTTGAGAATTTTACTCTTGTAAATAAAAATAATTTGTGAGAGTAATAGAAATGGTAGGTGGTGCATAGGGGCAGTGACGTTACGAAGGGGTAGGTGAGCAGCGTGTAGCATTTAATTAAGGCGGTGGGTGCGCTTGGCTCGCGTGCCGGCCGCGGTGCACTTCCGGCTCGCCCCCGGGGCGCTGCGCTTTTTCCTCGTGGCCGGGGGAGGCCGCGACGTGCGAGGAAAGCGCGACCGGTCGTCACCCGCGCTGAGGAATTAAAATTTTTCACGTAAACTGGTTTGATAGCGCGTACGGTGGCGGAGTGGGGGTCGCGAATACGCGCCACGCCGGTCATTAGCTGGATCGCGGCGAGACGCGCGCGCGCGTTCAACCTCTTGCGTACGCGGTGCTTCGAACACGTACACGCCGCACACAACCGTCAGATGTGTACACACGCGCGATGTCGTCTTCGATTGATTGGCTGATGTGATCATGTGTTTTAGTGTGAAACAACGTTCATAAAATAAATATTATAATTTAAACTAACTGAAGTGTTTACGAGATTTAATTATAGTGTGAATGTGTCGAGTTTTATGGTTAGTTCGGTAACATGTTTGATGTTTTTGGGATTAAAATTATCAACTAAAGTGATTAACAAGTTGAAAAGAAACATAATTGTGTTATGCAAAATACAAATATAATTATACTTAATGCTATTGTACAAAATTTAAAATTCTATCGTGAGAATCATCTTGAATATTTGTTATCACTAAGCAACAGTTCATTAATTCGTGATCATGTCACCGCATTATAATGTGGACCGCGACACTAATTTCATGCAAAACAAACACGGCGTGTGATAAGCGGCTGAGAGCGGCGCGCGGGGGCGGTCGCCGAATTTCCCTTATCAAACGTTTAGCGCAGCTCAAGGTCACGCGTTATCACTGACTCGCGCGTCGCCGATGGATTCGTTCCATGATTGCGCGCATCGCTGCACTAATCATATCGATGCATTTGTGATTTTTGGATTATACTTAAATTGTTTATTATAAACTGGCTCTTTAACAATAGCTACAGCTTAATGCAAATCATAATAATGTTCTTGATAACTATTGTACATCTTTCATTGAATAATAAAATAGTACGTACGTAACTACTAGTAGGTACGTAACTATTTCAAAATGTTAAAAAAATCTTTATAGTAATTAGAGCCAAAAAATTAAAAGGAATGTACTTACTTCATAATTATGACGTACATTCCTTTAAAAAATCTAGATAATTATCTAGATTTTTTATTCAAGTTTGATTCATATCATTTATCGTCCATAAAAAAACCAAAAAACATGTTCTAAATGAAATCGTTCATAATAATATAAAATGTTGCGCCGGGTATTGGTTTTAATCCCAAAAGCAAGCAAGAATTTTATTATGGCTAATTGTTTACAATAAGGTGTGCTAAGATTCGTACCGACGTAAATCTGTTTCAGCGTGTGTGATGTAGATCGCGACCTAGTTGCGCGTGATTGAGGATAAAACAATATAAATAGCTCGTCAACGCTAGTGGACGTGAGCGGCGAGAACTAACCGCCCGCGTAGCACTAACTAGTGCGTTACGGACAGTGTTTGTGCGAGTGAAGTGCTCACAAGATTGGATTAGAGGTTCAGTGCGCAAGATTAGGAGGTGGCGCGTAATGCGGGCATGATGCGGCACGCGGCGAACGCGACATCGGCTTGGACGGCGCCCGGAGAAGTCTGGGAGTACGTCAGCCAACTCGTCAGCTCGTACCACGACCAACATCAACATGATTGCCAGGTGCTCTACCCCCTTAGCAATACATACCGTACCCATACATGAGCACTCGAGCGCATCGACAATAACACAACACACGTGTGACTCACGGCTCACGTCGCCTATTAACGCCTCTTGTAATTCACATGTTAGCATTATACATGCACAAGACCTAGTTAGCGTCATGGCTGATAGATAATTTATGAATGTGTACCTTTTTCGTAGGCGCTAGGAACTTACTAGAATTTCAGTATGAGGGTTTTCACTTCCGTAGCCACGTTCTTAAACTAAACACTTAAATTATGGGGATCAGAAAGATCCTTTAACTTTATTTGAAGATAGCAGTAAGTACCTGAAAATTGATCTTACTTTGATTTGCATCATCTATGTTCTATGTTATGGGTTTGGTTTCCGCAGTTAGTCCTTCAAATGGACCATTGTGCGTCATTCCAACCAGCCCGCCTCCCTCCGGAAGCTGATTAATTCTCCTGGTTTGTTGAAAACATCTGTGTACGATCTGGGTGTCCCGAGGGTTTCTGACCTAATCTGGGTGACGCCTGTGAACTCAAAGAGCACATGCGCATCGGTTTCATCAGCCTCCATGCAAGCCCTGCACAGGAGACTGTCCGTTATGCGGTATGCGTATTGTGTGGAAGTGTTTATTTAGCGAGCAGTGTCTCGTGATGGTCCCCGTCACCAGGCGCAGGCCTTTCCTGATTCCTCATTCGCTAACTGTTCTTTACGATGCGTATGTATAACATCTATCAGACATGCGCATGAATTCAGCATTATTCTAAACTGATGTAAATTTCTAAAGCAAAAAAATTTACGAATACCTTTCAATTGTACCAATAAAATGTATGTTTTAACATACTATTTATGAACTAAGATCGGTAAAACAAAATGAACAAAACACCTAATGTGATATAAAAAATTTGAATCTAATCTGAAAAACTGCCCAAATCGGATTTGCAAACTTGATCATAAATGAATGACCAACTTGCATAGCTACACGTTTTAACATTGATTTCGGCTTCTGTACGTTGAACTTGTTTGTCCAAATGGAAGCAATAAAGTGCCACGTAATAGACAAATCAAACTCGGTCTATTTGACCGTGAAATTGTGATCGACCGAGCGTGACCACTTCGCGTACTTTACTATGGAACGCACTCACATCACTGTAAATTGCCGTCTTTATCAGAGATAAAGAGATTCTCATTGCAGCCGTTAAAATTTTCAACATAATCCTTCAATTTTAACGTCAAATCATCTTGTTTAATCAATATATGATAACGTTTTGACTAGGTTTTCGTATAATTTAAGTGTCATCTTAATATTTAAAGCAGAGTGATACTAATTTGCCAAAAATTTATTAATTAGGGTTCCGTACCTCAAAAGGAAAAACGGAACCCTTATAGGATCACTCGTGTGTCTGTCCATTCGTCTGTCACAGCCAATTTGCTCCGAATCTAATGGACCGATTAAGTTGAAATTTGGTGCACATATGAATCACAGACGTGTAAAGAATAATGGGGTAAAAATACATAAATGAATTTTGAATAAGGGAGTAATTTTTGGGGGACAAATAGAAAATAAAAAAAAAGTTTCGCAATCTGTACCGTGTGACATCAAATGAAAGGGTGTGTGGATCTTAAATATATTTTTTTCATAATTTTAAAGTAAATTATATTAAAGTTATTTAAGATAAAAACTTACGAAAAAACAGTCGGGGATTCAAAAAACGAAAATTTCGTTGGTTCTGCCAACGAAATTAAAGTTATTTTTCACTTTGTAGTTATGCCCGAATATACATTAAAAAAAACCTATAAGAAGTCTGTGGTCTTAAAACAACATGGTAATCTCTCATTATTGTGCGTACAAACTTTTAGGTACCACAAATTTCGGTCAGATTTAAAAAAAACGTGGTAGATATTTTCATCGTACGGAACCCCACGCGCGCGAGTTCAACTCGCACTTGACCGGTGTTTTTTTTACATTAGAACTTGTTTTTTTTTTGATCAGAAGAATTTTGTGATCTTTTCGATGTAAAAATTTGGTGATCAAGGCCGCCACAGTAATACATTACCATTTTAGTTACCTCATGTGCGGTGACGATATCGTCGACCGTAGGTTCCATTAAGGTAAGGGACAAAATACCCAAAATGAGTTGAGTATACAGTTTTGTTCAGAATTTTGCGCTCTTTCGAATGGTGTATATGAAAAAATTCTAGCTTAAAAAAAATGTCCCTTACCCTACTGATTTTTGGATTCGAATTTCGAATCAGCCCCATAATAACAATGTATCTGAAAAACTATGCAATATAGCAACTTGAAATGGTGTAATTACTGCCGCCAATCCACTTCAAACGAGGTAAGGGTCTTCCCAATCAACGAATTATTCTTCACACATTTTTTCTACAAGACCTTTACACAATTTTTTCATTATAGATTGGATCCAACGTAGAGATCAATTTAATGTAAGGGACATTACTAACAAAATACGTTGGTGTAAGGGACGTCTATTTTATTAACTTATTTAAATAAATGTTACACAGGTAGATAGAGCACTAAAATACAAGATTATGTGTGAAATCAGATCCGAAAAAGGTTAATAACAAAAAAAGTTATAGGCGATTTAGTCCGAAAAAAAACTTTGTCGGCCTCTCCTGAAAAATCGTATTATGTCCCTTACCTCAATTGAACCTACGGTCGACGATATTATCGTGCACGCTATGACGATATTCTGGACGGAAATTTAAAAGCGTGTTGACTTGATATACATATTTCCATACATTTTACTTCCCTGTGTTATCGTGATGTCGTGGACGTCCACGATAATAGCCACGTTAGAAATTATAAAAGCGCTCATTGTAACGATTAAAATAACATAATCAGTGTTATGTATATGATGCCGCCGGAGTAGAAACCAGTATCCAAATAGCAGTTACTGTTTAATAGTAGAGTGAAGGCAATCCTGATTGATGTCGTTCGCCGTTAAAGCCCTGCTTGATCTTATCTTACCTATCTAATGGGCTTAACGAGATTACGGTACCCATCGAAGAATTTACATAATATTTCCTTGATCGTTGTGCAGCTGGTGATATTTCAGTGAACAAGAAAACCGACACTTATATTATAACTGGTCAGTTATTTACGAAATACAAGTAAATACCTGTGTAGTGTAACGCGGATTTTCAATTATTTCTAACTAGTTTTGCAAACCAGGCCCCTGGATAGCCATGCCATGCATAGATGTAGAGTAGGTACGCAACTCGTTGCGTTATATGCCAAGCACTACACAGTGAGTCTTCATTATGCATACTTCAATATTCTTTTGTTCGATGGAGTCGTTGTATGTCATTGAGAGCGATCCCGCCGTTATTATAACGATCTGCTTTAATGACCGATTACGCAACATATACAGTTTCATCTAATGTAGGCGATGATTCAATGCAGTTTATTCAAGTGTACGTATATTCTTGCCATTGCATGCTTGTAGTGACGTATACTGATTAATTGTCTACCTATTAAGCTCATCTAATGTTGTTGATACAATTAAGTACAATTAAGATAATTTTCCTCCCTGATAATGATAGTGATATTAAAAAGGCCTTGGTTGTATTATTTTACTCGATGATAACAAAAATGCATCGTAATTATTAAGGGTATCTGACGGGCGAAGCGGTCGTGTTTCATAAATAAAGGATCATCAATAAATGATCATTAACAAAGACTGTTTAGCAAAAGTAAGTGATAATCAATTAATGTTATTGCTGCCGATTATAAACATATTAAAGTAGGTTTTATAATACAATTATAAATTATGGCAACACGAGTACCTACCTATAAATATATGATTACGGCGACAGGTTATAGGCGACATTTGGACGAAGGATGCTTGCATTAATGCCGCAACGACATAGCGGTTGTATTGCATTTTGCGGTATTTGACGAGTGTTGAATTTGCAGACGCGCTTATGACGCCGGCGGCGGGAGGCGGCGGTAACGTAAACCGGTTGGACACCTTTGTCGCCGCGCAACCACCGGCTTTTGGTGATATCCGCAAAAAGTGCGCAATGGCATGTGAAGTCAGTTTGGTTGGTTCTTAATCGATGCGCAGATACCGCAGTTAACGACCACAGTCGCTTGCTATACTCGATCTCATTATACAAGGCATTGATTTGCTGGAATGGCTATTTGAACCGGTTGGATCCCTGTCTATTCCATGTATCTATATGTACACGAACGCGTTCTGTTTCTACTTTCCGCCACGCGTACTGGATAATGATTCTATTGAAATGAGCAGCATCAACTGATAAAATGGTCGAAATGTTAAATTGTTTTTTTTTTGACGCCGATTTATGACGTCAGTATTTTAATAACCGATGTTTTGGATAACTCTTATTCAAACTAACAACTAACTATACTTAATGTAAATTCAATGGAACAAAAACTTAACATTTTGTTACGACTTGTTGACGTAGACAACACTGCCATGTATTGTTATTGAAGGACAATGATGGTATTGATTTTATTGCCAGTGTTTTTAACTACCTATTTAATTATAAGTTGGCAGCGTGATGTGTTAAGCAAATTGGAATAAAAATCTTACGATGTATGAATTACTGGTTGGGCGACTGCGTTCGTGAGTTCGTAACGTGTTGGTCTCGTAGCCTCGGTCACATCGATTATATGCACCATCGCCGCATACTCATATTCAATCGGCCTCTTTATAAATAATTCGCCGACCCTCATAGGGGCCTGTTGTATTAATAATAAACGCGTTCAATCAGGCTCGTCCTCATATGCCAATTAAATATTTATAAGGGCATTCTTCTTCACTGTATTTCTTCTGACCATAATCTCAGAATGTTTATGATTTTGATGTCATCAGTTCATCACTTTCTCTTATTATTTTCGAAAGGGTTCTTTTATCTTGTTTCAAGATAAATTAAATTATGTAATATTAATCCCATGGCTGTGGTCCTGCCAGCTGCGAATATTGCATGTATTACATGTCCATAATTGCTTTTTAAATAATTATATTTCAGTTGTGTATGTAATTGGCATAAGAGCGGTGTTATGTTCAACTAAAATTGTCTCACTAGCGGTCATACGCTATGGCAGATATCTTTTGACAATATAATAATTGCGATCTTAACCTTAAGTAACCTTGATTCAAATTTAAGGCCAGTAATGCATCAATGGATGGTATACCTAATAAATAACAATATTTATTCAACGCTAATGAAAATAGTCACAGGTTCAATCAACCTGATTTCTATTAGAAAAAATAAAAAATATATTATATACCAACACATACGCGGAGTATTAATAGCTGTCATTGCACAAAACTTGTTTTCATGCGATTAGATAAATAAACAAGTATTAAACAAGCATTGCGTATTGAGAACAGTAAGAAGGGTGCACCGGGAATCGGGATAAGCCGGTCCAACGGCCGTCTTACCATAGCATCGTCGTTTAATAAAGCCCCCGCGACAACTGCATGCTTTACCAGGGCTGTCATATAGCCAACCTCACGTCAGCGACCATGAAGTCCAGACTGTAGAGAAATCAAGTTTTGATCAATGGATTTGATATGATATAAAGCAACATTCACACGTTCTTATTTAAATGTGAGCCTATTATTCATTCTCAATTTAATGTTGAAAGATTCGAAGGGAATTTAGTAATAATAATTGAATATACATTTCAATGTAATTTATGTAACAAAAGCACCTGCAATACGGAGCTTTGTGACGGTGATCCAGCCCTGGCTTCCGATCGGGTAATGCAAAACGAGACTCGGGAATAAATCGTTTACATGGTTGTCGGCGTAAACTGGTCCTGCTGGTCGCAGCGCGACTCGGCCCTGTACCACACGGACGTAGGAAATCACACTCGATTACCAATAGTCATCGTAGATGTACTTTTGTGATTAAACTGAACTTACACTTAATTGAACTAAGGATTAAATGTACATTGCACTTGAATAGACAACACGTTGTGAAATTAAGGGAAGTATTGAACGAGCAGATGAAGCTTTACCATTTACCTCTAACTAATCAATCAGATTTGATTTGAGCCCACCATGAATGCTCGATGCCGCATCTGAATGCTGCGTACGCACAACGTTTGAGTACATTTGTGTGGTCGGTACGGCATGTATCCGCGGCAGTGGCGGTCTTATCTCGCCATTAGAGTTATTACCGGCTGGTATCTCGCCCATCGCACCGCTTCGATTGTTTCTGAACGCGCCATAGAGCCGGGCGCTACCACCGTAATTGACCACTGTTTACTTCCACGACAAGGTCTTATTTTATACATTATTTTGCGGTTTTTGTTGGCTTTAAGATATTCCAAGCTAATAGGGAAGTATTGTTAAAGAGGTTCGCGTTTATCTTTGGTTTTTATTGCGATTGAGCATTCAGATTTATCTCCACTTAGTGCTCATGTAACGATTGCGAATAGCAGATTTAAGAATATGAATTTTACTCGATCGAATGCTGGGTTTCGAATGAAACCATTAAACTTGGTCGAAAGAGATTCTCCTAATATAGAAAAATATTGCACTTGTAAACGTGGATGCTAAGCTAAAAAAAAAAGCATCAACGTAACGACATCAGGCAGTGAGGAGTTGAGGAGCAATGGAACCGATAACATCGGATAATCGTCACCCACGCAGCCTTTTTCCGATTGCCGCTGTCTCGTTACTTATGATCAGGGGAACAATAAGATGTTTTTATTTATACCTATCTCATGGCTTTTATTTTACAGTTTCAAACTATTTCGAAGCCAATTTCTACTAACATCATTATCGCGAAGGTTTCATCAAGTCTTCATTCCTTATTTGCTATTGTTTTCTGCCTTCTTTACGTGATATGACTTTCTCATGTTTACAGTAAAAATATACTTTTTTACTAAGGAAACTAAACATGTGTCCGTGGAGGTAGCATCTGTTACATTTGTAACCCCACCTTGTCATCTCTGTAAAATGAGCGTCGCTTGTTTAACTTCTTTAAATATTGTTACGAGCTTCGGGTTCGTGACAATAAAAACTGCCGATTTAATAACCAAAAATAACAATTTATTTTACAACACTAATTACAACTCAAAACACTAATTAAAAGAACACAATCACACTACTGATCACTCTTAATTCGCACTTGAAGATCGCTTAGATGTTTTCGCTCTTGTCGCTTTATCCAAACTGTGTCGGTCGTCGCGCATCCCGGCCTTATATAGTGCCGCAGATAGTTCTAGAACCTTCCATTGTAGAAACATCTAGAATGTTCGAGTACATACCGGCCCCGACCGACTAGGTGTCGATAGTTCGAGAAAGTTCTACAAAGTTCTAGTATCGAATTTTCTAGAACGATCGTGACTCGACTAGTTCTGCTACTCGATACTAGGTGGCGCTAGTGGTAACTAATGTCACCATGTACCAGGCATCAATTGTGGCGCGCAACACTGCCCCCTCCTAAGACATGCTCGTCCCGAGCATTATCAGCCCCATAATAACGCGCCAGTCGGTCCACATGGACGATCTTAGGAGTACCTCTTGCACCTTTCTGTATCCGGTAGGTTACGTCATTGATCTTTGTCACAATCCGGTACGGTCCGTCTCATTTAGCTTGAAGCTTAGGAGATTTCCCTTTGCTGCGGACTGGATTGTGCAACCACACTAGTGAACCTTCGTCGAACCCTTTATTGTTCATTTTGCGGTCATAACGGGTTTTCATCTTTTCAGACATTTGCTGGCCCGATTGTCTGACGTGCTCATAAATGTCATTCATTTTGTTCCGCAAGTCATTCGCATAATCGGTTATACTGCGTGGGGCATCAGGTGGTATTCCGGTGATCAGGTCTGCGGGCAGCCGTAATTCTCTTCCAAAGTTTGCGAAAGCTGGTGTCATCGATGTACTTTCGTGAACAGCGCTTCGATATGACAACAAAAACGGTTGTATGTGCTTGTCCCAATCTCGTTGCCGATTTTCCACAACTTTGGCTAGGTACCTCTCCAATGTCTGATTAAATCGTTCCACCATTCCATCCGACTGTGGGTGGTAAGAAGTTGTTCTGGTTTTATGAGTACCCATAACTCGACAAGTTTCCTGGAATATTTGTGACTCAAAATTCCTTCCTTGATCACTGTGAATCTCTAAAGGTACTCCAAAACGACAGAAGACTTCATGAACTAACTTATCTGCAACTGTCGAAGCTTCTTGATTTGGAATGGCGAAGACTTCCGGCCACTTGGTGAAGTAATCCATCACAACCATGAAATACTTGTTGCCACTTTCACTTACCGGAAACGGCCCCGCAACGTCAAGGGCTATCCTCTCCCATGGTGCACCAACATTGTACAATTTCAATGCACCTCTACTACGAGTCTGAGGTCCCTTTACAGCTGCACAACTTGTACATTTGCGACACCAGTCCTCGACATCGTCCCGACAGTGGACCCAGTAAAACCGTTCTCGTATCTTCAGTAGAGTCCGTTTTACTCCCAGATGACCTCCTGAACAACCATTATGGTACAGCTGTAGAACATCCGGTACTTGAGCTTTAGGGACAACCATTTGCAAATGACAGCTGTCTCCCCGAGCATTTTCCCATTTACGGCACAGGACTCCATCCTGAATCACCAAGCTGTCCCATTGGGCCCAATAGCTTTTTGTGATCGAACTCATCACTGAGACGTCACTCCACTTGGGCTTAGGAGCTCTGGCCTTCATCCACTCCAGAATCGGCTTGATGTCCGAATCTTCCTGCTGTGCACGTTGTAGGCTTTCCTTCCACTCGTTGCTGAGGTCTGTCTTGAGCATCCTCACAGGTACGACTTCTTTACTTTCTTGCCTAGTACAATGCTTGCAGTCTTCAGGACAAGGTCTTCTTGACAATGCATCTGCGTTGCCATGAGATTTTCCGCTGCGATGTTCGACCTCAAAGTCGTATTCCTGTAGTAGCTCAATCCATCTCGCAACTTGTCCTTCTGGATTTTTGAACTGCAATAGCCATTTCAGTGCAGCATGGTCAGTTCGTACGTGGAATTTCCGCCCCAGAAGATATTTGCTAAAATGCTGTAATGACTTTACCACAGCAAGCAATTCCCGTCTCGTGACACAATAGTTCTTTTCCGGCTTTGACAGCGACTTGCTGAAGTACGCTATCACAACCTCTTGATCACCATTCCGTTGAGACAACACACCGCCAAGTCCTATGTCACTTGCGTCTGTGTCAATTATAAATTCCTTGCCCGCATCAGGGTACCCCAAAATAGGTGTTTTGCACAGACGGTCCTTTAGCTCCTGGAATGCGATGTCGCAACTTTCATCCCAACAGAAATGTCGCTTCTCCTCGGTTAGCTTATGCAGGGGTTTGGCTATGTCTGCAAAGTTCTTGACAAATCGCCGATAATAGGAGCACAAACCCAAAAATGCTCTGACCTGCGTCTTGTCTTTTGGAACTGGCCAATCCTTGACAGCGGCGATTTTCTCTGGATCCGTGCGGATACCTTCTTCAGACACTACATATCCCAAAAAGCTAACTTGTCGTTTGAATAGTGAACACTTCTTCGGACTTAACTTGAGGTTGGCACTCTGGATTTTCATGAGCACGCGTTCCAGGTTTTGAAGATGTTCTTCAAACGTGCGGCCTACAATGATGATGTCATCCAAGTAGACCAGGCAGGCATCACCAATTAGTCCGGTAAGTACGAGTTCCATCAACCTTTCAAACGTTGCCGGAGCATTGCACAATCCAAACGGCATGACTTTAAATTGCCACAGACCCTTTCCTGTCGAGAATGCAGTTTTCTCCTTGTCCTTAGGATCAATTTCAACTTGCCAGTAGCCACTTTTCAGGTCCAGCGTGCTAAACCACTTTACCCCAGTAAGCATGTCCAGCGTGTCATCAATTCTTGGCAAAGGATAGCTGTCCTTCTTCGTAACGTCATTTAGACGACGATAGTCAACACAAAACCGCATGCTGCCGTCCTTCTTTCTTACCAGCACTACAGGTGAACACCATGGACTAGATGAAGGTTCAATAACGCCCTCCTTCACCATTCCCTCAATCATGGTTTCCACTTCCTTTTCACGTGCTACCGGCAATCTCCTTGGCCGCTGACGGATAGGCAATTCTTCTCCTGTGTTTATTTTGTGTTGAACTAAGCCAGTCTTCCCGATGTCAGCATCGTTTGACGAGAAAACATTGGCGTACTTGAGTAACATCTTCTTCGCCTTGACCATTTCATTTTGGGACAGAGCGCTGCGGCAGTCTTCTAAGAGTGTGGTCACTTTCGTTTGTGCATCCTTGCTGAGGGTCCCAGTCGATAGATGTTGGCATCGACGCAACCAATCCACTTCCTCGCAAGCACCGACTAGTGTGCCTTTTTCTATAGTCTGTTCCTGATCACAAAGGTTCAGCACACGTACCCCTGAGATGTCGGTGGCTCTGACCAAAGTTCGTGCCACTTTCCATGGAAGGTCATTGTCTACCCTTTCCACGAGTACACAACGATGAGTCTGCCCAGGATTCCGAGGAAGACTAACTGGCACAATAGTTTCCGATCTCGGCGGAAGAACAATCTTCTTAAGGCTGTACACATTCCCTGGTAACGCCCCTTCCACGAAAAGTTCCTCTTGTCCACATTTCAAAACGCCTTGCTTGACATCAATCTCGCAACAATTCTTCCTCATAAAGTCGAGGCCCAGGATGCAATCGTCCATTATATCGGCCACGATGACATTATGCAGGTAGATTCTGTTGCCTAGCTTCAACTCCATCTTCTTCTCTCCATGGACGGGTATGCGCTGACCGGTGGCTGTTACCAAATTAATGCGTTCTCGGTTGTGTGCGGAGTCCCCAAGGGACCGACTTGTAAGTTGGGAACTGACGACCGTGCGAGAAGCTCCAGTGTCTATGGTCAGCTTACACGGCGTTCCGTTGACCTCGCCCTTGATGATTAGGCTATTCCCGTCATGGGTTTGTGTGATCGAAACCCTAGGGGCTCTTTGAACATCAGCCAGCACCCGCCCCGCAGTCCTGGCTATTACTCGTTTCCCTGCTGCTGATGCTGGGCGGTGCTGTTAGCCGCACTACCCTCTGTAGATCGGCCGTCTTCTCTTTCTGCAGTTCGCTTAGGGCAACTGGATCGAAGGTGGCCCTTTTCCCCACAGCCGTAGCACCTAGGGCTGTATCCTTTATTTCGGTCGCGAACTGTAGCCGCTGCAACCTCCCTGACGCGATGAGAACGATGATCCTGCCGCACAGCTTCCACCTCCAGTGCATGGGCCAAGGCGTCCTTAAGCGTCCCGTGGTGACCGAGCCTCACAGCAGCTCTAACTTCAAGGTCGCGGATGCCGTCGATGAATGCCTGCACCAGGTTTCCACCAATAAGCGCAGGTACGGACTGGTAAGCTTTACGAACCAGCTTCTCCACTTCAAGGGCCCACTGCTGCAGGTTTTCGTTACTGCGTTGCACGCGATCCTTGAGCTGCGCACGAAACACGTGTTCCAGGTGAGCGTCGCCATACCGAGCCTCCAATGCCTCAAGAAGCTGCTCGTAAGTCACTTCCTTACCAAGAGCTTCCAGAACAGTTAAGGCCTGGTCGCGCAGGCCTAGGGTGAGGGCAGTCATGGCCTGATTTTTATTCCACCCGTTCGCCTTCATGACAGCCTCAAACTGGATTTTGTAGGCCGACCAGGAAGAAGTTCCGTCGAACGGTGGCACTTTGAATCCACGTAGCGAAGGTGTTGTAGCTACGGGAGCTGCGATTCCATCACCAAGTTTGAGGTAATCCAGCGTTTTCTTCACGTCAGCCATCACGGTTACCTTCACGTCAGCCATCACGTTGTCAACCCGATTATTTACTTGGTCGATTCGGGTTTCAGCTTCCGACAGGCGGTTGTCCTGTTGAGCAACCTTATCCTTCACCTCCTTCATGTCTTTCCCGAAGGTAGCGTGAAGGTCCTTCATAAGGAGCATCTGCTCTTCCTGGCGGCGCGCCTGCTCCTCCTTATCACGTTGGAGCTGTTCTTCCAGCCGACGAGCCTGTTCCTCCTGTCGGTGGGCCTGTTCCTCCTGTCGACGGGCCTGTTCCTCCTTATCCCGCTGGAGCTGTTCCTCCAACCGACGAGCCTGTTCCTCCTGTCGGCGAGCTTGTTCCTCCTGTCGGCGAGCTTGTTCCTCCTGTCGGCGGGCCTGCTCCTGCAGCATCATCATCAAAGCTGCCAAATCTGGTGCTGATGATGCTGGAGCAGCTGTGGACGGGCCGGCCTCCGTGGTCGGTAGCTGGCCTTCCGACCTCTGTGGCGTTGCTCCACCGAATCGCCTCTGGTCCGTCTCCTGCTGACGTTGACTCCGGGTACGGATACCCTCCGTGTCGTCTTTGGGTAAAACCGGCATAATCCTTGCTTCTGACACCAATTGTTACGAGCTTCGGGTTCGTGACAATAAAAACTGCCGATTTAATAACCAAAAATAACAATTTATTTTACAACACTAATTACAACTCAAAACACTAATTAAAAGAACACAATCACACTACTGATCACTCTTAATTCGCACTTGAAGATCGCTTAGATGTTTTCGCTCTTGTCGCTTTATCCAAACTGTGTCGGTCGTCGCGCATCCCGGCCTTATATAGTGCCGCAGATAGTTCTAGAACCTTCCATTGTAGAAACATCTAGAATGTTCGAGTACATACCGGCCCCGACCGACTAGGTGTCGATAGTTCGAGAAAGTTCTACAAAGTTCTAGTATCGAATTTTCTAGAACGATCGTGACTCGACTAGTTCTGCTACTCGATACTAGGTGGCGCTAGTGGTAACTAATGTCACCATGTACCAGGCATCAATTGTGGCGCGCAACAATATTTACTTACTTATCGGACGCGGTCGAACCATTGTTAAGTTTGTTGCCCTGACTTCAAAAGGTTGATAATAATTAATCCAGGTTTAAAAAAAAACGAAGAACGATAAGTCGATAAAATCTGTTCTTAAATCCATAAAAGCTAAATAAAGGTAAGGCAATGAATGAAACAATTAAATGAAACATTATCATCTCAACCTTTTTCTGTATTTGGGTCGGCTTCCAGTGTTACCAATCCGAGTTTGAATAATTTTATTTACCTGCGTAGTTATTCAAATACAGTATTAATCTGTGGTCCTAATAATCCAGATGATCTTGTTACCGACGTAGGTCGGTTTTGCGTCCTTGGTAGTCGCGCATAGCATCGTCTACTCAATTAGTGCGGGCGGTGATCGGAACCGGCGTATCCGCGTGTGTCGGCCTGTATGCGTGGGAATGCCTTAGCAGCATTGCTCCACACCCTTTTTACACACCACAAACAGGGCGTTGCGAAGAACCTTTATGGCTCCATTTGTAAACCAGTGGGAGTCGTAAACTAAAAGGTTAAAGGTACATAACATAAAAATCTTATAAGTATCTTCTTTTATCTCTAACTGCTCAAAAGATTATTTTCCTAAACCTTTTTAGCTTTCCACGGAAGTCAACTCATATTTTCTTAGAAAGTTAATGCTGAAATAAACTCCGATCCCATTTTTATTACTTGCATCATAATATTTAATGGTTGACGCCAATGGTCAAGCTCAAGAATTCTGATTACACCGTTCCCCCAAAGAACTCCTTGGCGGTTGGAAGTCTTTAAACAAATTAGTGTCGTTTGTCGTTTCTCAGGTCTTTGTCGTTTTATTAAGTTTCTTACTGGTGTTCACTGAATCATAATAATTATTCATAATACTATGTGTAAAGCATAACTCTTATATTAGTGTAGCCTTCTTAATTCTCGTTTGTGTACACGTGTTAAATTTTCAAGGAATTTGGGATCCTTGCCAAGTATTCAGGAGGAATTTGTGCTATTTTCAATCTAAAAAAATAGTATCGCACGATGAAAATTCAAATTCTAGTACTGACACAAATTTTTGTAAAAGAATTTTGTGTTGTTTGTCGTCGTCTTAATTCTTATCGTTTGGCATGTTGATTTATTTACACACACTTAAAAAACAAACAAAATTATTTAAATATGAAGTCTGTTAAAAATAAGTCAATGTATTTTCAGTCATTTTCTTTGATTTAACGCTCCCAAATCACTTGGCAATCTATCTGTTTGTTCCTTTATCGTTTTATCATCCGAGGGGTCTAATCAATAAACATGCAGCCCAGAGAAGGTCGTGTGAACAAAGTTACGTACAAAAGCCGGTAATGAAATGTTCATGTAATGTCAAGTTAAACCAGAGCTCTGTTGGGGCAGGTCGGGTATTCTTGCGCTGGGCGCGAAAGCGCATCGACAGGGAGCTTCTCGAGGAGGCCGCTATTGTCCAGGCCTGGTTCCGGGAGTCGGCAACAGACGGACCCGTCGACGTCGAGCAGGAGGCGCTGTGGTTCCGCGGGGCGATGACGCAAATCAGCGACGCGTCCATGCCCCGGGTCCACGCACAGTCGGCAAGGCGCCAGGTGTACTGGTGGACCGCTGAGATCGCGCAGCTGCGCGTCGCGTGCGTGGCGGTTAGGCGCCGGTACACCCGATACCGAAGGAGACGTCGTCGGGTCCCTGACGAAGAAGCCGCGCTGTATGAGGTGTACCGCGCGGCGAAGAGGACTCTGTGGCTGGCCATCGACGAGGCGAAGACGCGAGCCAGGGAGGAGATGTTGGAGACTCTAGACGGGGATCCGTGGGGGCGCCCTTATCGCGCGGTTCGAGGTAAACTTCGAGCCGCGGCGCCCCCACTTACGGAGAGTCTTCAACCCGAGCTGTTGGAGGAGGTAGTCGCAGCCCTCTTCCCGGCAAGAGCGGAGCACACTCCGCCGCCGATGGCTTTGCCCACAGCCGCAGAGTCTGCTGAAGAGAACGCCATCAGCGTCCCAGAGGTGACAGAGGCAGAGATGGGGGCAGCCGTGATGCGGCTCCGGGCCAAGAACGTGGCTCCGGGGCCCGACGGGATCCACGGCTGCGTGTTAGCCCTCGCTCTGAAGGAGCTTGAGCCCCAACTGAGAGGACTCTACACAGCGTGCCTTGAGCAGGGCCAGTTTCCCACTTTGTGGAAATCTGGTCGTCTGGTCCTGCTCAGGAAGCCGGGGCGCCCCGCGGACTCGCCGTCCGCGTACCGGCCCATAGTGCTGCTAGACGAGGTGGGTAAGCTGTTTGAGCGGATAATCGCAGCCCGCCTCGTCAGCCACTTGTGCGGAGAGGGGCCGGACCTGGACGGCAGCCAGTTCGGTTTTCGGCACGGGCGCTCCACCATTCACGCTGTGTCGCGGGTGAGAGTCCTGGCGGAGGAAGCGGTGGCCCGGGGCGAGGTGTTATTGGCGGTGTCCTTGGACATCTCCAACGCCTTCAACACCCTGCCCTGGAGTTGTATTCGGGAGGCACTGAGGTATCATCGGGTGCCTCCCTACCTCCGCCGCATTGTTGGGGCTTATCTGTCGGAGAGGAGTGTCACCTACATGGGACGCGATGGCGAACACCAGCACCGCGTGTCGTGCGGTGTTCCACAGGGCTCGGTCGTAGGCCCGCCCCTGTGGAACATCGGGTACGACTGGGTGCTGAGGGGTGAGCTCCAACCGGGTGTGGACCTGACGTGTTATGCCGATGACACGCTGGTCACTGCCCGGGGGAGCTCGCACAGGGAGGCAGCGTTGCTAGTGACGGATGCGGTGTCACAGGTGGTGAGCCGCATACGTCGCCTGGGCCTGGAGGTGGCCCTCAACAAGTCGGAGGCCATGGTGTTTCATGGCCCCCGGCGGGCGCCGCCGCCCGGCTCACACATCGTGGTCGAGGGGGCTCGGATCGCTGTCGAGTCTACCATGAAGTACCTGGGATTGGTGCTCGACAGCCGGTGGGATTTCGGCCCCCACTTCCGGCGGCTGGCGCCCAAATTGTTGGGCGCGGCTGGGGCGCTGTCAACGCTGCTTCCCAATCTGGGGGGCCCGAGCTCCGCCTGTAGGCGGCTCTACGTGGGGATCGTGCGATCGATGGCCCTGTATGGGGCCCCGATCTGGGCGACGGACCTGACGGCCGGCAGCATCGCAGTCTTGCGGAAGCCGCAGAGAGCGATGGCCGTCAGGGTCGTTCGGGGCTATCGCACGATCTCCTACGAGGCGGCTTGCGTACTGGCTGGATCCCCGCCCTGGGACCTGGAGGCGAAAGTACTTGCGTCACTGTACCGGTGGCGTGAGGAAGCGCGGGCGCGAGGCGAAAGGCTGATGCAGCGCCATATGGAGCTGCGTCGGTCTCAGCTTCGCGAGGTCCTGGTGGCGGATTGGCGGGACAGGCTTTCACGCCCTACCGCCGGCCTCGGTACCATCGGGGCGGTCCAGCCAGTGCTCGAGCGCTGGCTCGGGAGGAGGCACGGCTCCCTGTCGTTTCGGGTGACGCAGGTGCTCTCGGGGCATGGTTGCTTCGGGAAGTACCTGTGTCGCATAAACAGGGAGCCGGACGCCCGGTGTCACCACTGCGTCGACTGCCGGGAGGACACGGCGTGGCATACGCTGGCAGAGTGTGCCGCTTGGGAGGAGCCGCGCCGTGCCCTCATCTCAGAAGTAGGCAGTGACCTGTCGCTGCCGGCCGTGGTCGGGTCGATGGTCGGCAGCGAAGAGTCCTGGGACGCGGTGGTTTCCTTCTGCGAAACGGTCATCTCGCAGAAGGAGGCTGCGGAAAGGGAGAGGGAGATCTCGTCCACTCACCCGGCCCGCAGCAGGCGCACCGGGCGTCGGCGGAGGGCGGACAACGCCCTCTTCCAGCCCCCCTAAATGGGTCCAGGGGCGACGGACTCGGGGACGTCCGTCGCCCCCCACACATCAGGACCCGAGGTGGCGGCGCGTAGTGTTCCACGCGCGCCCCTCTTAGACGTCACGGGGGGAGTCAAACACCTCACTCCCCCCCCTGACCCGACGAGACCTGCAGTGGCGGGCCGGCACCAGTCGGGGGTTGCGGAAGGATCGTACGTTCCCGCGACCCCCGGCGTAGGTGTGGGATGGAACACCGGGGTGGTTTTTAGTCAGTAAGAGTCTGACAGACCCCGCCGCCCACCCCAGGGCGGCGGACATCCATGAGGATTTTCCACCCCGGAACAAAAAAAAAAAAAAAAAAAAAAAAAAGGTCGGGTATTCTTACGGCTTCGCGCTGATTGTAGGTGTAACTTTATGATCGCACGCTTCTTGCGCGCTACTATTGTTCTAATGGGCCCTCAGCCCTCGCTCGCGCCTCTCATACTAACACCCGTCTCGTTACTCGAGTTAAGGTCACGCATTCAACTTGATCTTGCCGATTTTCTACGCTTATATGGGAATTGTTTGAACGTATACTTTGCCGGTTATTTATATGCAACCAGACTTTTTTTTTAAATATTTATTTTTGGACACTTCTTTTTAAAATATTTTTCTGTACCTATTGGTCTTCGAGTAAGCTTCTATTTATGATTAAGAAAAAGGGGGCATAAATTAATTGTAAATACGTAATATTATTTTAGTACTTTTATTTGAAAAAACCTGCAACACAAAGTCCAGAATCTTAATTGGCGCTTTTAAAGCAATCTTAATCCTATTCATAAATTGTTGCTTGCCCCAGCTTTGAAATCAGGAGATGTCAATAAATATTAGGTAAGTGATCAGAAGCTTTTTGTGTAAGCATATCTTAAAGCAACGAGTGTCGACGACCTTAATCGTGATGCATCTATCGCAGTCAATTAATCTTGCACTTCTGTGACTTTTGACGTGCCGTCCTGATTCCGTGTTGCAGTGACGAGGCACGGCAATATTTTACACATGATTAGAGCGGCGCACACTGGCACTGTATGGGTAAGCAAATTGCACCGACGCGACGCGCAGTCACGATCTGAACCTCGCGGGAACCCGGGAGAGTTTCTAGAGAATTCCAACGTAAATGCTACACAGATATTAATGGCGGTATCTCCACCGATACACACCGGCTCGACTGTTTTAACGACTCAACGTTTCCATGACTTGATTCCCTTTTATGAACTTTCTAATCAAGAATGAAATAAAAGTTATGCTGACGACTTCAGATTGCCTATTTTAAACTCATATTTATAATCCATAATTAAATTCTCACTGCCTTTATAATGAGCGTTCTACCCGTGCGGGGTTATTTTTTTCATCAAGGATGTCAGTTATTTTCTTAGGTAATAAATGCAGGTCGGTAGTTATTCAAATGAGACGTCGTTCTTAAGCAGATTGTATCGCGTAACGGATAAGGAAGTCGCGGGCTGCTATCATGTCATCGACAAGTATGCTGCCACTGTGCCTTTGGGTAGCAAGTATCTACCTAGCAAGTGAAGTCGAGACTTAAGGTATAATTTATGAAACCCTTGTGTATGGCAATATTGCATGACTTCTGAGACAAAGAAATCTTGTTTGATGATATTTTACTGCTCCTAAATTTCTTATGAGTTCGATTCACACGAATTTGATTAGGAATCTGATAAAAATCTTTAATTCTAATTAAAGTAATATAAAATCAGCCCATGGATTAGAAACTTGCTCAGCAAATCCGCAGCGCAGTAAACTTTAATGTAATTACGATTTCCTCGCGGAGCTTATCACTGTTCCGTTAATGAGTAGGTAGTCTCATGTTAAATAGGAATGTAGTGTTTTACATAAATGAGAATTAACATCGTCCCGAGTCTTGGTTTATAGTCCGACAAATAATAATGAAAGTTTATTAAAACAGCCTTCTTGACTCTGAATCGCACAGTGAAGCATAACAAACACGCCTTCGGCTAATGCGCGAGTGTTATTAAATGTTGGGGTATTATTACATGAGGTTTTCCGTTCGTTTCGCACCCTAAATGTGTATGCGTTAATTAAGTGCGGCCGGGATCCGTGGCGGTAGATTGTGATTGCAGGTATGGTAATTAATAGTGCGCCTAATTCCGAGTCACGGACGGATCGGCGCCGGCGCGGCTCACACCGCGTACTATGTGATGTGCGACGGTCTGGAACGGGCCAACCCTCGGATCATCGTACAAAAAGTAAAACAAAGCTACAGAAAACCCACGTGGGGTCTTAACAATACAGTTTACTGTTTATTGGGCTTTATCAATACACCATTAATAAAATTGTGGTAACCTACCGAAGAATTGTATTGGTCATGGTACGTTTTCTGGCACTATCAGGCGGCGCGGCGCGGCGGTTTCGTCTTATGTTCGTCAATTTTTGTGCTTTTTGATGATGTTTGATTTACTAGGCGCCTGTTATGGTTACGCCGCATGTATAGTTTTTTTATGATCTTCAGGGCGAAAACTATGAGCTATCCATCAGTCGCAGAAGTTGTTATCATCGCGTCGTCAATCATTGACATTAGTGAAGCAATGAAGAACAATGTTTCATGTTACATATTACCTGGATTGTGAAACTGACACACATTGAAAAAAAATCAAGTGCTATTATTCAGTGTAGCATTTGACATGTTTTAACTTAGCTTAGTTAGCTTGTTCCAATAAGAAAGAGACCCATCGTCCGTTACTAAACAGGGAAAATAAATGAAATTGATACCTGTGTGTTGCTTGGTATGATACCTTTTTACTTAGTAACATTTATTAATAGACGGATCGTTACCTTCGAAGGCTATTCTGCATTGAGGTGTGCGAATACGGTATTGATTTCTTTAGTCGTAAAACGGTGAAATATTTTCACTGTAGCCTAAGGCTTTGGTCTCCTAAGAAAGCGGTGAACGGTCACACAATAACGGCTGTCCAAATACAGGATGTTTTTGCCACCGTAATGAATGACAAATACTGGGGAAAATGACAGATTTTCGTGACGGCCGTTATAATTTAGGACGTAACCTGCTATCGGCCGATTAGTCGATTAAAAAGAAATCCTTCATTTATGTAAATACTAGCTGACCCGGCAAACGTTGTTTTGCTCCTACACTACTCCTACCCAACTCCTACCCTACTCCTACACTACTCCTACCCTACTTCTACCCTACTCCTACCCTACTCCTACCCTACTCCCACACTACTCCTACCCTACTCCTACACTACTCCTACCCTACTTCTACCCTACTCCTACCCTACTCCTACCCTACTCCTACCCTACTCCTACACTACTCCTACCCTACTCCTACACTACTCCTACACTACTCCTACCCTACTTCTACCCTACCCCTACCCTACCCTACTCCTACCCTACTCCTACACTACTCCTACCCTACTCCTACACTACTCCTACCCTACTCATACTATAAAAAAAAAAAAAAAATGTATCCTATGTCCGTCTCCTGGCTCTAAGCTACCTCCCCACCAAATTTCAGCCAAATCGGTTCAGCCGTTCTCGAGTTATAAGTGGTGTAACTAACACGACTTTCTTTTATATTTAAAGACTAGCTGTTACCCGCGACTTCGTCCGCGTGGAATTTAACAAAAAAGTTATTGTTCAGTTCGCAGAGTTTACGCGATAACTTATTAATTCTGTATTCTGCGTAAAGAAATACCATGCTAATTTTAATGAAATTCTTCTATTTTATGAATCGATATTTTGTTTTTGTACATATTTCTCCATTTAGTTCTTTTTTCGTTTTTGGTAGTTTAATTTTTTTTTTGTTTTATTTTTTTTTCTTTGTTTTTCATATTAGGTTTATTGAAAAATTTCTTTTTAAACAATATTTGGTGTACGTTTTTCCGGGGCTAAAAAAACAACACTACTGGCATTCCTTGCACGTGAACATGCCACGTATAGTTGCTCATGGGTAAAGCAACCCTTAGTTAAATCTATGCCAGCTTTGCTTAACGTTTGCCCTTGTGACTTGTCGATTGTCATAGCAAAACTGACATTGATAGGGAATTGCAATCTTTTGAATTCAAATGGAAATTTCGACGGTATTATAGGAATCCGTGGTATAAATACTGTCTCACCTTTTCCGCATCCAGATATTAAACGACTTTCTATAACGTTTCTTTGCTACGACACTCGCAACCTAGTACCATTGCAAAGTTTCGGTGGGTTTAAATTACGGAGCAGAATGATGGGCACGCCAAGTTTGTGAGGGGGTAGACCAAGCACAAATATACTATTTACAAATTCTGTTGGGTAATTAACCACTTCATCCGGATTGCAAACTGTATTGATGGAAAGGTATGTTTGTGATTCACCAGATAGTTTATCTAAAATGCGCTGATTAAGCGCAGTAACCTGGTCGTTCATAGGTGCTAAAATTGATCTTTCACACAACCACGAATCTTCTTTGATATTGAGATTGTGAATATCATCATAAATACTATGTATTAAAATTTCAATGTCCGCCACAACCTCACAAATACCGGTAGGTAGTTCTATATCATATCATGAGTACTAAGTATTCACTTCTGGAAACTTTCCCTCTCCAACATCAATAAGAATTTTGCTAAATTCTGAATCGGCTGAATGTGCTCTCATATTTTCTTTTAAATTAAGTTTTTTACAATATCTCCAAAGTACTGAACGTTTTAAACAGGCGTTAATTTCATCAGCTCGCTTACCTTTAATCACAACTGGTAATATTTGTCTAAAATCTCCAGCGAATAAAAATAAGACTCCTCCAAATAATAGATTATTACTTCTTATGTCCTGCATCCTATTCACGGCTTCTATAGATTTTTTTTTGCCATAGTGCATTCGTCCCATACTACAAATACACAATCTTGTAGAACTTTGGCTTTGAGACTATTTTTGGATATACTGCATACTGAATGGAATTTTCCATACGGTCTAAATCTAGTGGGATTTTAAACATCGAATGTGCCGTTTTTCCCCCAGGAAGTAAGGTTGCCGTTATGCCGCTATGAAAGAAAACGTTAAACATTAATTTATAATTATTACCTAATGGTAAAAAAGGAAAACAGTAAAAATGTAACAAAATATTGGGATTATAAAAAAAATCCTAATCATACAAAAAAAAAAACAATTTTTTAAGAAAATCGTTGAGACAACCTTTCTCAATTAGAAAACGAAAAAACAAATTTAAAAACTACTACCTAGTAAGTAATTTATCAAATTCAAATTAAATAAAAAAGACTAACTAAAAAGGTCTTACTGCTAGAAAACATTGCACATGTAAGGAAACAATTTGAGTTAAGAAGAACAGAACAGTGGAAAAATAAATAAAAGACACCTAATCAAACAAAAAAGTATGATATAAGTGCTGGAAATCAATTTTTACACGAATTCGTTGAGACACAACCGTTAGCAATAGCCCGCTAGCGCGTTCTGAGTAGGGACACGAAAAAAGTATCGATACTTTGTGGTATCGATACATTTCCATTCGATACCGATACTTTTGTACTCGATACTTTGTATTCGATGCTTTTACTCAATGAGTACTTTTTGGCAGGTATCGTATCGAATAAGAAATTAAGTTTTAAATGGGTAATCTTAGAAATTACCCATTTAAAACTTGCGATCTTTACGGCTTATGTTTATGGTTATGGCAACGCCATCTAGTTCACTCGTTCTAAACCTTCTAAAACATTACATCGATCTTTGCTCGAAATCGTTCTTTCCGTTCACAGTTAAATTCTTAACCTTTCCTTCATTCATTTACTACACTAATCCATCACTCATTCACTCACTCGTTCAACGTTGTCATTTAATTTTATCGTATTCGGCGGTATTCGTTATTTCGTTTCGCGCTTTGTTTTTCTACTATATTAATACGGTTGATCATTATTTTGCTTGACTATTATTTGATTTATTCAAGTGTAATCTAAAAGTACTCACTATTATTCTGTGCTGTGTAACTATATTGTCTATCGATATTTGAGTCATTAGAAGAATGCCGCCTACTAAAAGTGAACTTTGGCAGTATTTTGTCAAGATTAACAACAACGAAGTGAAATGCAAGACTTGCTTCAAAACCATAAAAACGTCAGGAAATACGTCAAACATGAATAAACATCGTAAGAAACTCTCTACGACAAATGCGTCAAGGTATTTTTTTAATAATTTTATGCTTTTTTGTAAATATACCTACTTAATCTAAAATGATTCCATGTTTTTATTATTATTGCTACCAAGGCTGCACACAACGGCCACTGCGTTCCGTAACGGGCCTAAACCGCTGAACGGATATAACCATATTCATAGAAATAAAATTGGCGTGTCTATTTGTGATTGCGAAATAAAGGTCCATTGGTATTACAAAAACTCAAACTTGCAATATGCATTTATTCCTACGTAAAATGTGAAAAACGTTCCACGCGAACAACGTTGGTAGAATTTGCTAGTAATTATAAATACCTACCTAAATTTGAAAGTTACTATCTGTGAATCTGTTAACTTTTCACGCATAAACTACCTACCACTAATGTTATGGTTAATGTATATGCTATATTTGATTATATATATATGGGTCAAGAGCGGGCCCATTTAGTAATAATAATAAAAAAAAATATGCCTAAAGTACTAAATAATTTAATTTTGTTTCTATTTTTTTTTCTTTTTTGTTGAAGTTACAGTTGTCTTTTTTTATTATTGTATTAAATTTTTGTACCAATACCATTTGTTTTTTCATGTCCTGCTCTACTGAAGTTAAACTGACGTTATTTACTGACTGATATTGACCTATGCTCTATGCGAATTAGGCACTAAGAAAAGTACTCGATACCTTGAAGTATCGATACTTTTGTTTCGATACTTTTATGAGTACGATACTTTTTTTTCGATACTACTCATGAGTACAGTATCGATACTTTCTATTCGATACCGTGTCCCTAGTTCTGAGCCCGCGCGATAGGCAGCCTTTGTGATATTAAGTCGTTGGTTCAAGCGGGTGGGAGGCGCCCGAGCCACGACGTGACGGGCTGACGCGTGGGCTGCGCGCGGTACTGGACAGTACTTGGACATTGCAATATTACTTTATTTTATAATAATTTTATTTTAACAATATTATGTGTATATGACATCATAATACATAATTATATTATTTATTCAACAATCAATTTCTATGGAGATTAAGAAATCTTCACGTATTCATTGGTTTTAATTTTTTTCGTGGAACCCTATTTTTTTTTCTAAAAAAAAAATAGCCTAAGTTACTCCTTATTACATCAGCTATTTGCCAGTGAAAGTCCCGTCAAAATCGGTCCAGCCGTTTCAGAGATTAGCCGGAACAAACAGACAGACAGACAGACAGACAGACAGACCGACAGACAGACAGACAGACAGACAAAAATTGTAAAAAATGTTATTTTGGTATATGTACCGTGTATACATCCATATGCATTTAGTAAAAAGCGGTTATTTTAATATTACAAACAGACACTCCAATTTTATTTATTTGTATAGATTATGGTCACCTCACAATATTAGAAGATTGTTTGTATGGGAAAATTTAAATGATCAATATCTTTGAAACTATGCAAAGTTTGTCCGTCACAAATTCAGGTTATCATTATCGTCCCCGTCAAAAAATTATGAACATATTTCGAAGGTCGTAGATCATCAGGCAGTGGAGATACATGTGTCCAGCCAGCTTGAACTCAGGCTGGCTGGACATTTAAGTTTTTATTGATTTCTCGTAAACCCTTACATGTGACGCCATAAATCAAACGTTATTACTGCGTCACTAAATGTTAGTAAAGGAACCATATTCGAAAACGCTCCCGTTATTGAGATTCGGAAGTGCCAGCCAAAAGTTTTATACGTACCTACATTCAAGCTGGCTGGACACAGATTTTTGCATTTTTCTACTAAACCGCTGTACGTATCACAAAACTTTTAGCTCGATGCCTGTCACAAATTTATGTGACGCCCGCAAAAATATATGCAAAAAGTCGTCAAAATCACTTCCGTCACCGTGATTGAGAGACCAGCGAAAAGTGGTTTTAAGCTGGCTGGACACGTTTTCGATCGATTATCTAAGATTCTGTAGCGTCACAAATTCTGAAATTAGGGTGTTTAGCCGTCACATAAAGTGCCCTATTGACCTAGTTAAATGCGAGCTATTTTGAAGATTTGTCCAGCCAGCCTGACTCACATCAATTGAATTGATAAATCTAACATTTAATTCTCAAACATACCTACGAGTTAGTTTATGAATGAGTATTCAGAATTTAATTTTCCTGTTTTGATACCTTCCTTTTGGACGTATAAATGCATTAATTTTAAATATATCCGATAAACCCACAAACACTATCATGTTTTTATTTGGGCGCATCGCAGGCTCCCAGCACTTGTGTGCACAAACAACGTGACAAAGCGAATGAGTGACATCACGTCTCACGAATGTCTGTCGTCGGGAATGACTGACTAAAAATCTACCAACATTGTTTTATATAAAAATATCCCACATGAGACTTACTTGACGGTTTCCTTCGTCTGTAATAGAATCCATAATAAACTTTGATTGGTTCAATTACTTAATTCACTAACAAGCCTTGAGCTCACAATACAACCCACGCCTGGATGTAACGTTTTTCTGGACTTGTTTTACGATAGCACTATAATGGTCTAATAAATCTTGCTGAAGTAGTATATTATGTGATATTGGTTTAAGCGTATTGTTGTTGCTTAGAAGAGTACCGATTATGAATCTGTATTGACTGCTAATCCCGCCCGCTACGTGATATATTTGTTAGCTTCTGACCGCACCCGTTCGCCAGCCCCAATTGCATTAAATTATATATTTATTCCGGTCACTAGCAATGATATTTCAGATGTTTCGCATGTTTCCAAATGCGTGCTACCGCAACAGTTGCATAACACGATTACCTCGATGAAATTGTAGTACTTACTATGTCTTTCTACCTCATTTTCACTCTCGTGCTTTTTTTTTACTCACTGCTAATATATTATTTTTACCCGACTGCGCGACGCAAAGGAGTGGTAATGTGTTCATCAGCCTATGTATATATGTATGTTTGTATGTTCCTTTGAAGCACTATACAGACCAAACGCCTGTGCCGATTTTTATGATTCACACGTCAATCGATTCCTCTTAGTCCGGCGAGTGTCACTAAAGACATGACGTTAGTGAAAATTCAATATGGCGACTACTATGTATGTATAACTCTTTGGCACGATCTGTAGCCTAAACGGCTTCATCGATTTCAGCTTGAGAGGTGCCGTTAGATTTGTCTTAATTGTGCGAGTGACACTGGGTATATCGAAATTGAAAAAAAAATAAAATGGCCGGTTTTTGGCGCAATGCTGTCTTCAAAAAAAATTTTTTTTCTCAAAACCTATCGAGTGGGGTATCAAAATAAAGGGCTTTAAAAGATGATTGCAAAAATATAAACAACTTATATGGTTAAAAGTAATTCGAAGTGACAAATTGTAAAAAACACGTACCAAGAACTAAATCGTCAGCGAAATCTTTCACATTTGTAAACTAAAAAGCTGGAAATAAAAAAAGTTATTAAAATTTATAATTATTTTTTTTATAGTATTTCTAATTGGACCCGGGTTGGTTGTTCAGTTACTTTGATACTTAACAATACAAGAGGTCCAGTGAATTGTAATGAATACAAAGACGCAATAAGTCTCTAGAAATCATAATCTAAGTAACTTAGTTTAGTTTAGGTACTGCTGTAAGATGTGTACACTTTACGTCTACCTGTATGATTTTATGTCATGAACTGTTGCGCACACTTCGTATTAAATTAATCTTGCGGTTTCTTCACTTGTTGGCACACCATGTATCGCATGGTTATACTTACCGATACTTACCTAAGTACTTACTTAATCAAAGTCATCTCTGAAAAATAATGATGTCATTATTCGTTGCGTCCCGTCTGAGTTCCAGTGAGTCGTGTAGATGACCTTCACGCTAAACGGCACATGTGGTCGTTAATATTATAATTATGCTTTTTTCTTAGTCGATAATGTTGAGAACGTCTAATTATAACTATATGATACCATTTTAATTTCAATTAGAAGCCATTTTGACATTGACATCAATTAGGCTTTTTATTAGAGTTAAATGTATTACAATATTGATCACCCTAACCAATGCTAAGGCTATAGACTGAACTAAGTATTACATTCTATGGTTTACACTTGCAATTGATTATCGATTTAACGGCTAATAGGAAGTCAAACCGATTAATTGATTTCATTGAATATTGAAGAAGCGCGAAGTTTTGAATTCTCCCACATAAAACGAAGCGTTCATTTGACTAGCACCTCATAACACCTTATTCTATAGTTTTTTTATTTTTATTTATTTATTCAAAATCTGTATTAACAATAGCATACATAAAGTATGCTTATGTATTACTAACGAATGTAATAGGCGCTATAATTTTGTTTGATTCTAGATAAAAAACAGGTTTAGCGTGTAAGCGCGTTGGATGTTTTATTTGTTTAGTTTCATGTTTGTGTAGCGTCATTAATTTAGACGGACGGCGAGGAAGTTCTGAAGGAGCTAACGCCGTAATAAAACTGCTACGTTACGTGTGTCCGGGTTTAAATAATACGAAATTCGCGTTTAATGTGAGCAGCAGATGGACACCTATAAATTATTGCCTCTGTATAGACCCCGAGCACGCCGTGCTAGCTAGCGGATGAAAGTTTTAAACGTGTCGGTCATTTCAATGAGCTCGAAAACTTTCAGTATAATATTACGTTTCTTCATAATATTATTAACTACCCGAACATCACCGACGTCATAAATTACACTTAGAATATTTGGGGTGAATAAAGAGCCACCGTTCTCTGCTGCTAAAGAAGGTTGTTGGGTCGAATCAATTATTTTCTTTACTCATCAAGTCATCATTCTTGGAGATATCCGGTACATATTTAAGTGGTCGTAATTGTGGTGGTATTTATTTTTATACATATCGCGTGGGTTCCTTGTTGAATTATATGGCGTATGCAAGTGCACTGCAAATTACTCTTATTTACTTACACGGGTTTACCAGGACGTATCCATTAACCGCCTCGGTACGTCATCTTATTTATACACGTCTTCCGTCTGTAGGATAAGTTATGGTTAATGTTTTGAATAAAATCAGAGAATTGTTCAATTTTGATACCATTATCGGCCTATCCGATGTTTTCGTAAATCAATATTCATTTTGGACTCATGAATATAAAAGACCAAGATAGAGTCATTTAAATAAACATATGTAAAGTCTCGATATTTTCCTTAAAATAAACATTTGTAAGTATCATCATGTTATCAAAAAGATATCTAAAGTAAAAAAAATATAATACGTAGTAAATACTCAAGTAGGTGCTACGTTATGTTCTAATTAACCGTTATATTCAGCGATCACCAAACTAACCCAATAATCGAGTTATAACACCGGATGACGAGCAGCTGACCTTTTCTGTAGGTATCTTTTTTGTCCTACTCCATCATTATTTTATTATAAAATTTCAGTTTTCATTTTACACACACAATTATACTTCTGATCTTTTAATTAAAACTTCACACATGTTCATGTCCTTAATAAATTTGATCCATAAAGATAAGGTAATATTTTAATTATACTCTGTTGTGTCGATATAGTTTGCCGATATAATAAATGAAACAAACAAAAAATGCTTTTATCTGGTTGGACCCATGGACATACAAACCTTACTTACGATTTGTTTGGTAGTCCTTTTGTCCCACTTGTTTTATTTTTTTGGGTCTGCCGAGTAATGCGCTTTGTTGATGTGATGTGTATTTGCATATACCCTTGACTCGACGACTGCCTTGTCAAATGTAACTGCATTGTTCACTTGATGATATGTTAATAACATATCATTGCTAAGCTTTAACAAAATCTAATGTAAGACAAGAAAGTTTGCGGTCATTATTATTACAAATCCACGGGCGTTATATTTAGCATCTGCTATTGCCATGAACTAGCCATATGCCACAAAAAATAGTAGCAGACAATGAGGTTCGCACATTCGAAAATATCGAGGTGACTGAACCCGTGAACAGAACGTAGTCAATCTTTTTTGTTGATTTACAAAAACTACTTTAAATAAATTGCCCTGAGCAATGAGATATATCTCCTCCACGAGCGCTCGCTTGTTTGTACTCGATATCATTTGAACTCGAATAGGTGGCTAATGGCATCGAAGTAGCAGCCGCTAATTACAGTGATTTTACAGCAATTGAAATATGGACTGTGGAATTGTGCTACGTCATACATGTCGTCGTTTATGTGAAGGACGTGGAGGTTCGACGATATGTAATTAAGTTACGTGTTGGATTCAGTGGATATCTAGGTCTTGTTTGGGAAATAAAAATTAACATCATGATTCGGCTTAGGGACTTTATAATTACGTAATGTTATCATGAGATTCCTGACATTTCAGACAGGACATAAAAAAAATCTCCCTTAAAATTACCAGGTTTGTTGTAATAAAAGAGCCGTGATACAAAAAATAGCCACAACTAGAAATTAAAAACTTTGAACGCGTCTGCGGAGTTGTTAACGACGCCCAAGATTAACATGATCTATCTCTATCAGTCTAACGAATATTCAAGTATTTTGCTCGATAGATTTCCATCAGAGGCGAATGGAAATATTTTAATTTATAGAGATAACCGTCGATACGTATCATGAATATAAATGAGTCAAGACAAAAACAAGATGTGTCTGAAGAGAAATAATAAGAGGCGTTCGACAGCCACGATCGTCTAGCCGCCATCGTCCTTGAGTGCAGAAATCCTTGATGAGTACAATCAACCGCCACCGGATAGTCGTCTCCGTTCAGGGCTGCCAATTAATAATTTAACTACATGTAAGGCGAGTTGCGGAGTCTATTTCAATTCAACTTGTTTAATGTCCACTTGTTGCGTAAACTAGTTATGTTTATCTATCAGTCATTATGACTTGCTTTCTTGACGTGGTTTTGCAGTGTCTCGCAATATTGGTATAACTCCGTAATTTAGATATTGAATTGAATGAGAAACATAGTATTTATGAAATCCTAGGCATTGTGCAGCCCTAGATTATCGATAGCGTAGGTGCTAGCAAGTGTGACGACAAAAACTAAAACTGAAAATAAATGGGCGCGAAGCGCTTATTAGCGCTGTGGTCGCTGGCAATACATGTTCAAATGCGGACCACTAGCCGTATTTGTAAATAGGTGATTATACGCACCTCGGCGCAGTCATGAAATATCTTAACTGTGTTCTAGATATGTTTTATTTGGCTGTTAACGTACATCGTTTCTATTATTGGACATATATTTCTTATTCTTTAGCAACCACTTATGAAACCGTATGATTTTTTTTTTTAATTTATGCGTATCACCAAAAGCGATTTAGTTTTGAAGTATAACTCATTATTAGACTTTAGTAAATAAAAGATTTTCATCACTATCAAAACACCTGGAAAACATAATGCAAATAATCGTAAATTATTCCAACGTAGATAACGATTGCAGAGATTTCCGGTAGTCGGTATTTATCTCCCCATACATCCAGCCATCTATGTAATAAGTTTTAATCGAAACAAGTACGTAAACATGTCACGCGTAAAATCCAACCGCTGCTTAAATTGAATTTAACTCGAGCCACGACCTGTCAACTTATCGAATATAAATTCTCTTAATAATCGTTACCAATTACGTGAGCGTTCGGCCTCGTACTGCACTATCAATCTTTGCAGAAACGCTGTAACGAGCGATTACTACGAAGGATTAAGATCTTTTTGCGGTGGCATGTAAGGGAGAAAATGAATTGTCGAATGGGACTTTGATTGGTCTTTTTGGTCCGTAACGACCGCGTCGTCGTCGTGAGCCGGTCGGCCGCGCCGCGAGAAATGTTGGACATTATGAAACCATCGCTGACAAACTGCAAATAAGAGTGGCCCTAACTCTAAACACTAGACAAGCTCGCCGGTGTTTGTCGCCAATCGCATAAATAATGTACTACTTAATATAACGGAAAAATGGAATTTAAATCAACCGAACAATCGCGCAATAGCTAAACAGAAGTTTGTCAAAAGTTGAATAGTTTTGTTACTTACTTAATGCATTTGTTCGGCTTGTGTCTCTAGATGTTGAAAAATTGATCTAATAATGAGAACAGATCAAACTTGTACACATGGTGTGATTCATACGAGGAAAACCAGTTATGTCTATAGGTAAGGAGATAATCATTAATGCTATATAATACAATGTTTAAGACCATTAATCATTAATGCTATGTAATACGATGTTTTAAGACCATTTAGCGATAATTGTGGATAATAGTTATGGTTCCCCAAAGGTAATCAAACTCAAACTCAAAGCATTTATTTCAATTAAACCATTAACAGGCACTTATGAATTGTCAAGAAGTCGGTCAGTCAGAAAATATGAAGCTAGTTGCCCATTCCAAAGCGTAGGTACCTATGGAGAAGAACGGGCTAGAAAATCTATTACCTAATACAAATCTGTAGTAGGTAGAATTGCATAGAAGGCTACAACTTGCTACTAGGATAGTCAAACAGCATCTTTAAACATTTTTAGGGTGTAATAAAAAAATGTTTTTGTATTTGATGCAACACAAGCACATGATAGACCACCCAGTAAAAGCTAGCTAGATGGAAAAATAGTTTAGAATCTAAACTAATTTTATCTAAACTTTAGATATTGGAAATACTTTATAAGTACAAGAAGTATCAGCTAGCATTAACACCGACTTGATTCATAACGTTTATTTTAAATAGGTATTTGCTTACTAAAAATATGCTATATAATTATATAAAACTTTGAATTTGGACAGTACCTAGTTTTTATAATATTAATAAGCAAAAAATATCATTCGAAATTATATTAGGTATGACTAATTCAACAGCGTCACTTAACTCAAATTTAAAACTAATTTGTCCAATGACATCAGCCTCAGCTTAAATATTTGGAAGAATTTGTGGCAATGTTCCTTGAGTTCCAATATTTTTGTGAATTGCGGGTTGTATTATAAATTCATGCCTTTATTAATTAGGTATAGGTAACAGGCCTTTATAACGTCAGAAGAATGTCTTCTTAGTGTAGATTCACGTCGCATCCTACCATTAACATCGTGAGAACGTGTATTTTTTGGTGACGTGAAGCTGACTGTAGCCACGGGACGATATCTGACAGCGAGTCTCGGCGGCGCGACGCTCGACAGTCTGTCACAGTCAAGTTCACGGCCTCCTCGGCCAACGTTCCGCAACACTTCCTCGTTCAGTCTCGTTACTCTTTATTTATCATCGCGATATATTGAATCGAAAGTATTGCAATTGATAGCCTTGTCTCGCAGCTTACTTACGACACTCAATTACTTTATTGTACTTTTATTGTTTTCAGATCTCCTTCAATTACTGAAGATAATTGTATAAGTAAGCTATCGCTTTATAGTTCCTTGTTACGATTGTAGTAACACGTTCCATCACGGAACGCTTGACAACGAGGTCCTTTTTTATGTTACGTCCATTATAAATTATAGTCGATTTAATTTGAATTTTTTTTCGTTGTGATACAACCATTTTGAGACGCTCCACGTGTATTGTTCTCGACATTAGCGCGGGGTCGACGACCATATCTAGCAAATGTTTGTCGATTTTAAGGCGAAAATGGATGTGACATAAACTTGCATTGTATGTCTTATTTTTTAGGGTAGGTATAAGTATTAAAAACAACTTTTTCAGCGTCCTATGTTTTGAAGAATTTTATTTGCATTGAAATAGCATTTGCATTTGAATTCGAATACTGGTGAATTTCCATAATAATTTAACTATAAGTCTGTAGGTATCATGACTTTCTTACCAAATAATCAAAAACATTTTACTCTGTTGTAGGTATGTACTACATTCTTCTTAAAAAAACTGCCGTTACGCATTTAGACTTATCCGTTCATAGAGTTGACCGTAAGGTTCTATACAAAAAGTTGTTTACTAGTTTGCTCTTCGCAGTGCTTTTTTTGTTACACACCAATAATTGGTGTTCTATTCACGAATAGTATGCCAGTTAGTGATGGCAATATAATTTGATGTGATTCACAATTCAAATTTTTAATCAATTATTGTAAATATACAAAACATTATCGACGCTTTGCCACATTTTCCGTTTGTTTGGCGTTGTCTGTCAGATATAAATCTCCGTAGATCACGAGGTCGTTAATGTGATATTCGTGTCGGCGCCCGCGCCGTCTCAGATAGTACTGTTATCCCATTGTCGATTCAAATGTTCCGCGCTTTCATATTTGTCTATGTACAGCTATTGTAAGATTTAGTTCCGTGCAAGTCAACAGATCAATATCTTTCCAATACATGTACTTATAGGTACTTAGCATTACGAAGCTTTTAAACTATTTGAATACCTACTTGTGCGATTCCAATCTTATAGAGATCTTGGCGCGATAGTGAGAGTTAATCTGAATCAATTATTATAATCTTCGTTTTATACAGAAATAATTATTGTTATTGTCCGTAATCTTAAGACATGACTCACAATAGTAGCTGTTGTGTGTTAACGGTAGTTTTTTTCGATACCTTCACGCAATGAGCAGTTGCAAATTAAGGTATTTTTGTTTTAACTCGGCATAAGTACTTAGGGGTAATTCTTACCTGTGTTGTCTACACGGGCTGTGGGACTTAGGGTCGGTACTCGGTAGTTTCCGCTGTATTTGATATGCTAGCCGTGATAAGACTCGGCGGCCACGCGACACTTGCTCAACCCCTTCCAGTGCCGAGGGTTGGTCGCCCTTCCGCCTTATTGATTAGCACCCTCGGAGAATTAACTTAATGGTGAAAACAACACACACGTCGTCATACTTGTATCGTATACAACTATAGGTAGGTACATAACTACCTCCTAATTACAAGCTTTTTTTGTTATAAATTCTACCGGAATCCGATTATTTTGTTAAAATGTCAAATGTCAGTAAACGCCATCAGAATTTGTTTCTGCAAAAACAGAAGAATAAAAAACTCAACTTATTTGTTTTTCCGCGTTATAAATAAGAAATGAAGTAAAACAAATTTGCATTTGTAGTTCTTCTTTAGCTGAAAAGTTTATTAAAGAAACATAAAAAAATTGCCAAGGCTTCTTAAAAGTTTCATTAGCATTTTAGTTACATTTTCCTCTTAAGGTAAGTTATGAAATTGCTGCCGGTTCATTAGACTCTAACGGATTCAAATGCTTATTGAATTTCTGCGAACCAAGTAAATGTTGTTTGATAGAGATAGGGCCATTCCTTATTATTAGTTTATTTTATAGTAAACCGTGCGAGCGCGAACCAGTTACACCGATCGAGCCGTGTTAGTTAAGTTAAATAATACGAGTGTGTTGTAAATCCCTTGCTTTCATTGTACTATCGAGAATCGTGAGTTGTACATTCATTCTTGAAAAGGCAATCTGGGAATAGAAGGACAAATACATGCACGGTCCACATAATCGTTGCTGCATGCCTATGGCTCAACTCCAGACTAATTAAGTGCATTATGGCCGAAGTCACGTTTATATTACCGAACATGTCAAATTAAAGTTAACTTTACAAATGTATGTGTTTATAGGCTCGATTGGTGATCGTTAAATTTTATGCAGCTGTGTATGAGATCTGAATGGATACTTACGAGTGTTAAGGTGTGTATTGCGGTCAGCGAGGAACTTACTCGCAGCGTTGCGTCACCCTGCTGTCGGTACTGGTTGCGCCAAATCAATCTTGGGCGCTAATCGCACCTCTCGCCGTGTCCCGTTGAAATAGTTTGCAATATCAAACTACCACAATTACATTCGATTCAACCAAGTACAACTGAGTGCGTAATACATAATTGAAATAATTTCGTGATTAGGATATTTGGTTACATAAGCCAATATGTAGTTGGAAATTAAAGATGGATTTGATTTGTTCATAACTGCGCAACAATAGAGTGTTAAGATTGTAATATAATTTAAATACATTTTTCATTTAACACATATATTAAGTATAGTTTTTCTTTGTTGTAGTTCACGTCGGGTGCGGCAGAGAGCGTGGCGTGTGGAACTAGTTCGTCCTCCTCAAGCTCATCATCGTCGTCTTCGTCATCGTCTTCATCGTCATCGTCATCGGACTCGGACACCGCGGATGCCGCCGGCGGTTCGGCGCACGCCTCGCCTGATGACTCCAATGCGGCCCTTGCGGCTGACTGTCCATTACAGGTGAAAACTCTTTTCTAATCTTTTAGAATGTCTTTGTTTAGTTAGTTTTATTCTATGTGCCAGTAATACAAGCGGTTTAATCAATTCAACTAAATTGCCTGAATTTTTGAGCAGGTCCCGAGAGCTGTTTCAAATGAATATTTAAAGATAAGTCAAATAGTCACACTTTTTTACTTACGTTTTTCAGTCTGCCGGCCCTATTTCCAGTACCAAATAGGTCGTCAGGCATGACCCGCTCTCGTTGTTAATAGTGCATAGATAGGTATACTAGCAACGTTAGTCTGTGTTTACTGTGTCTATTTGGAGCAGTATACTGAAATATATTTTGCAGCTCATCGACGATGCAGACCTTGCGGAACTATTTCCAGAACAAACACCGAGCGCGCCGGCGCAACAGCCCAATTTCTCGACCTTTACTGTCCATAACGCCGCGCCGGATAACGACGACAAGTCCATTGCTGATAATGGTAAGCGTTTTCACTATGTAGATTGAAGTCTAAACAATATGTTTATTAAATCTTTAATTTTATCAAGACGTCAATATTCCAGGTGATGGATCCAGTAGTGAAATGGAACTTACGCCCCAGCTCGTGACAGCTGCAATACAAAGGGCAACAGCCGATTCCTCAGGATCGGAAAATGAGTGTTCTAACTCTGATACCGGGCATCAGAACACTACACACTACGCTTCTAGCTTACTACAGCAGTTCGTTCACCAAACACAACTGCTGAGCAGTACGGTGCCTTTAACAACTATTAGTACGGCAGCGACAACTTCGTTATCGTGTGGATTAAATCCTACTACGATAGACGGTGTCGGGACCATCAGTGATTGTGTACTAGGACAAATAAATACTTTGCCTGAAATAGCACCCATAGCGCCAAACTTCTTATCATCAAGTCAGCATCTGAGTCCGCAACAAACAGAAGAGCTTTCGCAAAATTATAAAGATCTTGAAGAAATTACTTCTGTTACGGATTCTGTGGATATATCGATAACCAACCCACCGAGTCTAGAAGACTGTGTCGATAATAATGACTTCATGACGTTGGATATCACTCAAGGAGGCTCCGAGCTAGGAAGTGCCAGTGATTTGTTAAAAAGTTCTCCTATTACTGTAGTCGGTACAGAATTAAATCACTTAAATCACATTGATTCTCAAAAGTTAGATACAATCAGCACGAATTCAGTTGAATCTCAAGAAGACGTTAAAAATGTTATCGTAGAATCTAGAAGAAAAAGAGGCAGGCCTCGAAAAGTTCGAAAAGCTGATGAATTTGACAACAAAGGTATGGAATCTCAAAAAGAAGCGAAATCGGTAGTAAATGTTATTAATTTTCACAACAATAACGACCCTCCGAATGTTTCTCCAGATTCTGGCATTCTGTCGAATCACAACTCTCCCACACATTCGCCGTTGCGGCGTCATGATGCAGATGAAGGCCACAGTAGGCTAGGTAGGAAATCTATACAAAAAGAAAACACCACAAGAAGAGCAATGCGATCGAAATCCAAAAGCAGAAGCCGTGCCCAGAACAGATCAGATTCAAGTGATTGTGACTACCAGAAGAAGAGAATAGAGAATGAAATCAAACAAATTAAAACAGAAGCACCATCACCAGTCCCATTGAAACAAGAACAAAATAAATTTGAAAAGAATAAGAAAAATGATCACAAACTGGATATAGCTGCATTAGATAGAATGTTATACGCTACGGACAGGGTATTATATCCGCCTAGAAAAAAAGTGGGCCGTAAACCACAAAATAAAGCAAAAACTACTAAGAATACTCCCAAAACTTTAAAAGACAAGAATCAGTATGACTCTGCTGATAGTGACGAAGACTCTGTTCCAACCAACAGGTCGGTGTTGTCAGGAGTGTATGCCAAACGTAAAGAACTAAATAGTAAACTCGCTAGCTTACCGAAAAAGAATAACAAAACCTTTGGTAACACTTGGAGGGATAATCAAAGTGAAAATGAAGCAGCTGCAGATGACCCATTAGATCCAACTTGGAAACAAATCGATCTGAATCCTAAATATAAGGACATCTTATCGGGCTATAAAAGTGACCACGAATTCAAGCCGTATAAAAGCTGTAGCCGCCTCATAGAGTCTGGCTACAAGAGTGATTATGGGTGTAGATCTGGATATAAAAGCGATTACTACCGGTCGGGCTATAAAAGTGACCACAAGTCGGGTTACAAAAGTGATAAATCGGGATATAAAACAGACAACAGTGTTAGGAGCATGCGGAGGCGTATGAGAAAACTGAAGAAGACTAGGTCAGTAAGAGATAGGTCATACTACAAAAATCAAAAACATTTTGTATCAGACCAAGAAATACTGGTATTAACGAACAAAACTTTCAGCAGCTTAACTTTAGGTCACAGTTCAAGTGATTCTGAATGTGAAAGTTACTTAAGAAAAACTAGCGCTAGTCCAAAGTACATAAGTGTTTGCACAAAATATCCATTGCCATCAAAGTACAACTTTGGATTCTCAAAAATGAGTAAAAAGCATGTGTTAAGGCTGAATTCATCAGACCCGTTTGCCCCAGGCCCAGTATTTAGTGGTTTACAACGACCCGTGACTACTTGCAATATATTCAAAGTGAGTAACAACAACAATAATAATACTTTACTGAAGTCTCCCAGTAAAGCTAGCAACCTCGGAAATGCATTGCCAGCACTAAAACCTGCATTTACGCACAAGTTTGGATCGTCGCCGATTTGTATAGCTGTTAAAACTTCGGGTTCAAAGAAAGAAAATGATAACAGTTTCAAATATTTCCCGAGAACACTATCACCGAAAAATCGTAAACAGTTAAAAAACGGAAATACATTTTCAAGTGGTTCGAAAAAAGAGGTTACACCTAAACCGCTGCCTAATATTTTTGAAAAATCTAAAAACAGCTATGTTCCAAACAAGTCCTTATCGAGGAATGTTTTTCTGAATTTTAAGAAACCGCACATAAAGCCGTCTTTCCATATTAAAAAACATAGGAGAACAGTAGTGTTAGCCCCACCCAAGATAAATTTAAAACCTACGGAAAGACTTTCAAGAGTAACTGTTAAAACAGAAAACAAACATCATCGCCACAGAAGTAAAAGGCGACATCGATCAAGATCCGTTTCCAAATGTCGAGAAACTTACACAAAAGCGATAGAACTTGTAGATCAAAAGTTTAGCCAGGATATGGACAATTTGATTTCCAATTTTATAAAATTGTGTCAAATAGCGCCTAAATTAATGCCAAAATTAACAAATGTCGCACAAAATCCGCTTAAAACCACGGAGAAGACATCCGCCGAGTCGGTGCCTTCTAAAATAGTCAAAAGGGGATCGAAGAAACGCAAAACATCAGACAATCAAGAAATCGCTACGCCCACTTCTAAACGGAGGCATAAAAAACAATTAGCAGAATCTCAGAACAAAGGTGGTAAGGATACTAATGAGCATAAATTGCCTCTTAAAAAGCGACACTATCACATTAACTCCTCTACAGGTAATTCATTGAGCCTAAGCTTAGTAACAGCAGAATTTGATGAGAACTCAAAGAACGGCACCAGTCCAGAAAAGTTCTTATGTACTGAAACTGATTGTACGGGAGATGTCCAGAGCAATACACTTGAAGATTCCCCTAAACCTAAGACACCATTAGAAAAGGGTAAAAAGAACAGTGATAATTCAAAAACTGCTCAGATCACGAGCTCTCAAGACAACAAAAATCAAAATACTGACACTGCATTGAAAAATGCAAAATTAAGCGGTATTGCAGTTGGAGATAATATTTCATTGAAAGTTGATGAGAATAATCATACACCCACAAAGAATCATTCTCCAAATTCCATAACCGCAACTGATGATGAACTTTCCATCAAAAAACCTACGGCCGAACAATCGGAACTTTCAAAGAAGATATATGAAACATCTGAGAAATTGAAGGCGGTACATAAAATGGTTAATGATTTAGAGAAAAGTCTACCCAAATCTAAAGATCCTGAAGTGAAACCAGAATCCAATAAACAAGAAATTAGTAAAGTTTCATCACCAAGATCTGAAAATAAATCTTCTCCTACACGTCATTCGGCACCGATCGTAACACCAAAGAAGCGACATAGACTTGAAGCAGAAAAGGTTATATCACACTCGAGTCTGGATCAAGTCGTGCAGTCTTTGTCTAAGAAGCTATCAGAAGAAAAATCTGTTACATCATCAGACGCAAAGGAAACCAAGGACGTCAATCAAAAT